>JAHLJY010000016.1:0-433144 GCA_025526955.1 Gorgonomyces haynaldii | reverse complement strand
AACCTACCCTACCCTAACCCTAACCCTAACCCTAACCCTAACCCTAACCCTAACCCTAACCCTAACCCTAACCCTAACCCTAACCCTAACCCTAACCCTAACCCTAACCCTAACCCTAACCCTAACCCTAACCCTAACCCTAACCCGTCCTCAGGAAGACACTCTTAATCTTTATCACTATTCTGAGACTCATAATCGCTATTCATTAATTTGAGACTCTTGATCCATAGAGACTCTTAATCCATATTCAAAAAACCTATAAAGCGGCCCCCAGGCCGCTACTATCTTTCGAACGACGAAGTCGTGAGACGTTTACTGTTGTTTTAAACCAGCAAAACTACTCATGATCCGAAGGATCATGTCGAACGACGCAGTCGTGAGATGTTAGAAAAAATAAAATAACAAAAATAGAAAAAATAAAATAACAAAAATACAAAAAATAAAATAACAGAAAATACACACAAAAAATACAAATAATACAAACTCAAAAATACAAAAAACACAGAGCGCGTCATTTTCACCCTAAAGTGCCGAGATATCACCCAAGAAACACTTGCAAACCAGTCTGAAAACCTCTAGTCGGTCATCCTTCGAGGCAATGTAATATCGCAAATATACTTGGCTTGCTCTATCAAACGAAAGCTTTGTCATCCCAGATCGCTTTTTCTGGGACAGCGTGACCGCGTTGTGTCCAAACAGTTGAGCAGTAGGATGTGCTATTGCACGTCGGTAGTAGAACTTGGCATTCAAGCTGCTTTGAGCGGGCAGATCAGCGTGCTTGAAGAATGAACCATCTGTAACAAAGGGGAAATCAAAGGATCGGATTGATTGAAGCATACCATTCTGCCTCAGCGTCCAATAGGAGACATTGTCCTTGTCTCCATTCAATGCAAATCGAATGAGACTCTCAAACAAGTAGACAAGTTCTCGATCCATCATTGTCAGATTGCGCTCTCTTCGAATGTGCGGCTGCACCTGATGTTAATGCCAATGCCAATTCATCCAAGATCTTGGAAAAGCAACCAACGATGGATCCAAGATACTTTGGAAATACCAGAGATGAATTGTAGAAGCAGAGCTCTGGTACCACAGCATCGTCAATCCATCTTGCACCGTCATTGAATATTTGACGGATTGCCAAAGTGTGTGCCGCTTCTGGCAACCGCCCAATCTGAGATTGCAACTTGACTCTGACAACGATCTCCACACGGTACTTGCCACTTCGATCACAAGCAGCTCGAATGGCATGCTGCAGCGCATTGTCTCCAGCAGAGTCCAGGACGTACTGCTCGTAGGAAGAGAAAGCACCGCGCAGGTAGAAGGGAATGATGGTTGAAGTGGTGTACGGAAGACTTTCAAAGGGCTCTGCTTCCTTGAAAGGGCGGATAATGTGCGAGATGTTACTATACATCTGCAGGCCCACTAGTTGTACTGCTGCATTAATGTCGTGTCTGGTCTGAAAGCCTCCATCTTCAGCGTCAGAATCGTCGCCCACCTGTTGAAACAAGGCTGTTCGCGCTTGCTGGTTGGCACTGGCACAGATAGCAGCATAGATACGACCGTCAATCTCAGTGTTCAATTGCATGTTTGCGAAATTGTCAGTAAAGCATTTGGTGTAGATGGTTGGGCGATAGCCATGCATCACTCTCTTGATGGCATTCACAGACAGAATGGGGGTCACATTGACAGGACCAGATGCCTTGATGTTGGCGGCTAATGCCATCTCGTACTGGTTGATGCGATGCATGTCAAAGTAGTGCTGCAGATACAGGTGTACATTGTCATGGGTGACAGAGACATCTTGTCCATACACTTGGCAAAACACAGTTGGAGTGTGTTGTTTAAAGTGTGGATCATCAATCTCATTCGCAGTTGCAGTTAGGTGATACAGAAACGTCTCACAGTCCTCAGTCAACGGAATCTCCACTTCGGAGAGTCGAGCAAAATTGTCGCTGGCAGGCACAGCCTTTGTTCCTGTCCATCCAATTCGGTTCAAGACATGCTCAGGAAGCTCATACATCACCTTCTGTTCCACAAAGTTCTTGTAGAGGTTGATGATTCTAGTAATGGCAATGTTGGATTGTCGATGGCATGCGCATACTCCAGTTGGCTTGAACACAATGAAGACATTGACTTGGTTCTTCCATGTACCCAATCGAAACACATGACCTCTTGGGCTGAAGGTCCATGCAGTGTACTTGAACGAAGGCTGGAGCCATGCTTTCTTTGGTGAAATGGTGAGCATGCTATCAGTCAGTAAGACGCCATGTTCAGGCGACACCGTACGCAGGACACGAAGATCAGAGCTGATGACTTTGACCATGTCAATGCTCCATTCCAGATCGATGGCAGTGACATTGCGAGTATTGTCATCCACCTCCCGAAACGCAATGTTTGGTGGGACCATTGGCTGTTCACCATCCACAACAGAAACATCCAAGTGCCGCAAGAGAATGTTCATGGCTTCAGGGAATTCTAATGTAAACTGAACCACCTTTTGCTTCAATTTCAGCCAAGGATTCAATCATGTCGTTCACATTGATGCCTCTCTCGGCAGAGAATTGAGAGTCACTGTCAGAAACATAGCCAAGGCTGTTGGCATCTTGATTCAACCTGGTGTCAGTGTACATACTCGTTTTCAGACTCACGGTCAAAATCGTTTTCCATGGTAAAGTGCGGCAATGGAGAATGACATGTTTCACCAACTCTGATAGAGCCTTCTTCTTACCTATCTTTAGTTCCATGAGCCGGCCTAGACATTCAGAGGACTGCAATTTAACAGGTATTGGATAGTGAGCATGAGACAAACAGAAAGCTTCTGAATATCATCAATCGATTGAGTTATCTGTGATACGTCGACCGATGAGAGCTGTGCAAACCTTCAGATCAGGATTCGATGCCGCTGGCCGCAACGGAACAGGATGAGCCACGAATGCATTCAATTGAAGACGATCAAGCACTTCTCATAACGCTTGGCAGCTGAACCAGATTGAATGCGACTGAAAGAGATTGACAACTGCACCAGATTGAACACGACTGAAGACAACTGACAATTGAATGCGACTGAAAGAGATTGACAACTGAACCAGATTGAATGCGACTGAAGACAACTGACAACTGAATGCGACTGAAAGAGATGGACAACTGAACCAGATTGAACACGACTGAAGACAACTGACAATTGAATGCGACTGAAAGAGATTGACAACTGAACCAGATTGAATGCGACTGAAGACAACTGACAACTGAATGCGACTGAAAGAGATGGACAACTGAACCAGATTGAACACGACTGAAGACAACTGACAATTGAATGCGACTGAAAGAGATTGACAACTGCACCAGATTGAACACGACTGAAGACAACTGACAACTGAAAGAGATTGACATTATAACACGATGCAATACGACCAGGCACGTTTGAAGGTGTCTGAGTGGGAACGCTGGTGGTTTTAGAGACTAACATGGATAGGATGCAGTTCACGATATTTTATTCAGTCATCTTTTTCTTACTTCGCTTGAAAGCGACTCTTTTCTTATCTTGATGGGGTCTTTTAGCTTGATTGGCGTTGCTCTTTTCATTGGTGACTAGATCTGACTGTGAATCCTCAGTCACAACCGTTTGAGACTGTGGGGCAGCTGGCTGTGAGTCCTCAATCATTGGAGTTTGAGACAGTTCAGCCAAGTCCAGCTGAGACTCATGCAGTCCCTCAGGAGTGGTTACCTGGTGAATGCTTTCCTCTGGAATCGCTAATGTGAGTTGATGTACCGTCGTGCACATGCTTGAGCTCCTCATATGCTTCGTTCAATGCATTCAATGCAGTCTTCAAAATCAAAAGGATTTTTCCAACTGCAGACTTCACATTTCCAGACGCATCGCCTCTTCTGGCCACAACTGCCTCAGTTTCATGGAGAACATCTCCCAGAGCCTTCTCCACCTGTTTGTGCTTGTGTTTACGTGGCTGTCTGGTGCTGGTGTCACGTTTTGGAACAAGAGCCAAGATCTGCTCCCGAGTCATGCCACTTTTTTGAATGACCATTGAGAGAGGAATGCCATCTTTCATCATGAGCTTATACTCCTCAAACGCTTCTCCAGTCACAAGGTTGATAAATGGCTTCAGGACGGGGGCTGCGGTAGGATCTCTATTGCACTTCTTGACATTACTGCGGTAGCCATCCTTGGTGTGATATCCTTGCGGGATAATCACTGTTTCCTGGTTGCTAGTAGGGCGTGCATAGAAGCGAAAGCAAGAGTAGTACTCCTTCTCTTCAACTTGCCCCAAGATCACTGTCTTCGCCTTCTCTTCACCAGACATCAATAGGTTTCAAACGAAAAAGTTTTCCTCTTGGAGACTTTAATCGATTGAACGCGATCGAAAACGACCGTAGACTTTCCCTACCACTACGGAGCGCGTCATTTTCACCCTAAAGTGACTCACATGTGGAATTGCGTTTTCAGCAGCAGCTACCAATACATTCATGCCAGTTGGAGTCTCAGCTGTAGAGACAGTAAGCACGATAAGCGTGCCATGCTGATCTTCCTTCTCCCGCGGTGGAATAACGAGCGGTGATCTAGTCTGAAGGGGTTTATGGCATTTCGGCTCTTGCTTGCATTGATGGCTCGATGCATCTCTTTGATCTTTTTAGCTAGCTCCTCCTCGTTGGCGCATTATTGGTATTCCAAGCTGAAGCTTCGAGTGCTTAATAAACTGACACCGGTCCCATAAAAGTGCTCGAGCTTCTTCAAGTCCTCTGGAGGAGGTGCTGTTGGAGACATTGTCTTGTGATCCAAACTATCTTTGTTCTCATTGGAGAATAAGAGCTAAGCCAGTGGCGCAGCAGACTATTTAGTCCAAATGAAAATCATTGTGGTGTAGCGTCTCACGTCAACATTATAGACCATATTACTTTGTCTAGTTTCCTTGATGCAGGGGTGTGATTTGATCACACTTCTGGTTCTTTGGTTTTGGGTGTGTTCATCTCTAGGGTTTTGTGGACTATTTTATCGTCGCACGGTAATTCTTTTGTGGTTTTGGGATCTACTGGTATGTTCAGAAGTTGTGGTGGTTCACTATGGTCTGTTTGGTCTCGGAGTGGCTTTATGTGTCGTAGAGGACACTCTTTCAATTTCTCGTCTCTAGAGGAGGCAAGACGAGTCAGGAAAGAGTTCTATGCTGCTTCTGGCTTCTAGGGACAGGTTATTTATGTTTCTGGTAAGAGTACAAATGAGTGTGTGCTTTCTGAAACTCTAGTCAACTTGTAGTGGACATTGGTATTGAATTGTGATGGGCAGAGAGACTCTGCTTTCTTTGTTGTGTCTCTTGCTTCTGTGTTCGTTTGCCGCAACTTGACCCAGAGTGTCGTGATTGCGTGACATCACGATTTGGAGTATCTTTGGGCATCTGTACCTGGAGACACGCATTTCTGTTTTTGCAAGAGTGAATCTGGGTTATCCTGAAACCCACTCTCAAGCCCAAGTGTCAGATGTGATTTCCTCGTAAGGAAGCCAAGAAGAAGCCTAAATTACGTTATCTGCCGTATAGTAGGCATTGCAATGTAGTAAAATCATAGCAATTCATGTTCAAGGACATGCTCTCCGAAGAACTTTCTGCTGCTGCCGAGCCTGCCTTGCTTACATTGAATACCAGTAGTTGTGATTCTAATGATGTCTATCTGATGATGAATATCTCTAGTCTGAATCACGTGTCTCGCCAGGGTAGAGCAAGGGTTACAAATGACTCCCGTTGTGGCAAATATTAACAACTCTCATTGCCATCGTGGGCTTCTTTGTGGACGGTGAGCAAATGCTTGCACGAATGATTGACATTGGTCATCTACGTGATGTCCTTGTGAACGACCTGCACATTGAAATCTAAAGAAGCACATCAATTGATTCTAGAGAATCTATGGGCCAGTGCAGAGGCAAGGCACAAGGAAAGCCATATATAATTCTATCTCTCTCTGTGTTAATGGACTATCTTGGACGAAACATAACGGGTCGTCGGGATCCCTATGTTGCCTGTTACATTTCAATTCTCAACATGAATCAAGAGAGAGGACAGACCATGGCAGGCATGCGATTCTTTGCAACAGTTGGTCGCCAGCTCAAAATCCAGCACTTCTGGCCATCTTTATTGGCGGATCTGAATGCTTTGCAACAGGGATTCTCCACATTTTCAACTGCTCATGGATGTCAAGTTTTCGTGCATGGACATCTATTCATGACGCCATATGATAATGGCCAAGCATGTTGGTTCGCAAATCACAATGGATCCCAAGCGACGTTTCCATGTAGAATGTGTACCACGCCAGATATCAGTGACGCCTATTGGCATGAGAAGTTGAAGACATGTATGCATTTGCGATCATGCAAGAGAGTCAAGACCCAGCTTTTGTAGCAGATTTGGAAGAAGCAGTTTAGGGACTTTGTAGACGGGGCAGACTCTTCCTTGGACTCCCGGTAAGTTCTCTTGTTCTTTCTAAATTCGTTCTTCTTGCTCATGAGTAGACAATTGTGTTTAATGGGTTTCAGCTTGTCTTATGAGGTTCTTCGTTGGGTCCATGTTCCCACTGATAGTGTATCTGTGTTACACTTGTATATCGTGTGCCACGATTGCTGTCGGGCTGTTGATCGGCTGCTCTAACAAGCAGAGTATCTTGGACTCAAACCTTGCCATAACACCTGTCTTCCAAAGTGGAACCTTTGCTTGATTCGGGCATTGACATGTTCCATACGCTGCGCTTGGGAACGACCAAGCAGCTGCTCACTGACGCGATCGAGACTGGCAAGATCGACAAACAGCTATTTGAGCAGTACTTTGCCATGAACCGAGTGATCACTGGTATCTTTACTGACTTTAGGAGCAATGCAGCACTTCAAGAGCTTTCAAGGCAGAGAATTCAGAGCAGCTGTTCCACACCTACCCTTTGCGTTCAGATATGCAGCCCATGGTGATGGCAGACACTACCCCTACATTCATGCAGCCCAATTGTTGGCGACTGTGACTCGTTTGACCAACATGAGAGAGATGACAGCTAAAGACATGGAAGATCTTGAAGCAACAACAAGAATGACTGCTTGGTGGCAAAGCGGTACTACATGAGATACTACATGGCTATGCACCTGTGCAATGGTGGCTACTGGTTTGATTCTGCGAATCCATACAAATACTACAAGCCTGGTGGCATGTTTGCAAAGCTTGCGAGAAGTCTTGAGATTTGAGACTCCTCCAAAGAGATTCATTGCTGGCCTAGTCGTGCACTTCAATGGCAGCTTCTGGCTCGTGCTAGAAACAGCCCTCACTACAAGGTGTCTAGACTCGACATTGTGCATGGTGAAGCCTCCCAGAGGATTGGCTAGTCTTGGAGTTGCCCCAAGAGCAACAGATCATGACCGTACCAAGACTGCCTTCTTGAAGAAAGTGCCAATTGTGCGCTGTGGTGCCGTTCTCATCTTGAACCACTTCTGTTTCTCTGATTAAACTCGTTTTGAACCCAAATCTGACTCAAATTGACTCTCACAGACTCTCAGACAGCTCTCCAAGCATGCTTTCAACATGCCCTGTCAACCAGCCCTCACTGGCTTTTGTTCAAGCTTTTAAAAACTGATCTGAGAACATCCTGAGGACGGGTGTTTGGGTGAAAGGAGTGTGCCACCTTTGCACTCAGGTCAAACAGACAACGCGCTGTCAAAATGGAAGAAACTGGCGACAGAGACCAAGCCCTTTTGAATAGAAAATCTCAATGGAATATCATGTTTGAGAGGGTTCAAGTCTCTGCATCCCATAGTAAGAGCAGAGAGGACAATTTGAGGGTCTGATCAGTCTTGCTGAACTTCAAGGAAGTCAATCAGTTGTCAGAACTCTCAGGACAAAGAGTTAGTCGTGATCTGTGATGCAAGATTGCACAACATTGTAAAGCGCTTCAAGTGTATAGTCCCAATTTACTTGATCTCTCTTACAGCCCTGGACCTGTTCTGTGACAGAGACGTCTGAAGATCAGAATCTTTCATCTTGTCCGAGCCTTTTTGCATCAAACTGCCAGTGACATAAAATGCAGTCTCTGCAACCACAAAGATGGCCCATGCTTGATGAATGAAACCAGTATCTAGTATTATCGCCTGTACAATTTCCCATACTCGTAACATTGTCAGCGATAGAGCCATTGGTCATCAATCGGATAAAAGCACCAGCTGCAAATATTCTGATGCCAATCAGTGCTGCGAATTTGAGTCCACCAAACTTGAGAATCAACTCTTTGGCGATTTCCTTTTGTGGCAGGTTCAATTGCTCGATAATATGTCTAATGAAGACGACAGAAGCCATGCAGATGTAGAAAGACTCCACAATAGACATAATGGCTGCAAGCGCAGCAAATGGCACATACGCGGGATTCACGGAGATATCAAGTCCTTGGTAGGTGCCATTGACAAACGGAATAAAGGTCGTAAAGGAAAAGTATAATTGTGCCAAGCGCAGAAGCTAGCGTCAGTCATCCTACGATGCAAATGCCACATAAAGCGCACCAAGCAGCAAAGATGAGTCTTTCAGTTTTGAAGAAGGTGTAGATGAGTATCAAGGCAGCTGCATTAACACAAATCATCGTCGTTTGGTTGGTGATGGCGACAAGGAGCAAGGCAGTTCCAAGAAATGACTGAGGAGCAGCATACTAGCATAAGGAAAAACACCGGTGAAATGGAATAGTCTACTCCAACACATGCCGTCACCTGGTTGATGATTTGACTGACAATGGCTGCAGAGCAGAGCCGGTAGATGAGCGATTTGGATTTGTCCGCACAGGCAATGAGCATACCAACAACATGAATAGACTCGTAGAATCCTACACCTGTGGTCACAATATCTACCGATAATAAAGCTTGCTGGGAAGTAGTACGCAGTCGATGATCGAGACATTGACACGACGCGTCTTCGTAGGCAAGAGCCAGACCTCCTACCCGATAAGAAACTAGGATAGTTCGAGAATAGGATGACCATACATGGAGAACGACTATTTTGTTTGACCCAAGTGGCAGGACTTGATCAAAGTTTATCAGAAAATGACACCAAGAGCCAGGCCAATGGCTGCCAGAAGAGATCCACCCACTTTCTCTTCACCAGATGGATGATACTGTCCAGTTGGTTGCACAGTACACGACACAAAGGCGGTTGGAGTACACTGTTTGCCATTGTTCAGTGAAGCTGAGATGGTAGACTGCGATGCTTGAATCTGGCCATTCACACACTGTGCTCCACTGACTGGTGTTGGATCAGACAAGAGACAGTCTTGGCAAGCAAGGGAGGGTGTTGGAGTGCACAACTGTCCATTCACTGGAGAAGAGATGGTGGACTGTGTGGCAGACACAGATCCAGAGACACAAGAACCAACTGGCACTGCAGATCCCAAGACGCAGTTCTGGCAGGGAATAGCAGTCGTTGGTGCTGGACAGCTCGATCCAAATCCAGACACTGGAGTGAGTGTTGCTTGAGTCGCAGAAATCTGTCCATTGACACAGCTGGCACCAGACACAGTCGATGGTGCATCCAAAACACAGTTTTGACAAGCAGCTACAGAGGCAGTTGGTGTACATGTCTTGCCCAGTCCCGATTGCGTTGTCAAAGTGGATTGGATGACAGAGATTTGTCCAGAGACACACTGCGCACCTGGTGCTGGCTCAATGGATCCAAGGACACAATCCTGACAAGCAGCTGTAGAAACAGTTGGAGTGCATGCCACTCCAGAGCCAGATGGCGTCACGAGTGTTGCCTGTGTCACACTGATTAATCCATTCACACACTCTGCTCCACTGACAGTCTTTGGTGCGTCCAGGAGACAGTCTTGGCAAGGAACAGCACTGGTAGTAGGAGTGCAAGTGGATCCATAGCCAGATGCTGGAGTGAGTGTCGCTTGAGTGACAGAGATCAAGCCACTCACACAGCTGGCACCACTCACTGTCTTTGGACTGTCGAGCACACAGTTCTGACAAGGCACAGCAGTGGAAGTTGATGCACAGGTGGATCCATAGCCAGACTGAGTCGTAAGAGTCGACTGTGTGACAGAAATCTGTCCATTCGAACAAGAAGCACCAGGAGCAGGCTCAGGAGTATGAAGCACACAGTTCTGACATGGTGTCTGTGACACAGTTGGCGTGCAAGTCTTGCCCAATCCCGCCTGAGTCGTGAGCGTCGACTGAGTCACAGAGATGGTGCCAGAGACACAAGATGCACCAGGACCAGGTGTCGGAGCATCCAAGACACAGTCCTGACATCCAGCAAACGAAGCTGTTGGTGTGCAAGTCTTGCCAAGACCAGATGGTGGTGTGAGCGTTGCTTGCGTGACTTGGATTGCTCCTTCCGCACACTCGGCACCGTCAGTCGTTCTTGGAATGTCCAACACACAGTCTTGACAAGGAGCAACAGAAGATGTAGGATCACAAGTCTTCCCAAGTCCAAATGCTTGCAGCAGCGTTGTCTGTGTGACAGCAATTTCTCCATTGATGCACTGAGCACCAGCAGTTGGTTCAGGAGTCTGCAACACACAATCACCACAGACAGTGGTTGAGATTGTCTTTGGACAAGCGGTTCCCAGACCAGATGATGATGTCAGCGTTGCCTGAGTGACTCCAATGGTGCCAGACACGCAAGCAGCACCAGCAGTCGTTCTAGGAATGTCCAGTACGCAGTCTTGACAAGCAGCTGATGTCGATGTTGGTGTGCAGCTAGCGCCAAGACCAGACTGCGGAGTGAGTGTTGCTTGAGTGACAGCAACCAATCCATTCACACATGTGGATCCAGAGACAGTCGATGGCGCATCCAAGACACAATCCTGGCATGGAGCGAGTGTGGATGTTGGAGTGCATGTCTTTCCAAGACCAGATGCTGGAGTCAATGTAGACTGTGTGACTGAGATCTGTCCATTTGAGCAGGAAGCACCAGGAATGGGCTCTGGCGTCTGCAACACACAATCTTCGCAACCAGCAGATGTGGAAGTAGCTGGGCAGGCAGTGCCAAAGCCTGAAGATGCCGTCAGCGTTGGTTGTGTCACTGCAACAGAGACACCGTTACACGTACCCACTGGCGTAGGATTTCCTAGAACGCAATTCCTACAAGCTACAGAGGAAGTGGTCGTTGGACAAGCATCACCGAGTGTAGGAGTCACGACAGTCGGCTGCGTTACAGAGATGGATGCACCGTCACATGTGCCTACTGGCGTAGGATCTCCCAGGACACAATTTCTACAAGCAAGCGCTGTGGTCATGGATGGGCATGGATTGCCAGATGTGGCAGCAGTCAAAGTGGGTTGGAAAGCTGCAATGGAGACGCCGTAACAAGGGCCATAGGGGGTAGGTTCTCCCAAGACACAGTTCTTGCATGCGGCAGAGGTAGAAGTAGCAGGGCAAGCACTGCCAAAACTCGTGGATGGTGTTAACGTTGGCTGAGTCACAGAGATGGAGACACCGTTACAAGTGCCAACAGCCGTAGCAGGACCCAACACACAATTTTGACAGACAATGGTTGTGGTTGGATTAGAAATAGTTGTGGTGCATTGAGAATCGCCAACAGTCAGTGTCTAGAGTCAGTGATGATACAGTCGTTGAATACGTCACAGTAATCTTGGATGCGACACAACTAGCACCAGCTGTGGTAGTTGGTCCACCAATCACACATTCCTCGTATGCAGTGATTTTGCGAATTCTATGGTTGAATGGATCTGCTACCCACATGATCCCGTTTCGTTCAATGAGAATATCCGAATTGCCCTGGAAGAGTGCAGATGCAATTGGACCATCTCTGTAGCCACCATTCCCACTGTTTGAGAAGGTAGAGACAACACCAGCAGGTGTGATCTTTCTGATTCTGTTGACTTGCGTTTCTGTGACATAGACAAAGCCATTGGCATCCACATCCAAGCCAAAAGGATATTGAAATCGAGCAGCATTGGGTTGTCCATCAGCAGAGCCAGTGGTGCCACATTTTCCAGCCAAGATACTCACAACAGCGCTGGATGTGATCTTTTGGATGCAAGCCAGTCCATAGAGAGAGACGTAGAGCGTGTCATCTGCATCTATAGCAATACCAACAGGATTACCAACATAGGAAGTCAATCCATTGCCTTCGCTAGCACTGTAGTATCCAGTCCCAGCAAAAGTAGACACTTGACCATCTGGAGTGATCTTTCTGATCCTGTTGTTTCCAGAATCAGCTACAAAAAGGTTGCCTTTGCTATCAAACACCAGATAAAACGGAGCGTCGAAACGAGCATCAGCAAGACTTCCGTCAACGAAGCCTTGACCACCAGTATAAGCTGTTACGACACCTTGCTGCGTGATTTTGCGAATTTGGTCATTATTTGTGTCTGCAACATACAGATCATCACTTGCGTCGACCGCAATGCCGTAAGGGTAGCTGAAACGTGCTGCTGTGCCAGTCCCCACAGCATTTCCAGACATGCCACACAAACCAGCGAGTGTGGAGACAGTGCCGGTGTTACTAATCTTTCTGATACAGTGAGCTTCTTTGGAAGAGATGAAAAAGTTGCCTTGCGAGTCTCTCGCAATCGAGTAAGGCGTGTAGATACTAGCTCCCAATAGTGGACCGTTGGTATTGCTGGCAATCCCACTCCCAGCATAGGTGGACACAAGATAAGACAAGTCTCCCACAGCAGCTAGTGCTGAGGTGATGAGCCAAAGCATTGCCAAGTCGCGTCGCGTTCCATCCAAGTTGGCCTTCAAGTTGGAGGCCGACTGACTCATCTTCTTGGTCAACAGACACTACGGTGCGTTAAACAATGGCAAAAAAGAGAGGACCCCATCCTTTTGTGCAATCGTTGCAAGATGGAGAGAGATTTGCCACCTGGAGCAGCACACAGATCCAAACGTGATCATTTGGTTGAATCTTGAGTGCTTCGGTTGCCAAGACAGAACCAGCATCCACCAAGATATCCCAGTGCTGCGCAATTTCCAACAATTGCTGGAATCTCTGTCCATGCACTTGCTGATAGGCGTTGAATTGCTTGTGGACTAGTAAATTTCTCTGCTGCTCTCTGTGCTGTCTTTTTGCTATCTGACCCCTTCGCTGAGATGACAAATCCTGAAGGCACCGATGACGTTTCCATCAGATGGGCAAGTACGTAGATGGCAAATCTCACTCATCCTAGGTTCCCAGATGTATCCCATCCCCCAATTCAATAGTCCATGGGACTACTTTGCTCTGTTTCTGATTGTCCTTGTGATGCTTGCTTATCTGGTCTGTATGGTGCGTGTTTGGCCTGCGCTGAGACAAAACAAGTTCTATGCCAAGGCATTATACGTTGCCTTTGTGTCCTGTCTGGTCTGGAACATCTTCAAACTCATCTACGTGTATTCTGACTCTCCGCCATGGGTGAATTGGGCATACAGCTCACTCGGTCTTATTTCACAATCATTGGCTGTGTTGATTGATGGTGAGATCCTGAAAGCCTTTTGTGCCATTTCCAAAGTCGTGACACCGAAGATGGTCACTCGACTGCAGTACTGTCTCTTGGCATTGCATGTGACGCTTGCTGGCAGTACTTATGTCCGTGTGTTCTACATTGGCAACCCATTTCCCAACTGGCTTGTGTTGTGGTATAGATACGGCTATGCGCTTTTCGTGATTCTGCAGCAATTGCTGGAGCTGTGGCAGGTGAATGTCCTCACAGTAGATTCTGATGATATTCTGGCTTGCTGTCACTCACCAAAAACAGCGCAATGACATCCAAAGAATGGAACAGTTGACAGGAACCCAATACTTGTCCAACGACCACGAGCAATTGCAAGATGTGAGAAGAGTCCTGTACATCCTGGTTGGCAGTTTGGTTCTTCTGTGGCTAGGAGGTGCTTTGGCTTGCTTTGACTTTCTCAACACAGAAACCTCGACTATCAACATGCAAATCATTGGAAACACAGTCTCTATGGTGTCTCCCATCCTGTCTTGCTTTGTGCTAGAGTTCATCCAGAACATGAACTTTAAGAAGAACTCAAAGAAGGGAACATCCACTCCCAAACTGTCACAATCTCTCAACTAAAGTCAGACATGTTTGCGTACTCAGCTGTCCTGTGGGAGTCGTTCAGTTGTCAGCAGCCACACAATGTGACACTAGTAGAGATCCAAAACTCGATTCTAAATGGCGACAGAATAGATGTTCCATCCAGTGTGCCAGATGCCATCAGAGATCTCATCCCACTTGCCCATGGCAAGCTACGCATCACACGCTTCCGTCTTCTCAAACATGTTGCAGAAGATGATTCTTGTCGATTCAAGGCATGCCACATCTGAGCATCAGTGTTGTGTTGTCAATGTATGTTGGACAGGATGAATGATGTTTGTCATTCATGTGCGACGTGTCATTTGTCAGATTGAGGGAAAGAACAATGGACAGGGAGATGCCCGTGTTCCAATCCATCACATCCAAATCACTTTACTCTTCCACTGCCATCTGGACTGCTTCTTGTTTGACCAGACTATCTTTCAACCATTGGATGATTGTGATTCCTTTGCTGATCACTTTAGTATGGCCATCCTCGGGCTTGTTGGTGCGGTGTGGAATCTTGATGCCCAGGCCATAGAGATACTGTGCCACTTCCGTTTTTCCACCAGAGCCAGCATGAACCAATGCATTCCATCCAAACTTGTCAAGGATATGCAATCTTGCTCCAGATTCAACCAGAAAGACAGAGATCCAGATTCCCTGCTTTGGCAGCATACATCAAGGGAGTCATGCCTTCGTCGCAGAGGACGCTCACACTCGCACCATGATCCAAGCACAGCCTGAAAGTTTCAATGTTGCTGTAACAACAATCTTGATGTAAGGCTCCTCGTTGTCCTGGTCTGCAACTCCACTCCTACATGCTGCAGCGAATGCACAAGACTTGTTTGGATAGCCAATAAAGAAGGAAGCACCGTAATCCAGAAGCATCTTGCAGGCCTTGATATTTCCATAACCAGCAGCTGAAACAAGTGGAGTGTCTCTGAACATGGGAGGACCATTGGGAGATGCGCCTTTGTCTAAAAAGAGCTTGACCTCTTCTTCATTTGCAAGTTCGATACTTGCGATAGCCCTCTCTCGGTACCAGTCTGGCTCGTCTTGCCGTTCATCTGCCACATCCAACAAATACTCACATATCCTCGTTCTCCCTTTGATAGCAGCCCAGTGGAGTGGTTTGTGCCTATTGTTGTCGCTGTACAGATCTGCTCCATTCTCGACCAACCATTTCATAGTCTCCAAATTGTTTTCTTCAGCAGCACGAGTAAGGCACGCATACTGATTCATCCAGTCCGCCTCTTGCAGCGCGTTTGCAACAATCTGCATGATTTCAGGAGTGCCAAATCCTGCTGCTCCTTCTATCGCATTGCCGCTGTCGCCAAGAAAAGAGTCCACATCAGCACCATTGTCAATCAGGAGTTGGCAGAGCTGAGGATGTTTGCCAGCGATTGCGTGATCCAGTGGTTTGTAGAAACATGTCAGTTCAGCGTCCGCATCTGTGTCTGCATTCACATTAGCGCCATTTTGAATCAGCTGTCGAGAGAGTTCAAAATGTCCATATCTTGCAGTCAGATGTAGCAATGAGTAAACATCGTTGCCAGCAGTGCCAGTCGTGTCTATGCTCCACTTGTAAGGATCTACTTGGTAGAAATCCAGTCTGACTTTCTGCAGATTGAATAGTTGCTGACAGAAATCGTTCAGTCCTCTGGCAAAGCACAGAGCCACATGAGTCAGTAAACTGCTTCACATTGAACGGCATTTGTTGCAGAACAGTGTTCGGTGCTCTCTCCAATAAGAAATCCACTGCTGTGTTGTTCAGAGTAAAGTTCAGTGGTTGTTGTCTTTCATGGAATGATCTGCCGGCTCTGTGCAGTCCCATGTAGTCTGTAGGATGCAAGGTTGAGTGATCAACTTGTGCAATTCCAATGGCGGCGATTTAAATGACATTTTAGGGAAAGTTCGATCAACTGTCTGTACATTGCAAGTGCGTCGGGACAATCTGCAATATTGCACCACTGCTCGACGAGGCTTTCATCTGGTGACCGCAGGTGTCTCTTCTACAATCCTGGTTCGCTTGTTGCCTCTCCCAGAGGAAGAGAATGTGCGTTGCCCCACCCAGCCAAAGCAGGCTTGCCAAAAGACGAAAGCACCGGCAAGCTTCTCATAGGCCTTTTGACTGGATGGACCTGCTCAACCGAAGACGGAGGAGCTTCTTCTGTGCATAAAAGTCGATCACCGGAGCCCCTTCGTTGTGTGGTTCAAGATCTTGGAGTATTTTGTAAGTCGCGTGGATCTGTGCCTTGATTGGCTGCAGAATGGACTCGATCTCTCGGATTGAGATTGAGCCCTCGAACTGTTCAATTTCCAGTTCCGCGTGTCTGCAGCATCTGCTCAACGGACAAGCGTTGTTCTATCCAATCCACGACAGCTGCTGGCATCCCACTCGATGCTAGATCTGTGACACTTTGGAACAGGAAGACCAGTTTCTCTGTCTCGTTAGTTTCCAGAGCTTTGTCATCTGCAACGTTGCGCAATATAATTTCACAACATTGCGGAACGTTGCACGCCTTTTGCAGTGTATCTGGTTGGCGTGGCAAAGTAGCATGGCCTAATGCATGCGAGAGGCAAAGCGTAGATCTAGATATAGCTGATGCTGTTTACTCTTTGAATATCTTGCTTGAGTTGTGCCACAGTTGTTCAATCTGTGATATTCTCATGCAACCAATCGATCAACTCTTGTCCAGTAACTAGAGCACCATAAATCGTCGTATCTGGAATCTGTGCTGGCAATTGCATTCCACGCTCTCTCAGTAGCTGAATGAAAGGTTTGTCACGGTTGTAAATTGCATATGTCATCACACTCCATCCATGATTGTCTCTGATCTGAAGATCTGCACCAGACTCCATCAGAAATTTCCTGGTTCTTCTTGAATGACGGTACGTAGAGAATATCAACGGCGTTCTTCCCTCCTCATTTGTGACATTGATATCTGCGCCATATTTGAGCAGGATTTGGCATGCTGTCACATAGCCACCTCCTGCAGCTGCATGTAAGGCACCAAAGTATCCCTCTCTGCATGCCCATTGAACAATCCTTGGATCTTTCTCGATCAATTGTTCCATAGCGTCAGTCAGGTTTGATCTCGATGCTTCGATCAACGCACACTCTTTGGATGGGTCACCAACATACAATTCTGCACCATGTTCCAACAGGAGTTTGTAGACACCATGCTGATTTGCCCCACTACGGCTACCATACAGACACCAGTACAATGGTGTCTCTGAAAAATTAGGATTACCATTGACATTTGCACCAAGATCCAAGAGTTTCTGACACGCTTTAAAGTTCCTTTCTCCAGCAGCAACTGCGAGTGCATCCTCTTTCCAGTACTCTGGTGGATCTGATTCCAAATATCTTTGCAGCAGATGGTCAAACACTGCTGAATTTTTGTATTCAAGGCTGGTTTCCAAGACAGACCGATTATCAGCTCGCATCCACAGATCTGCTCCATGCTGCAACAACCACTGGACATTTTCAACTGTGCCACAACGTGCTGCTGCATGTAGTGGCGTTTGGTTAATGTGAACGAGATTCACATCTTGTCCAGCAGTCACTAGCATCTGAAGGATCTCTGGTGTGCCATACTCTGCAGCGAGATACACGAGAGGCCGGGAATCATCATTATTGGCTATCGCTTCTCCTCTTTCCATCAACAGGCGACAAGCATCTGCTTGATGAGCACCAATAGCACAGGTAAGTGGTGTCAGTCCATTACTTTCCCTTTGATTGATATGAAATCCATGGTCCAGCAATAGTTCGATGAGTTGAGTGTGTCCATGCATGGCACAAATCGATAAAAGAGTCGCTTCGGAGCCATCTCCACCGCTCCATAGATGACCGAAATAGTGTGGCATATCAGAATTGTAGACATAGTACTTCTTATCTGAGACTTGGCCACTTTCGATCAACTTTTGACAAACTGGCAGTCCTCTCACAAATGCAGTCACAATCGCTTCTTCTGTCCACTCTGCGATCTGCATAGACTCAAACACTTCTAGTGGTGCCTTTCTGAGGAATCGGTCCAACTTTTGAGTTGGTACTTGAAAGTTGTAGGGTTTTCTGTTGCTATACATCAACTTGCATGTTCTGTGTAGCCTCATATACTCTCTGGGATTCAAGTGGTGAGTAGTCCACTTCAACAGCTCGTTTGGCAGTGATTGCAAGTGCATGGGAAAGTGTGGTGACACTGCCAGCTCATCCCTGATGGTTCGAGTCAAGTGGGCAGATCTGTTTACTCCTTATCTGCAAGTTTCATGGCTTGAGTGAGAATCCCTCTCAATCTCTCATGGCTGGTGAGATGCATTGCTGTGTATCTGGTGCGCTTCTCTTCCCTGGTCGATCCAATCCAATCTTGATTGGTATTGCCATTCCTTTCTCTACATCAGCCTTTGGACACTCAAGGTGTCAACTTTTCACCAGTCGTCAGGAGCCGATGCAGCGGTTGTTCTTGCTACAGTCTTAGCCTCTCTAAACCATCTTCAAAAGTCTCGTCCCACTTGTTGTAGTCTTTCAACAGTGTAAACGTTGCCAGATCTGTACTCTGCACTATCTCACTGAAGAGTTCCTTCACATCTGGATCATCCTTGTCCAAGATTGGCTCAAAACTGAGGATCCACTGAATGAGATCTTGTCTTCTTTCATGCACAGCTCGTTTCAGATACTTGATTGCATCTTGATGTGGAAAGGAAACACCAAGTTCCACCAACTCTTTCAGCACAGTCAACTCGTTGCTATCAACCACTTTCTTTGTCATTGCTGCAGTCATGGCTTCCAGATAAGACTTTGGACCGTGCTGAATGAGAAATGTGACAACTTGGCCAGATCCACTTTCCAAAGCAATTTGTAATGGAGTGCGATATTGCTCGTCTGTGTGTGTGAGACTGCAGCCCAAGTCAAAGAGATGCATGCAGATCTGCAAGTGATCATCAGGGATTGCTAGATGGAAGCCAGCATTCAGAACGCTCTCTGGTGGCTTGTAATGCTTGGTCACAGTTTGAAGCAGTGCAAAGTCCCCTTCTCCGCAAGCTCTGTTAAAGTATTCAAGTGCATTCCAGTTTGCTCTGTCTTCTACAGCCCATTTGATGAGATATGGAAGGCTTTCCGTGATATCGTTGTCACTGCAAGCTTCCATCAGCATTTGAATGCGATCTGACTGTGGCCTCCAGTCGACTTTCAAGAATGCATCCAGTGCATAGGTTGCTCCATGAAGCAGTGCTGACTCCACTGCCACTTCGTCGACGCTTGTGTACAATGGCAACAAATACTCAAAGACCTCAGACTGTCCCGACCAGATTGCCAGTCCCAGTGGTGTCAATGGCCAATCATTGTCATCATAGCCACCATAGTCCCGAATGATGTCGATTGTGCCGTCTAAGCTGTCATCAGATTGTACAAGCATCTTGCAAACGTTGACATTCCCTGACAAGACTGCAAGATGCATCAAATTAATCTCGTTGATGAATGTGCCCTCGAATCCATAACTATCAAGTGCACTCTGCTCGTCGTCATCACACAATTCATGGATAGTTAAATACTTTTTTGTCCATCTGCCTCTCTGGACCAGCAATCTGCAGAGTGGCTCAATGCCTCTGATGAAAGCAGTCAAATGCAGCTCAATATCTTGTCTTTCAGCTCCATGAATGTGCGTGGTGTCTTCTACATCATCAGAGTCCTCTCTGATGCTGGGTTTCTGTTGCAATTGCTCAGTAAAGTACGCTTCCATCTCTTCATATCCATGGTACTTGTTCAAGACACTCTGAGAAGCATGTTTGATGAAGTGCAAGGAGTTGTGTGGTCTGACCCAAACCCTCTCCTTGTCTCTGAGTGAGCTTAAGCGCTTGTTGGTGGAGTGCAATGTGCAGTAGTCTTTGTTGCTCAAATGCTCTACAATCATCATCAACAGTTCATATGGCAGACTTTCGAGTGACATCGGAAAGTTTGACTCGCTGCCACACAGTCCATCTGCCTCAGTCTTGCATGACTACAGTCTTGAGATCATCGCTGCTTTCAGAGCTCTACTAGTCCAGACATGCCATTCTTCTGGCGACAAAGACAATTTTTTGATTCCATCCACTAGACACACGATGATTGCTGCTCATCTTGAACCAAAGCTGTTCTAAAGTGTCCTACATCGTTTCAAACGACAATCAGATGACATACAGACGACATCTCCGACACTCGGGGTCGCATGGATGACGTCCTTTCCTGATGCCTTCCTTTCTCTTTGAATTGTGTGACTTTCATCTGTCTTATCTAGGCTGCCCCAATGCCTCTTCGTTTGCTACAACCGATATTGTCCTCCTAGTCTTGCATCTGGTGTCTGTCTTGCTGTTCTTTCTGTTTATCGCGATTCGGGTCATCAAAGAGTGTGCCTTCAAAGGCAAGCGCATCAGAGAGGTGTTGAATGACATGGATAGAGTGGCCATTCTAGCTGGGTCGGCCAATTTGTTTCGTGCTGCGATGCTCGGAAATCTAGCTTCTACAAAGATGGATATTCGCTTGATGTCTGACTCTGATGCGCAAGTGCATGTGAGAACAACGCTGTTGCTCGAACACATGCAGCTGATTTTTGCTCCTTTAGGACTATCCATTTTTATTAGCACGATGGCCAAGACTGCATCTGGTGCCAACTTGTTTGAACCCATCAAGATTGGTTCCAAAGTGGTGGATCCACAGAAATTCATTAGATTGGTGCGTGTTGTGGTGCTGTTGACGAACATCTCGTTGGTTTGTGTCTTTTGTAGTATTGGATTACAGTCGCATGCTGATTACATTACTTGGAAGAGAGCATATTATCTGTTTCCGTCTGGTGTCAGTCTGATGGTGTCGTTTCCGTTACTCCTGCTGTTTGGATCCAAAGTGATTCGCGCACTTGAATGCAAGGAGCTCTCTGGATCCAAGGATGAGTCAAATCCAAGCACCTTGCAATCCAAGAAATCCAAGGTGGCGCTCTCTGCTGGTGTCCTGAGTTCAAATGTAGAAACTCCAAAAAGAGTGTTGCAAAAGCAAATCAGACAACAAAAGCTCACGATTTTGCGTGTGTCCATTTATGGTGTCTTGGCAATGTACCTCTCTATCGCAATCTTGTTTATCTGCTACTCTTTCCTCAGTGAGAATTGCGACCACCAGACATTGTTCATTGTCAAAGTAGGCCTTGACAGTTTCTTTTGGATCTACTGCAGTTGGTACACCATCTGATTGTAGGTTCTTGTTGGTGCTGTACACTCGTATTTGATCACTCTAAAAACTCTCGAATTTTGGCCATTTTCTGTCTCACTAGACTCTTCTGCTTGTCCACTTCCTGCAAAAGCATCTTGATTTCAAACTTTTTTTGATCACAGTCAGATTCAAGAAACGACACTTGCTGCTTGAGCTCTGCCAGTTGTTTGAGGAAAGCATCTCGTTCTTGAGTGTAAAAAAACTGATTCTGAGTCAATCGTTTGACTTCTTGCTCCAGAGCTTGTGTTTGCTCCTTGAAAGTGCGTTCTGCTTGGTCAGACTTGGATTTAAAGTGTTCCTGGACACGAGAGACTTCTGATTCAATTCTCTCGATGCTCTTGTTTCTCTCTTGCAGCTTGCTTGAGAGATCTTGGAGTTCCAAGAGTGCATCGTCTCTTTCTGCACGGATCCGCTCTAAATCACTTGCATCTCTGTCTATTCGGTCTCTCAAGACTTGGATTTCATCATTGTCTTGCAGTTGTTGTTCCAACAGTTGATACGCTTGCACTTTTCTTTCTAAATTTTGCTTGAGTGTCTGGATAGTGTCTTCCTTGTCTTCTAGCATCTTGTCTTTCACTCTCAGAGATGCTTCTTTGAACTCTTGCTCTTTCTTCAAGTCACTTTTCAGTTGCTGCACTAGTGTGTCTCGTTCTTCTGTCTGATGTCTCAACAATTCCATTTGCTTTCTCAAATCTGCTTCTTTTTCCTTCCATTCAATCTCTGCTACT
This sequence comes from Gorgonomyces haynaldii, assembly GCA_025526955.1. NCBI lineage: Eukaryota > Fungi > Chytridiomycota > Chytridiomycetes > Rhizophydiales > Gorgonomycetaceae > Gorgonomyces > Gorgonomyces haynaldii. The sequence continues at coordinate 411,139 of JAHLJY010000016.1, read as the reverse complement.
TTTGATCTCTCTTTCCACTCTCTTTCAATCTCCTGGTGCTGCTGCTTGACCATCAAACAAGCTTGAATCTCTCTCTTCATCTGAGAATCCATTTCCAAGAGTCCACGCTCCAGATCTTGTATCCTTTGTTGCTTTTTGTTCAACAGCAACTGCATTTCTTTTCTCTCATTGTCAATAGTCTGTTGCTGATGATTGAACTCAGATTGTAAGTTGTTGAATCGCTGTTTCTGTTCCTTGACGAGTTTGACCATGTCGCTTAAGAGTGATTCCTTTTCCTTGTTCTTTCCAGACAGATGGAGTAGCTCCTTGGATGAGAGAGTGTACCTGACCCAGTTTCTGTTTGTCTTGTTCCAAAACGTTCAATTGTTGCTCCATCTGTTGTTGGTTGTTCAAGAACTGATCTTTCCGTTGCTCCATCTGTTGTTGGAGTGACAGATAGGCAGATTGCCAATCCATGGACAACTTTTTCAACTGACTGACTTCATCTTCTAATTTCCTCACTTGAGTATCACTCTTTTCCCTTTGCAGAGACAGCTGATGACCGAGTGATTGTGTCTCTTGTCTGCATTCACTCAGAGACTGTTTCAAGAACTGATTCTCTTCCAACACACTTTCGAGTCTGCTTTGTGTCTGTTGGTTCTTGTCTTGCAGCTTTTCAATCACAGATTTGATCTTTTGCCTCTCTTCTAACACTCGTAGTCCCAGTTGCTTTTCATTCATCTGTCTCTTCTTGTCCAGTTGCAGTAATTGCTCATCCAGTGATTCTTGTTTCTTTTTCCACTCTGATTCTCTCAATTGCCACTGTTTCAGCTCTTGACTGGCTTCTTTACAAGAATCAGACAGTTTTTGAGTCATGAATTGCTCCTTTTGCAACGACAGTTCTAGGTCTTGCTTTTCTTTTGAGACAGCTTGCAGCTGTCTTCTCAAACGCTCACTCTCTGCTGATTCTTGGTGGATCTGTGTCTGTTGCTCTTTGATCTTTTGGTCCAGATCAAGTTGATGCTGTTTGAGTGACTCTACGTCTGTCATCAGCTTCTTGATTTGTTCCAGATATCTTAGTTCGTTCTGTTTGAGTCTCTTTTCTTCTTTTTCAAGTGCATCTACGAGTTTGAGGTTTGTCACTTGCTCCAGTTTGTTTTGTGCCTTTTCTACTCGTACAGTTGGTGCATCAAGCGCTTTTGGAGATTTCTTGGCTGAATCATTAGTGACAGACTGAGAAAGCACAGATTTCAGACTCTCGACTTGCTTTTCTACCGAATGCTTGATGCGCTCTTCACTGGATTTGGATAATTCACTGGATTGCTGTACGAATTGTGTGAGTTGGCTGATTTTGGATTCGATGAGTGCCATCTGTCCTTGTACAGGTCCTAGATTTGGTTCTAGATGTGTGACTTTGGATTCTAGGTCATACAGTAAGTTGAGAATGTCATCGTCATTCCTGCTCTGTCCTCTGCTCTGTGCTCTCATTTGTATGGGTTGTGTAGAGTGTATGGGTTGTGTGACTCTGTGAGATCGACTCTGAGACAGCTGAGGCAAGATCTGACTCACTGCTTCAGTCTGCTCATACTCTAATGCTTCCAAATGCTGCAATCCAACCAAAAAATGCAACTCTTTCGGACTGACACCGTTTCCTCTGATATCCAGTCTCTTCAAGGAGTACTTTGGTCCATGGAGTCGTATCAGTCCTTGTAAACTCTTGATTTGGTTAAAAGAGACGTCCAAGTCTTGCAAGTGCACCAGTCTCTCCAAACCATCCAAGTGTGTCAACTGGTTGTAAGAGACGTTCAAGACAACGAGATGAAGGAGGTAGTGTATGCCTTCGAGTGATTTCAAGCAGTTGGATGAAATGTCCAAGTCCACGAGTGTGACTAGATTCTCGTTGTACTCAATCTTGGAGATGTTGTTGGCATGGACGTTGAGGTGAGTGAGTTGTTTTCCATGGATTTCCAGGAGAGAGTCGAAATCACGTCCGATGCACGAAAGCATGCAAAGTCGTCATCTGGAGACTCAAAGGAGCATTTACTAACTGGAAACTGCCAACTCTGTAATCAAACGAGTACATGCATCAAAGAACGCAAAGCAGTTGATGTCATTGTTGTGTGGAATGGCTTTGAAATCAACGAGAAAGTTCTCTTGGTCCATGCGATACAGCTGCACTTCAAATTTGAGACTGCTGCCTCTGACTGTGGTGTACAAGACGCGAATTCTGAACGTACTCAAGACTTTCCACTTCTAACGTCAAAGAGTGTACCATTCCAACACCTTGCAATGCTCTGTAGATCTCTAGCATGATATCTAATGGATGGCTCTTGGATCGAATGCCATAATGCCATCTGGATCGAATCTTGCTTTTCCTAGGATCTAGTCCAGTTTCAGAGATGCCACCAGCAGGCAGACTAGAAGACAAGACTTGAATCGTCGTTGGTTTCTTTTCAGGAATCGCATTCCAAGCAGGTGGCGATGAGCTCAGAAACTCTTTGAGATTGTTCATGGATCCATTGATTTGACGGTGATCGACGACGAGTTGGTATGCTACTTTGATCTGGTTGTTTTCTTTTTCGTGTAATGCGTGTTGAATGGTTTTGGATGAGAAGCCCATCTTCTAGAATGAAACAGAATGCCTTTTCGAGTTCATGGACAATGGTGTCGTCGATCCTGTCAAGCTCAATGACTGACTTTTGTGGCAGTGGACTCAGATAATCTGGTAAATCTTTGGAAAACCATGGGTTCTTTCTGATTTCCTGGATGGAAATGCGTTTGAGTGGGTCTACAACGAGCATGGAGGCAATGAGACTCTTGGCACCTGGACTCACAAAGCTTGGTATTGAGTAAACGCCTCCTGGTCTAAAAAAAGATACCGTTGATCTTTTTGAACAGATTGGGGACATATTCATCATCAAATGGCAGTCTGCCACAGAGCATCACGTACAAAATCACACCACAACTCCAGATATCAATCTCTTCTCCAGAATATAGCTTGCCAGAGATGACTTCGGGTGCAGCATAGTTGGGTGAACCACAAGACGTTCTCAAAAAGTCACCGTCGTTCATGAAATTGGACAATCCAAAATCAGCAATTTTGATGTTCAGATGGTCATCCATCAATACATTCTCTGGTTTCAGATCCCTATGGACAATCTTGTGTCTGTGGCAGTGTTCTACAGCTGCAATGATTTGTTGAAACAGTCGACGTGCTTCTGGTTCTGCTATTCTGCCCTTTTCAACAATGTAATTGAACAACTCTCCACCTGCATATTCCATGACTAGGATAATGTCTGTTGTCGTTGAAATGACTTCGTACAATTTGATAATGTGTGGATGTCGTAGGAGTTTGAGGTATTGGATTTCTCTCTTGAGTCGAGTGGCCTACAGTCAACCTAGAGACCATGTCCAAATTGGTGACTTTGAGTCTATTTACAATCTTCATGGCGACTTTGGCTCCAGTTTGTGAGTGGACTGCTAGCTTGACTTTGCCAAATGTTCCAGAGCCGATTGTTTGGAGTGGAGTGTAGTTTCCAATTTTGATTTGTGTTGATGCCATTAGGAAAGTGTCGCGCAGTCTCTGACTTCCTATTGCCTGACTAGTGGATGAATAGGTGAAGTAAGACCTAATGCTTGTGTGATTGACTCTTTGACACGCGAATGCAAGGACTTGGTTACAATGATGAATTCAACGACTCGAAAGAGTATCTCGAGAGATTCAAGATAGTAGATGTCATTCAACAACTGACATTGAGCTGTCTCATTGAGCAGCCAGGTGTTTATTTTGACAAGAGGCAACCCACGCGAGTTTATGGCCAAGAAATTGGAAGCCATTCGTACATCTAGAGCAAGAAGTCAGAACCATGTTGTCTTTACGCGTGAGAACCTAGTTGCTGTGTTTAGATGCTTTGATGTCACTGGCAAAGGCTACATTTCACTTGAGCAGTACAAGGAAGCCATGGAGACACTTGGTGCCAAAGTGTACAACCAAAAGCCATCTGGCTATGGATTGGACCACATTACACTGGATACTTTTGCAGATGAAGCGTATTACAACTTATTCTAGTGGATCTGCACTCAGAAAGCTCTGACAATAAATCGCAAGATGTGCGTTTGACACTTTCCCAACTCTCTGTGGATGGATTGGTTCGAGACTGCAAGAAAATTGAGACAAACAAAGGCATGGATGCTCTACCTCTCCAAAGAGCATGGACAGATCTTTGAACAAGTGTCAGAGTCTCAGAAATTGTGGAAGGAATTCTTGGACAAGCCTGATTCCATTTCAGCCGCACTGGAGATCAGAAGAATGCTCACTGAACAGCAACTGTGTCACTTGTACCCAAAAGACTACGTTTCCAGTCTCTTTGTGGATGATCTCCCAATCAAAGAAACACATGAAGTGGAAGTGGATCTACAGCCTTTTATACCCATAGACGATCAATACCACACTCTTGAACTTGATCTAGACATCCTCTCTCGTCCAGAACTCTTGGAACTTGAACAACTTCCAGACGAAGATGAGCAAGAATCTGATGAAGAGTCTGGTAAAGTACTGGAAACGTACAGAAATCTGTTTTCTTATCTGCAACAAGCCAATCCAAACGAATATCGAGACATTCGAAAGATCATCACAGATGCCAGACCATCCAAGAGCAAATGGGCTTCAGATGACAGAGTGGGACAAGAACAGTTGTACTCTGCTCTTGAAAAGACACTTACTTTGCTCAGAAACTACAGCGATCACTCTCTTCCCTTTCTCAAGCCAGTTCAAAAACGAGAAGCTCCGCATTATTACGATATCATCAAGAACCCAATGGATTTAGGAACCATGTCCAAGAAACTCAAAGCATTGCAGTATCAGAGCAAAATAGAGTTTGAAAAAGACTTGAATCTCATCTGGAACAATTGTTTGACGTACAACACACAGCCAGATAGTATTTACAGACGACATGCTGAAGCCATGCGCAAGAGAGCTAACGATCTCCTTAAGAACGTACCAGATGTGCAGATCCATGCACCTGGGGAAGATGAAGAATCTGATAACGAAACAGGAGACAAACTCACGACTGTCGGTAGTCTAGTGGATTTGGCATCAACACAGACTATTCAAGACAAACCAGAAACACCTGCACCAGAACCTGTTGAGGACAATTTGGATGAAGAAAGGCGGATGGAGCGAGAACAAGAACTTTTGGAAGAGCTGATGGAGCAATGCTCGTTGTTTGAACGACACTATCGCAAAAGCTTGATCCCCATCAAACGACGACTCTTGAAGCGATCATCTGAAAATCATCAATTGCAATTTTCTGAACAAAAGTCTTGGCCACACTCTGAGGAACGCATGCAACACTATCTGGAAGAACAGAGACAGTACATCAAACGAAACAATCTCAGACGTAAGCTGTTTTCTCAAGGCATGGATCAGGAAAAGTTGCAAGAGCCACCGTCTGTGTTTAGATCTCACACACTACCAGAACTGAACTCGTTTCACAACTGTGCACCTGTCAGTGTTCCAGTGAAACCACGCTTTCCTGGTGAATGGAGCGAGTTCATGTACGATGATTATGGACAAGAGCCTTACATTCCAGTCGCTCCTATGCCATCCATGTCAGAGTATCCTGAGCTGCGTATCGATCTGGAAAGCAAGTTGAATCAGGAGATGATCAAGAATTGCGACCATCTCTTGACAATCAAGCAGACCTTTTACAAGATCCTCGATAGACTAGTCTTTCTTTTGATTGTAGAATCTCATGTCAACAGATATTGTCCAATCACTGGATTTACCACCACCGATACCCTTTGAGCCATTGTGGAAGCGAGAGGATTTGCCACCGTTGCATTTGGATCAAAGAGCTGGAGCAAGTGTCATGAAACAGTCTTGCGCACACATTCTGCTGCACCAGGGCTTTGATGGTATTGTATCTAACATCAGGAGCCACCGAAGACACACTCAACACCCTCACAGATGTTGCTTGTCAGTACATGAAGACACTCAGTGCTACCATTGTATATAACACTGAGCGCAAAACCAACCACACCACAGAGGACATTCTCATTGCTTCCTTGTTTGAATCAGGTCTTGGGATTCAAGATCTCTCACAATTCATCAGAAACGATATTTTCATCTACGGAGAAAAGATCCAAGACACTCGAAAGAAAATGGATGCTGCTTGTTACAACATTGAAGGGGAGATGCGTGATGACGTTGTTTTTGAAAATTACGACGATCACATTATGAGGTACAACTACTGAGAGTAGTGGCAACTTTTTTGATGATTTGGATATTGATTTGTTGAATCTGAAGGACTTTGGACTCGAGTTTAAGAACGTTCCAATGAGTTTGTGGGGACACAAGGCAAAGGGACCCATTCGAGCACATGTGAAGAGGTCACTGTTGAACATTGAGCAGTCACAGGACAATGGTATCTCTATTGACACCAGCAGAGCCAGATTACAAAACCATGCAGCCACCAGAGCCATGGCAGCCAGTCAATCCAGTCCTCATGATTGGCTTACTCCGTGGCTTTTATCAATCACTGGAAGCTGAACCAGATGCCATGATCGAAGACGAATTCAAACCAAAGTCAAAGGAAGCCAAGATGCTTGTCAAACTGGCACAAACTGGCAAAAAGAGACAAGTGCCAATGGCTGAGGAAGTCAAAAAGAAGAAAAAGGCGGATCCACAGCAAAAGGCACAAAAGGAAGCGGAGAAGGCAAAGAAGCAAGCCTTGAAACTTGAAAAAGCAAAGATGAAAGAAATGAAGAAAAAGCAGTAAATCACTCAGGAGATGACGAAATTGCAGTAGATCACTCAGATCTGACTCTCGTCACGAGACCAAAATCCGACGCGTTTTCTTCGCAACTGAGATGCTCCGACGACTCATTCCCAGAAGGCTGTACTCTGTCAAGGGAGAACCCAACTTTTTAGAAAGCGTTGAGATTTTCTTCAACAAAGCTGCACCACATGCTGGTGTGCGAGAGGGAACCCTGAGCCACATCAAAGCAACGGATTCTCTTCTTGCAGTGACGTTTCCTATTGAAAAGCCAGACGGCACTGTTGAAGTGATTCGTGCTTATCGTGCACAACACTCGAGACACAGAACACCTGTCAAGGGAGGCATCCGCTATGCAGAGGATGTGGATATGCAAGAAGTGGAGGCACTGGCATCCTTGATGACCTTCAAGAACGCTATCGTCGATGTGCCGTTTGGAGGTCTTGAATCTAAACCAAGGTGCCAAGGGTGGTGTCAAGATCGATCCTAAAAAGTACGATGAACAGACCCTCGAGAGAATCACTCGTCGATTTACGATGGAGTTGTGCCAGCGTAACTTTATTGGCCCTGGTGTCGATGTGCCAGCACCAGATATGGGTACTGGCGGCAGAGAAATGTCTTGGGTCTTGGACACCTACCGTCAGTTCTTCCCGACTGACGTGAATGCTCTTGGATGCGTGACTGGCAAGCCAGTGTCTCAGGGCGGTGTCCGTGGCAGAACAGAAGCCACTGGATTGGGTGTCTACTTTTGCATCAGGGAATTCTTGTCTTACAAAGAGATTCAGAAGCAAACTGGTCTCAAAGGAACGATTGAAGACTTGAAAGTCATTGTTCAAGGCTTTGGTAATGTTGGCTACTATGCCAGCCAGTTCTTGCACACCAATGGTGCCAAGATCTTGGGTGTCGCAGAGTTTAACGGTGGCATTTACAATCCAAACGGACTGGATATTCCAGCACTCTTGCAGTATCGCAAGCAACACAAGACCTTTGAAGGCTTCCCAGGAGGCGAGTTCATTCCAGACTCTATCTCTCTCTTGGAACGCGAGTGCGATGTTCTTGTGCCATGTGCTCTTGAGCAGCAGATTCATGGCCAAAACGCACCAAACATCAAAGCCAAGTTGATTGCTGAAGGTGCCAATGGTCCAATCACTCCAAAAGGACACGATATTTTGATTGCTAATGGAAAAGTGATTATCCCAGATGCGCTCTGCAACTCTGGTGGTGTCACTGTCTCTTACTTTGAATGGCTCAAGAACTTGTCTCATGTTCGATTTGGACGTATGAACAAGCGATGGGACGAACAAGGCAAATCCAGAATCGTTGAATTGGTTGAAGAAGTAGCTGGTCGCAAACTCGCTACTCACGAGAGAAACCAAATCATTCATGGTGCAGAGGAACAGGATCTTGTGTACTCTGGTCTTGAAGACACTTTGATGGTTGCTTGCAAAGAGACGCACAAGACATCTCTCATCAAGGTATTTTATCCCATAGTAGAATATTGATCATCGTATGGCTGCATTGTCAAATGCCATCTCCAAGATTGCAACCAGTTACGAAGGCAGTGGTATGATTTTCATGCAGTAAACTCGTGCCACAGACTCGTTCCCTCCTGTTCGAGATAGTCGATCATCTTTTTCAGATTCTTGTCTCTCGAGAGTGTTCTACCGTTGCCGATAACACACAATTGTCGTTTTGGTCTTGTCAGAGCCACATTCAATCGATTCACAGATTCAAGGAATCCCACTTGTCCCTTGTCGTTGCATCTAACAAGTGAAATCACAATCGCTTGCTTTTCTCTTCCCTGGAATCCATCGACAGAACTCGTTTCTATCTTGTCCAAAAGTGACTGAATGAGTCTTGCTTGTGCACTATAGGGTGTGATGACACCAATGTCTTCTCTTTTGACACCTGCTTTCAAGAGTTCCTCAATATGTGCCAAGACAATTTGTGCTTCTTGTCTGTTTAACTTGCTGTCGTTCTCTTCCTCTTCTTCTTGTTCCTGTCCACTCGTGTCGATCCAAATCAGTGGTTCTTGTGTGATTTCTGTTGATTGAACGCCTTCTAGTTGATCGAGTGTTTGATCAGACACAGATTGGTGTGCAATCAAGAGAGAGTCGTAGAGCAAGTCAGATGAGAATTGCATGATCTTTTTGTTCATACGATATTGTACAGTCAAGAGTGATTTGATGTCTTGTCCGTATTTTCTCAAAAGTCGGTCAAAAAGCGTTGTTTGGAGTGGATGGCCTCCATGCGCACTCTTGACAGTTGGCTAGGATCAAGAGAGGTACTGGTAGTTGCAGTGGATCTCCAGCAAGTACGATTTTTGATGGTTCGTTGGTCAAGATGGGGATCCAGCACTCTGGTTCCATCGACTGCCCAGCTTCATCAATCAGCACAATGTCAAACTTTTGCTTTCTGAGTGTTCTGGATGCTGCACCATTCAGTGTACTCAACACCACTTGCGCATTGTCCAAACATCGCTGAAGGACAGTCTTTTCTCGTGTCTTGGCTTCTGATCTGAGATACTTGATTTCCTGGTACAATTGTCCTTTTTCTCTCTTTGACTTTGCTTTCAACAGCTTTTTGAGGTTTTGGTCCAGTTCATCACGCACATCACTCACAATCTGACCATCGTCACTTGATTTGATTCTGATATCTAATGCCTTGGATCAACAAGATCACATACTGCAACACACTTTCTAGGACACGTGCTGGATGTCCAACACGCACCATATCCAGTTTTGCCTTTGACAAGCGTTCCACAAGATTGTCTACTGCCACATTACTCGGTGCACACACCAATACTTTGAGTTTTCTCTTCACAAACTGTCGAATGATTTCCACACACACTTGTGTCTTGCCTGTGCCTGGTGGTCCATGAATGAGACTGATTTGGTGTGCGTCGAGTGTTTTTTGAACTGCCAGTTTCTGTGGCTCGTTGAGATCTGGATCAAAGTAAGTTTCAATCGGATCTTGACCAAATGTGGGTTCCTGTTGCTCCAATAAGACTTGCAAGAGAGAAGATGGTGCTTCTAGGTCATGCAACTGCTGCATTGCAAACTGCATGCGTCTGTACGGAATATCATTTGCTAGTTTGACAATCTTCAATCTTTGGGGTGCATCCAAATCCTCTTCAAACACCACACTCACTGAATGGTTGCTGGTTCTGATGACGATGCCAGTTGAGATCGTTTCTTGTTTTTTGGATTCTTGGACTCCAATCACGTCACCAGAGGAGATATGATGGACTGGCATGTTCTCATGCTCAAATTCGATGATTGTCTTGCCTCCCAATGCACTCTTGATGGATCCGACAGTCAACCCACTGATCAGAATGCCTCTACGTTGGAGTTCCTGTGTAGACGCCGACTTGATCAGTTGCTGGGTCTCTGCAATGTCTGTCTCTCTCTCTTTTTCCAGCAGTTGAGTGAATTTGTCTGCAAACCTGAGTTGGTTCATCCAAAGGCGCTCTGTTGAGGGGAAAGTGCAACTTGTTGAGCACATCTCCCTGTTCTCGTCACCCTTGCCGTAAATCTATCAGATGTAGGTCCACCATATCTTTGGTGCACAGGCAGATGCATTCAAATTCGTGTCAGATCTTGTATGAGCAATGGCTTCCAAGACGCCTGTGAGAGAGTAGTGGCTTCCATGACAATTGCGAGAAGGCAGTTGCTGCACGGATGGATCCGCGAGCGACTGCAGCAAATATTCTACATCCCAGATGGAACAAGATAGCTACAGAAAATCATGGTTTATGTGGAGATTCCTTGGAATTTACAATCGAGTAGATCCTCCCAGCAGAGTGTTGCTTGAGTCGCCTCAGTCTGAAAGCAATGAGCCTCAGGAAAGAGGGATTCAAGCTCGACTCCCTGTGCTGCTGCTTTGTTCCCTTCCTCGGCAGGGCGATCACTGTTGGATCGGTCGGGAACTTGGACAGCAGCACAGGTTGCGCAGGAAGAGGTGTTGTGAAATCAAACAAGGAATCCATCGGCGGAGAGGGCATGTGAATGGGTGTGAGACAAGCAAGCAATGTCTGGTTCGTGGATTCAAGTGCAGCCAATCTGGCTTCCAGTGCTTGGTTTTGCTCTTGCAGCCTTTGGTTTTCTCTGACCAGGAATTCAAACTGTTGCTTTTTCCTGTCTCTGGATGCTTGTGCGGCTTGTCTGTTCTTGAGAACCCTCTCCTCGTTATACTTTGGCATTTCTGAAAGGGAATTGCGGTTGCTTTTGTGTTGATGGTCATGTGACTTTTTACGTGGCATTCGGCTTTTCTTTTCGCCGCGTTTGAATGCACAGCCCAAACTTTCAGTGGAGGAATCAAGCTTTTGTAGAGTGTTTATTCTCCAGGATTCCAATGCATCTGTAGGACATTCAAGACAAGTGTTCCTTGCAGTAATCCTGTCGGATGTAGCTTTCAAAACTGTGCTTCAACTGTTCAGGAGTACGTCCACCCTTATCCATGGGTGTGGCTTTCGAGCTGAGACCTCCTTGAGGCCAGAATTGGTACTTGCTACAGTAGATGTCCACGCTGACAGACAAACCCAGACGTGTTCGATCCACTGGCTTTACATACACGCCTTCTGGCGTATACCACGGACCATCTGGAAAGTAATAGCTGTTGTAGTTGACAGTCAAAGCAGCAACAATTGGGAAGAACATATAGACGTGTGAAAAACGTTGTTCTTATCAGATCACATACGTGTCATGCCACGTTGGCTATGCAACAAGATTCAAAGCAAGAAGTCGTTTATTTGGAAACTCCCTTGCATGCCTCTTTGAAATAGGCCTCGATCGCTTCCTTGCGCTGTTCTGGAGCAACACCACCATCAGATTGGTTCTCGTTCGCTTTGAAGCCAATGGATGGAAAGATTTCATGATTACTGCAGTAGGCATCAAATGACAAAGCGTATCCCATATCAGATCTATCGACTGGCTTGATGTAAATGCCTTCTGGCGTCAACCATGGCTCATCTGGGTAACAGTAGTCGTTGTAGCAGAGCGAAGATGCAGCCACAAGCGGAAAGAGCATGTATCGAGTGAAAAAAATGCACTACTTATGAGACTAGCAACGTGGCATGACGCGCTGGCTATGGAAAGAAGTGCAAAACAACAGATCGTTTATTCAAGAGATCATGGGCACCTAGTAAATGAACGCTCAATCGCTTCGCGAGCCTGTTCGGGCGTAATACGACGCTCATCTGTTGGTTTTTCATCCCCTGCAATGCGACCAGATGGAAACAGTTGAAAGTAGCTGCAGTAAACGTCAAAAGACACAGTGTATCCGAGATGAGATCTGTCCACCGGCTTGACATAAACGCCTTTGGTCGTGTAAAATGATCCATTGGGGAAAAAGTAGTCATTGTAGTTGGTAGTTGCATTTCCAATAGGAGCAAAAGTAGAAAAGAGCATTGACAAGTGCAGAAAGACGCTGTTCTTGTAGTATCTGCTACGTGGCATGACGCGCTGGCTGTGCAGCAAGATTCATCACAACACATGCTTTATTCAAGAGATCATGGGCACCATCCGTTTCTGATGTGGGACTCCCAATCCTTTCTAAGCTCCTCAGGAGTAGTGGGGAACTCTCCAGTGGGTCCTTGCATAGATCCCATCACGCCATCTCTAGTGTCTTTAGGCCAAGTGCAGAACACTTCCACAGAAACAGTGGCACCTGGAAGGCATTCAGTCGTTGGCTTGATGTAGATGCCTTCAGGAGTGTACCATGGACCGTCGGGGAAGTAGTAACTGTTGTAACAAACAGAAGAAGCAGTGACAAGAGGCAAGATCATAGAGACGGCAAGAATCGCTGGCTTTTATGGACACGTGCCACGTATTCGAGTTTGCCAAGGAAAAAGCACACATGGACCCCAAAAACAACGCACTCATTCTGCTACATGGTTTTGGAGACAATGCACAAAACTTTAAGCAGTTTGGTTTGAAAATGCAGCTACCACAGACCAAAGTCATTTCACTAGAAGCACAATGTCCAGTCCCATTCATGCCCGAGGTCAAGGGATGGTTCCCAAAGTTCTCTATGGATGGAGAAGAGTTGAATGTCAAGAGTGCTGTTGTCAAGAGTGGATTGGACAAGAGCCGCCAGGAAATCATTCGATTCCTGAAAGAGAATGTGTTGGGTGATGGAAAGGACAGATTTCCACCAGAAAGAGTCTTTTTCCTTGGATTCTCACAGGGAGGCACAATGGCAGTGGATGTTGGACTCAATTTGAAAATCGGTGGTGTTATTTCAATCAGTGGATGGGTAGAGCCAGAATGGTATCAAACAACACTCAAAACACCAGTATTGATCACACAGGGCACAGATCTGACACCTGCCTCCCTGGAAAAGAAGATTCAATGGCTCAAGGACAGAACAGAATTTCAAGCCAAGTTCTTCAAGAAGCAGCACGAGATGCCAAAGACAAGAGAGGAAATGCAATCGATCATGGAATTCTTTGCAAAACGATTGTATTTGAGACAGTATGCTTTGGAAAACCATCCAGACATCATTGAAGTGACTCCCTGAATGGCCGATGCTTTTGAAAGACTTTGGATCTTGGAATGAGTGTCCATTCGAGTGTCATGACATTGACCACTTCTGCTTTCATCTTTTTGACAGATCTCACGTAAACAGGTGCATTTTCATCTTCTACAATCTCTAGCTGCTTTGTAGGCGTTGGTAGTTCATAGAGTCTAGAGTGCACAATCTGTTTTGCTGATTTCTTGGGACTTTTCTTTGGAGAGATTCTCCTTCTCACAGAGAGTGTAGGTTCTAGATCTCTTGTCCTCTTGTCCATCTGTTTTTCTAGAGTGTCTTCGTGATGGTCCGTCCTTGGTGGCTTCTCAATCTGCCTTGCTTCTGTCACCTGTCGTGGTGGTTTTTCTACTTGCACAGCTTTGACAGCCTTCTGTCTCTTGGGTCTCTCAGACACTGTCCTCGATGGTACAATAGGTTTGGGTTCAGAGTGAGGGACAGGCAAGATCTGAATCGATTCATAAGATTCCAGCTTTTGCGATGGTTTGACTCTCTCTACAAGTGGTGAGCTGCCTTCTGATCTCAAATCATGCAAGCGAGGATCAAACAGAGACAATTCTACGATCGAATTACGGATCACAGAGACTGCAATCTCTTGTAGGTTGGTGTAGTGGTTTGAAGGTGCATTTCTTGGTTCAAACACTGGCACACGGTCTTTGATGGAAGAGAGTGAGTTGATGTGCTTTGTTTGACCACCGCAACTGGTGATGTAGGTTTTGGCTTGCTCCAAGTCAGATGGATCTGTCGAGTGAAAGACAACGCCAGAAAAGAGCTGTTTGCGCATCAAGTTGACTCTAAACAGCTCTGGATCAAAGATATCTTGGATATTAGATGCAATCGGTGGCAGAAACGGCTCTGTTGGTGCCAGATTCTTCAGTTCATGACATCTTTTGACCCAATCTGGAGATACGATTGGGATGCCAAGTGCCAAAGCAGACACAATCTTGGGTGTTGTATTTAGATACTTTGTGATTACACAGTGCACATCCTTGCAGTGCTGCTTCAGCTGAAACCCAAGTCTGTCCAGATCCTCGGACAGTTCAGTCTTTTCAGCCCCAACAAAGCCAGAACAGCATACACTGATACTGTCTTGACTCAAAATGAAGGAATGTGCATTCAATCCAAAAACGACAATGTCTCCTGGTTTCAATACTTTTTCAGTAACTTGCTTGCCGTTGACAAACGTCCCAAACTTTGATTTGTCTCTGATGATGATTTCTCTGTCGTAGTCGATGATGGCGTGTGTGCGGCTGATTGAAACGTCGCCTTTGATGACCAAGTCGCCAGAGGTTCTCCCAACAGTGTATTGTCCCTTTTGGATCCATAGTGACAGATCCTTTGTTGTAGAGACGTTTCCCTTCAAGTACAGCATGTGAAAAGATTTGGAAACTTTATTACGAGTTGCAAAAGTAATGACCGCCTTCCCTTTCGAGAGAATAGCACCACTCTACTTTCTTCACCATGTACTCCGCGGACAGACATCTAGTCTTCAACAACACGCTGGCTTTCGGTAGCAGCATGAGGGATTGCTCACGAATGCGGATGGTTCATGAGAGAACACTGAGATGGTGGAAGCGGATGCAACAAACCCAATTCAGAAAGAGGCAGACACAACCCGGCAGCGCGCATTCTTGGATCATCTCGCCAGTGATTTCAACAGAAACAAGCTCGTCTTCGTTGGCGAGGCAGCGTTCTTCACCAGCCACTGTCCAACTTATGCCTGGGCCTGAGGGGTGAACGCGCTGTTGTCCCAGGCCAGGTGTCCGTGGAAACGGCAATCGCTGTTGTTGGCAGAACCAAGAGAGCGCAAAGTCAAGGTACACTCCGTGCTGCACTGCACCAACAGTGAATGTCATGGCATGACAGTGAACAGAGACGAATGCTGCGCGAAACATGCTCCAGTTGACTTCTGGAACAGTGTGGCGGACTAGAGCGACACATCTGCTTCAGAAGAGGCACACCAGTGACTGAGCATGCACACAGACAATGCAGAGCCTTACCCGAAAGGGCTGGGGCTCTGCTGCCCTCATTCTGGGTATATTGCGTTGCATTTGAAATTTGGATGCCCACTTCCTAAAAGGAAGACGGTCATTTATTTTGAAAACTGTACTATATGTCCTAGGCAGAATTCTTGAAAGACTTGCGCTCTCTGGTCATGCGGAACTGGACAACAATGGCAATCGCAATAAACACTAGCATACCCACAAGGAGACCATAAGTCTTGCCATCTTGGTTGATAATCTGCTCATTCTTTGGGAGCTTGACATCACCACCCAGGAAACGACGCTGGGCTTGAGCAAATCCGACTTGTGCAAAGACATCAATGCCGTTGAAGAGCAAGTGTGCGCCGAGAATGGAAGTCGATCCGATGATGACTGGTTTCTCGATAAAGTGGATGGCTACAGCAAAGATGAGTGCAAAGACAGCAATGAAGATAGCTTGACCAGTAGCTCCTTCAATAATGCCGTTGACCTTCCAAGACAATAGGAACATAGCGAGAGATGCACCGCCAAGTGCACCCAATATCGTCACTCCTAGATTGAAGAAGAAGAAAGCGAGGAAGCCACCGACCAGACCAATCGCCAAAGAGCCAAGCAACAGAATCGTTTCTCTTGGGTTGTAACCAGCACTTGGCTCCACACGCACAAGCAGTACGTAACCCAAGAAAGTAAAGAGAGCCATGCCAGCTAGGAAGAGAGTAGGTTTGAAGAGACGGAAGCCAAAGAAAGAGAGCACAAAGCCAGAAACGATCAAGAGAATTCCGGACGCAATCGACTGTCCAGAGAATGCTTGAGCAACATCAGCAGTTGTCACTTGGTTGGGAGTCTGAGCATTGAGAAAAGCAAGACAGAAGAACAGAATTTCAGCAAGCATGGAAAGTTGCGGCAGGTTTCATCCTCTTGTATGCGGCAACCGGCGCGCCAAGGCGACCGTAGTGACCTGCGGATAAACGATCTCAGCTTGGCATTTGGGCAAATGCTCGTCCAGGGTTGCTTCGATTCTGGTCTTGGCAGATTCCTGTTCCTTTGTGTCTAAAACTTGGATGTACGATTTGGAGAGCACCCGCTGCCAGATCATATCTCTCTTGACTGAAATTTGGTGTTTGAACTTGACTTCTTCCAAGGGTCCAAACAGTTGCTTGGTCTCCTTGGTTTCAAAGATCTTCCTCCACAACCCCAGTCTGAACTGAGGCGTGCCTTGCTCATACTGCTCGTAGATGCTTCTGATGGCTTTCACCCATTGTGTCTCTTCATCTTCCAGGTTCCAGACCAGTCCCAGTGTGCCTCCAGGTTCCAGGACACGCGCGATTTCATGGACACTCTCTCGATCAGCAAACCAGTGAAATGCTTGCGCTACATACACTGTTCTGAATGCATCCTGTGCAAATTCCATCTTGTCGCTTGAATACGCAAACAACGGAACATCTGGAAATTTCCTTTGAAACACTGATCGCATGGCTTCACTAGGTTCTACACACACAAGATCTTGCTTTGGCAGGTGTTTGGTAAAGATTCCAGTCCCTGCTGCGATTTCTAGAACTTTTGGTTTTCTGTGCTGCAAGAGATGCTGTACTGCGAGTGGTGCATAGTCTGGTCTAGCTTTGTCGTAAACCAGTGCATCCTTGTTGAATCCCAACTTGGCCACACGGTGCTTGCTCATTTTCTTTCCAAGAGAGAAATGTTTCGTAGATTTTCAAGTCTCATTCCGAAAGCAAAGCCAATTGTGGACTTCTCAAGACACTCGATATCGATAGAACAGTTGATGGCAGCCAACTTGCACTTGGGACACTCTGAATTTCACCCAAGAATGGTTCCTTACATTTATGGTACCAGAGAGGGCATCAATATCATCAATTTGGATCATACTGTTGCGCATTTGAGGAGGGCTGCTTCTGTAGTGTTTGAAGTTGCCAAGAATGGTGGAAATGTGTTGTTTCTTGGTACAAAGCCAATGCTACACAAGACAACTGTTGAAGCAGCTCAAAAAGCTGGACAGTACTTTGTGATTGAGTGGATTGGAGGCACGATCACGAATAAGGAGCGTGTTCTGCGTCGCAGTGTCGGATACGATCCAGACAAAGTTTCTCAAGTAGCAAGACTGATTCAAGGTGATGGTGGAAGACGAAGATCCTAAAAAGGAACGCAAGGCACCACAGGCAGAGAAACCAGATCTTCTGATTGTCCTAGACTACCCAAACAACCACTGGGCCGTTCGAGGTACTTTTACTCATGATAGAAGCAAATATTGCCAATGTGCCAGTAATTGCCATCTGCGACACTGATTGTGATCCAACCAAAGTGCACTATCCTATTCCAGCCAACGATGACTCTCTAGAAGCCGTTGAGTTGATTGCCAACGTTCTCGCATCTGCTGCACGCGAAGGTTCAGAGCTTTCCCAAAATGTTTGAAGCCTTGTACTGCAAAAAAGTAAATCCACTCAACCAAGCTCTACAGAAACAAAAAGATCAAACCATGGGTAGATGGATTTGTTGTTGTCAAAGGTCAAAAGTTTGTGTTGCAGGATGAGCAGAAGAAGACGATTGACAGTCTGTTTAGTAGTGGAAAGCAACTAGAGCCTGATATGGAGTTGGAATTTGATTCGTTTATTGTGTCAGTGCAAGGACCTGTGCAACAGCAAGAGACAAAATCTGTACCACCGATTGTTCAAAGAGTCAAGAGAGTAGGGTTGAGAAGAGGCAGTTTGTTGAAGCATTGTCCGAGCCGTCCGGACACGCGATCTCCCACTCTAGAGAATCCACCCATTTACACATTCAAGGCACCAGAGGCCGTCGTAAAGACTGTAGTAGAGACATTCGTAGAGAGAAAAGAGCCACTGAGACAAAGACAATCAGAACCAGAGACCAAACGACCGAAGATGCAGTGGGATCAGTTTGTGTCTTCAGAGAGTGATCAAGAAGACACTCTATTGCTTCAGCCAGTCTCTCCACTTGTTAGTTCATCTGTTCCAGTCAATCCACCCATTCAAGCGAATCAGACAATCAACAGACAAGAAAGTCACTCATTCGTGAATCCAGCTACAGTCAAGCCATTCAAGGCACCACTGGTTCAACCGCCAGAGACTGTTGCAGAGTTCGATATTGGCTGTTTTGAATCCATGAGTTCACAATCCACAATCTATCCATCTCAGTCATCCATCTATCCCTCCCAGGCACCTCAATCACAGAAAGAAAGCACAGACAAGCCAAAGAGACTCTTCAAACTCAACGCGTTCAAGAAGCCAAAAACACTCTCTCTAGATCTCACTCCACCAAAAGCAGAACGCACAGTGGAAATACCAACACATTTTGTCCGAAGCTTAACAACAGGACTCGATCCAGCAGTATCAAATGATCATGAAAGACTGTCTGATTGAATACATTCAACTGCAAATCAACGATGCAGTCAAAACACTCTCAAAGGACAGAATCTACAACTGCTCGTTGGAAAAGTTCCAAGTCAAGAGTGAATACACTCAGAAAGAGAGACAGCGACACTATTTGATCACATTGGATCACAAGGAGAGAAATGCTTATGCTAAAAGAGATATTTGGATCCTCACCAACCAGGAAAAGACACAATCTTGTGTGTTTTACTCTTACTTTCATGGCCCAAATTCAAATCTGGAGCTTGAACTCGTGCCGTTTCAAGAACCCAAGTTTTATGCTAGTCAATTGGTTGGAATGCATCTCTTGAATGCACAAGCTGAACTCATGGCCTTGGAGACACTGGAATCACAAGATTTCATCGCTTCACCTGTTGTCAGATCATTTTTCAAACCAATCAGAACCACAAGTGTTGTTCGAGTAGACAAACGACAGCAATTCAGACAAATTGTCCAAACTACAACAGCAGAACACAAACTGAATCAAGACCAAGCACAAGCAGTGACTCAATTCCTTGAAAAACTCATCCAACCACAAGAATGCACACTGTTGGTGCATGGAGTCTTTGGGGCAGGCAAAAGTTACATGATCTGTGTCTTGATCATCATTGTATCCAAGTTATTTCAAGCTGGATGCTTTCTGGACTCTTTTAATCCACGTATCGCTGTTGCTTCCATGACAAACGTAGCAGTCGATAGAATCTTGACACTCTTGCTCAAAATGGGATTCAGTGATTTTGTTCGAGTGGGAAATCTCAAAAAGATTCACAAATCCATCCTACCATTCACTTGTCAAGGCTTGCAATCAAAGGATCAAGAGCAAAAGGACCTGGAGATGCTTTTGCAAGACCAATTGACTGAGAGTGAGAGAAGGAGTGTCCAACAAGCGATTCAGAGGTTCAAAAGAAACGAAAACTCCAAGATCATGTATTCGTCAATGGTTGTTGGGATCACTTGCATGGCGACACAGTTTGAAGGACTGTTGGGGATTGAATGTCCAATCGTGATTCTAGATGAAGCATCCCAGTTGACTGAACCCATGAGTTTGCTTCCAATCTGCAAACTCAGAGCATCTTACACGCTCTTGGTAGGAGATCCGATGCAATTGATGCCTACACTCTTGTTTAGCAAAAAGCAAGAGAACGGACTCGAACAATCACTGTTTCAGAGACTCTTGAATGCTGGATCTCAACCCATCATGCTCAAAACACAGTATCGCTGTCATCCAATGATTGCCAATGTCTCAAACCAACTGTTTTATGGGAACCAACTCCTGACCGGATGTGAACGATCGCAGCTGATTCCTGGATTGGATCCATTGGTGCTCGTGCGTTTGGACTCTAAAACTGAAAACCTGACAAACCAAATGGAATCTGACTTGATTGTCCGTTTGTTGGATCTGTTTGTGCAAAGAGTGGATCCAACAGACATTGGTGTCATTTCCATCTACAGAGCACAAGCAAATCAGTTGAAGCAAAGGACGAGCCACTTGGAAGGCATTACTTGCTCAACAGTGGATGCATTTCAAGGAGCAGAAAAGGAAATCATCTTGATTTCGTTGTGTAGACAAGATCCGAGTCAGTTTCTGCAAAACAGAAAGAGGATCAACGTTGCCTTGACCAGAAGCAAGAGTCACTTGGTTGTCGTTGGAACACAAAATGTCTTTTATACACCTGGATTGTGGAGTGAGATTGATACCATTTGTCCAAGCATTGACTCTCAGCAATTGTTTCAGAATCTTTGTTAACTATCGCTTGGAGAATGGATTCTCAGACACCAGATCAATCAATTCCTGCTTTTGGATCTGTTTCTGTCTGATGGAGACTTCAACAGATTCTTTGAGGATCAGTTTTGTGACGTAAACTGTTCTGGTTTGTCCCATTCTGTGAACACGAGCAGTTGCTTGGTCTTCCAGTGTTGGATTCCACCAATTGTCCATAAAAAACACATGATTGGCAGCAGTTAGATTGAGTCCAACAGCAACAGCAGTCAACGAAGCCAGCAGGATCATTGTGTTTGTGTTCTTAAACTCATAAAGGACTTGCTCCTTCTTGCTCTGTGCCAACCCACCGTGATCTACCATCAATCCATGTACATTGCACACAAGAGTACAATCCTTGACAAGATTGCTCAATCTTTGCTAGAGATCCAAGAAACATTGAAAACACAATCACTTTCTCACCTCTGGCATGAATATTTTTGAGTTTGTCACTGTGGTTAGTTGAGATACAACAAGATACGTTCTTTGCTTGAGAGCATTTCGAGTTCATCTTGAGACAAGACTGTGCATTTTGAGCATTTGCCGCAGTCGCATACGTTAAGATTGGATAACGAGTCTAGGAGAGCATCTAGTTCTACTTTGGGATTGGATGCTACTTGTCGTTTACGAACCAGTTCACCATATCCTCTTCTTTTGAGTGATCTGTCGTAGTAAGCAGTCTTTTCCTTTGAATCAAAGTCTACTTGGATCCTTTCAAACACGATATCCGGAATGCCAAGCAACAGATCCTTTTTCGTGCGTCTGAGGTAAACAGTGTCCATGATCTTTGCCAGTGCCTTTTTGGACTCGTTTGACTGATATCTATGTAGCCTAGTGATGCGATTCTCAAATACCAATGGATCATCAAATGGCTTGAATCTCAGAAACTTGAACGCAGCCAAAAGATCATCCAAAGAGTTGTTGATGAGTGTACCAGTGAGACAGAGTCTGTACTTGGATTTGACTCGAAAACATGCTTCGAATTTGGCTGTGTTTGTGTTTCGGATGATGTGAGATTCATCCAAAATCAATCTGTGCCAATGCAAGCCCATGAATCGTGTGTTCTTTTTGGACTCGTTCATGAGGGTATCAAAAGTAGTCAAGATGATGTGACAGTTGTCAAATTGAGTGGATCGCTTTGGTCCATGAAAAGTGCCTATTTGGAGCTCTTTGGATCCCTTGTCCAAGATTTCTTGCTTCCATTGACTCAAGAGTGCTAGTGGCATGACAATCAGTGTCTTCTTTTGTAGATCTAATGGTTCTGACAGGATCCATGCAATCGTTTGAACTGTTTTGCCCAATCCCATGTCATCTCCTAGAATACAGCCACCTTGTGCTTGTGTGCGTTCAATGATCCAGTTGAGACCTTTGATTTGGTGTGGTTTGAGTTCTATTGTCATCTGATCCTTGACAGAGAGATTCACGAATGCCTCCAACAGCAGGTCTTCCTCTCTGTCAGTCTTTTGTTTCTCTGTCGTAGTCTCCTCTCGGTCTCTCTCCTGCTTCTCTCGGTCTCTCTGCTCTTGGGCTATCTCTGCATAGATGGCTTCGGACAACTTGAATGGCGTCTTGGTCACACCACTATCCACAATCTCTTCAATCTCCTCAAATGCTTGCAGTTTCTTGACAGGTGTAATTGTTGTGCCAGATGCAACAGTTTCCTCCCAAACAACACCAGATTTGTCAGATTTGGGCTTGGGTGGAGGAGATGTCCACTCTTTCATAGGCTTTCTGTGATCCTGATACTTTTTAAACGACTTGACATTCTTGTTCCTGTTGTGATTCTTTTGACTCGCATGACTCTTGGGCTGTCGAAAATCAATGTTCTCCTTGTGCTTGTTCAACTGATCCCAGTTCTTTTGTGACCGATACGAGTGTGGTACTTGTTGCCATGGATTCTGAGATATGGTAGATCCAATCTGCACTGGTGTTGGTTTCTTGTTGAGTGAAAGCACAATTCCAGGTCTGATGGTCTTATCCTGCATCTGAGTTCTGTGAAAAGCTGGGATTGCATTTTGAGCGATTTTCACGCCATGAGATAGCGACCAAAAAGCGATAAAAGTTTGACATCATGTCAGACACCTGCGCCATCTGTTTCGATGACATCAAGACCAAACAACCGACAAGAGGGCCGCAAGTGTCGATGTTGCGATGTCAGCACTACTTTCACACTGGTTGTATTCAACTTGCACTGCAAAAGACTGGACCAAAGTGTCCCATGTGTCGTCAAAAAGTCATGCCTGGTCCAGTGAATGGATTGGATCTGATCCATGTTCCTGATACGCTGGTGTCTCCGATAGATGAACCACAACCCATTTTGAAGATCGAACCAACTTTCAAGCAACCAGATGTCGTATCGATGCTCCACAGAGACTTGCACAACAAGAGTCAGATGATTGAGCAACTGTCTTTGGAACTGGAGAGTGCGAATGCGTCGAGAGAAGCCATGGAAGAGGAACTACAAGAGATGGAAAAGGAATTGCAGGATTATGCTGTTCTTCAAGTGCAAAAGAAGGACTTTGAGGACAAGGTCAAGATCATACAAAAGGAAAAGACACAGTTGCAATCTCAGATCAAAGAGCTGAAAAATGCACTGAATCTGATGAAAGCAGCATCAGAGCAAGTCCAAGCAGACGCGAACAAGATCCAAGAACAATACACACAGCTTGTGGATGAGAATGACAAGATGAAGCAAAAGCTCAAGACCATGCACTCTATGGACATGATCACATCCTCTTCACAGTTTATGGAGACATGGAAATCGATTGAACCAAGTCTAGAGTCAATGGACAGAGATGGACTGATGCATTATGTCTTGAAGCTGCAAAAGCAAATGTATGAGACCAAAAAGAACAATGAGATCATGAAAAAGAAGCTCTATACCACAAAAGACGATCGTGAAGATCTCAAACGACAGCTGGATCTCCTGAAGCCACAACTAGAGGATCTCAAGAGAGAGAAGCTGCTACTGATGACAGTAGAGCCTAAAAAAGTCTCACCAAAGAAGAGAGTTCTACAAGAGCGAGTGCCATTTGTGCCTCCGAGTATCTACCAACCCAGACACAAGATTCCTGTAAAGAAGCCCAAGAACATTATATAAACCATGAGATCTACTGTCAGTCTGTGAGATCTGCTCTCAAACGTGTCTGAGATGTCTGAAATCTACACTGTCAGGCTTCTGAAATTTGCGCGACTCTTCACCCTGGCAATGAACAAGAAAGGTGGATTTTCGTTTGAAAACTACACAAGGTCAGTGTTCTTATGACAGAAACAACATCCTGGGACAAAAGGGAGCCAAGATGCCCACAGCAACATCCACTGGAACGACGATTGTCGGTGTGATTTACAAAGTATGAGAACTAAAATAAGGATGGACTAGTGCTTGGTGCTGATACTCGTGCAACAGAGGGACCTATTGTTGCTGACAAGAATTGTGAAAAGATCCACTATCTTGCACCAAACATGTACTGCTGTGGTGCTGGTACAGCTGCAGATACCGAGTTTACGACCAATTTGATCTCTTCCAAGCTCGAGTTGCACAGATTGATGACTGGACGTACTACGCGTGTGGATACAGCCATGACGATGCTCAAACAGATGCTGTTCAAGTACAATTGGTAATCAAAGGTATCAGGGACACATTGGTGCTGCTCTCGTGCTTGGTGGTGTCGATCTGCATGGACCACAGTTGTACACCATCGCACCACACGGCTCTACAGACAAGCTGCCTTATGTGACCATGGGATCTGGATCTCTCAATGCCATGGCCATCTTTGAATCGCGTTGGAAAGCGGACATGACTGTACGTTGTTTAAAAGTAGCGTGACGAAGCTGTGGAATTGGTCAAGGATGCCATTGAATCTGGTATCTTCAACGATCTTGGATCTGGTTCCAACGTGGATGTCTGTGTCATCACACAGGAGGGTGTCGAGTATCTGCGCAACTACAGAAAGCCAAACGAACGTGGACAAAAGGAAAAGAGCTACAAGTACCCAAGAAACACCACCAGTACATCTTTTGACAATAGCTGTCTTGACATCTAAGATTGATCGTATTCAAGTGTTGGAAGGTGATCAAATGAATGTGGACTAAAGCTTACTCCTTTTCATGTTCTGTCCACAGATCTGTCCATTGACAAAACGTGACAGCACCTGACACGCTTCTTTCCACCAAAGATTGATGCAAGAGGAAGAACCAGTGTGGGATGATTGGACAGACTCCAAGGAACAACTAGAACCATTGGACTACTACTGCATCCTCAACCTGGACCACAAAGTACTCCTTCTGACCAAAGGCAGACGAAGAAGAAGTCAAACAAGCATACCGGAGACTAGCAGTGACATTTCATCCAGACAAGCATCAGGAAACAAACAAGGAATCTGCTTCAAAGCGGTTTCAGCAAATTCAACGAGCGTACGACATTCTCTCTGATCCAAACAGAAGACACATTTATGATTTGTATGGAGAAGAGGGATTGAAGCAGACATGGGACATTGGACCCAAACTCAAGACAAAGGAAGAGATTCAGCACGAGTATGAGCGCAAGATTGAAATGGAAAAGCAACTGGAACAACAAAACTTGGTCAAATCCAAGGGACACATTTCAATTGGGTTGAATGCATCACACATGATGAGAAGAGGCAATGTGCATCCACCAGATATCCAGCAAGCATTTGTACAACATTCATGGGAAGTAAGTTTGTTGATTCAAGACCAAGCTTGCACCACAAACCAGTCTCGTGCTCTTGGGCCATGTTGTCGCTCAGAATGGTGTCGGTGGTGGTAATGTCCAAGCGACCCTCAAACACAGTCTTGGATCATTCACATCTGGAGAGTTTTCAGCTGCAATTGGTGACAGACCCAATGTCCAAGCCAAAATCATGCACAATATTGGATACGATGTCTTTTCAAACTTTACTGCTTCCATGGACACAACAGATGAACCACCCATCATAAGCCTTGTCTTTGGTCGCAAAATCACAGAAAACTGGATCGGACACGTGTCTTACTATCCAGGCAAACTCAAAATTGGATCATGGGGTGTTGCAGAGAAATCCAATTCAAGTTGCAGTCTTGGATTGACCAGACAAGTCAAAAACAACCAGTTCTCGTTGGATCTGAGTGCTGGCATGCGTGAATCACACATTTCCATTTCACAATCACAACCCATTATTGGCACTTTTAAAGCAGGCGGATCCATCACACTCTCCACCATTGCTGGAATCAAAGTGGGTGTCAATGGCACAAAACGAGTGGACAAGAACACATTTGTCAGTCTAGGTGTTGATGTCGGTGCAGCAGAAGGTGTATCCTTCAAGATGAGGTCTTGCGATTGATTGTAGCATCAACCGATTGGGTCAAAAGTTTTCACTTCCCATCATTCTGACAGATGAACCAGACTTTCGCATTGCCTTTGCAGCATTCACTGGACCAGTCCTTCTTGGATTGTGTTTCGACAGACTCATTTTAAGTGGATGGCGACGCAGAAGAAAATTAGCGTATGGGATTTAAGACTAGTGAGATTGAAAAGATGCGACAAGAGAATGCAGAGATCTTGCAAGAACGCAAAAAGGATGCTGAAGATGCCGTGAGACTCATGAAAGACACAGTCTTGAAAAAAGTCGAACAAGAAGAACAGAAGCAGGGCTTGGTGATTGTCCAAGCATTGTATGGCAAACTAGATGCTCCAGATCTTGTGGCAGTGCGCATGTTGTCTCCACAGGGCATCAAAGAGATGGCTGACAAAGCAAGGGCGAGTCTCAAGTTGAATCCAAGTGAACAAGAGCAGCTTTACATTGATGTGACTATTCCAGTGCAGGCACTTGTATCTAATGGACAATTGCACATTGGTGGTGGACACTCCAAGTCAAATCTGATTGGATTCTATGATCCTTGTTTGGGAGAAGAGAAGCATCTGAGAATCACTTATCAGTTTGATGGCAAATTGCATCAATTGCAAGTCGATGACAAGACACCTGTCGCTGCCCCTTTGCGATCGCACATTGTGTGACGTCCGTGCGTCCCGCTTCCTCGGTCGCCGATCATCGGTCTTGCACATGGGATGGATCATCACCAGCAATAAACATCAGACATTCTTTGATAGTATCATTTGTTGGCATATCGAATCGACATCTCAGCATCATACAATCTGCTACATCTCAGACAGGGCTGTGGACATTCTGATTCAGAATTTGCTTAGCCTTATCTCAGACAGGGCTGTGGAAGTTCTTGTTCAGAATGTGTTCAGCCTCATCTCAGGAGGGCTGTGTGGCCATAAACTGCGCCTCCAACAAACGAGGCACTTTCCCAAACATGAATTTCAAACCTCAAGATTCAGG
The DNA here is from genome assembly GCA_025526955.1 of Gorgonomyces haynaldii. Lineage (NCBI taxonomy): Eukaryota > Fungi > Chytridiomycota > Chytridiomycetes > Rhizophydiales > Gorgonomycetaceae > Gorgonomyces > Gorgonomyces haynaldii. The sequence continues at coordinate 384,376 of JAHLJY010000016.1, read as the reverse complement.
GTTTGTGACTCCATCGGGGTATAACAATGCACCACAAACCTATACCTCAGCACAAGGTGTCATGTCGACGGCTCAGGCACAAGTACCCATGTCTGCACACAGACCAGAGGGGAATGTCACTATCGATGCTTCAGAATTCATTAGTTTCTCTATTAATCGACTGTGGAATCATCAACCGGGAGTGAAACGGAGAAATACAACGCCAGCAAGCAAGTCCCGGCCACACGTCTTTCAGAAGCCGCCTTGCAATCCAGTCTTTGCTTCCGTTGTCTCTCCGCCTGGAACGGAGAGCTGGTACCCTTCCTTTGTCGAAGCCATTCACAAACTCGTGTCCGTGAGTGGTTGTCCACTGCCTCACATTATGATTGCACTCTTGTACGTTGCTAGACTCAGAAAGACTGTTCCCGTCGAAGCCAATCTCCAAGGAACTGAGCTCAAAGTCTTTACTTGTGCTCTCATCTTGGCACAAAAGACACACTCCGATGAACGTTATTCCAATAGAGCTTGGTCCAACATGTCTGGATTCTCACTACAAGACATTAATACGATGGAAAGAGAGTTTCTGCAACAGCTGAATGGAAAACTGTTTGTCAAAGAACAAGAATATTCAAAATGGGTGCAAGCAATCCAGATCTTGGGACAAGAGCATGCCCTTGTGTTGAAAGCAGCTCAAATGTCACAGCACGAGTTCCAATCCCTGCCACTGAATACACGGCCAGATCTTGTGGAAGAAATCCAAGATCTCAGAAAGAGTCTGATGGAGGACAGACTCAGAAGAGCCAAGACACGATAATCACTGTACCATGGTCCCTGCACCACAATTCTCATAAAGCCAATCTTTTGCTCTAGAGATTCTCCATTGCTTTATCATACAATTGACAGACTGGCAAGATGGAACTCATGGATTGAGATGACTCCAGTCTGGGGGATTTGATTGATAGGACCAGTTGGGATGCACACACTTGTAGCAGTGCAACCACAACACCAGATCCTCTTTTTCTGGCCACAGTTTGGGATGTTGACATGTTTCACAACCATTGGCTCTCTCATAGATCGCAGGCTCTTCAAAACCCACCTTCTTTTGCTTTGGTCCATAGTGCACATCATTCGTGATAGGAAATCCAAGATGCTGCAGATGTACTCTGATTTGATGTGTTCTGCCACTGATTGGTCTGCATTCGACAATGCTTTCTGTGCCATTTGTCTCTAACAGCTTGAAATGCGTCAGGCTGTGTTTACCAAGCACATCTACAGTTGTTTTTGCCTTGTGATCTGTCGACAGTCGGGCGGTGCATTCTAACGATTCAGGAAACACACCCAAAACACGTGCCAAGTAGATCTTTTGACTCTCTTGCAGCTCATTTGCCATGTTCTTTGCCTTATCTGGTGTCCTGGCCAGAAAGACGAGGCCAGACGTCGGTTTGTCCAAGCGATTGACCGGATACAGCTTTCCATAACCTGATAATGTCATCGTGAGTGACTGATAGAGTGTGTTACCAGTCGGATGCACAGCAAATGAACAGGGCTTGTCCACAACCAACAGATCATCAGACTCAAACACGATCTGTGGCTCGAGATCTAAGATGGGTGGTTCATGTTGGTGCCATTTGGAAGACACAATGTCGCCGTCCTTTAGGAGAGTGTCTTTTGGAACTGTTTGGTGATTCAAGAGCAACGGTGCGCCGAGTTCCTGTTCGACCAATAAAAGTGGTTTTCCAATCCATCGCTGCTTGCAAAAAGTGTCTTTCGAGTGCTCATAAGGTGTCTGGTATCTGAATCCTTGGAATTTGACAATGTTCATTCGAGTGCGCTGATTGGTCAAAATTCTCCGACCGTGTTTTTTACAGCAACGAGCAAAAACTTCTTTACAACAAGGTAATGTTTTGAGCCTCTGATGATGTGCTTAGGCACTAGGAGGCATTTAGAACATTGCTAACTGTAGAATGCAAATCTTTGTCAAGACCCTCACAGGTAAGACAATCACTCTTGAAGTGGAGTCTTCCGACACCATTGAAAACGTCAAGGCCAAAATCCAGGATAAGGAAGGCATTCCTCCAGACCAGCAGCGTTTGATTTTCGCTGGAAAGCAGTTGGAAGATGGACGCACTCTGTCTGACTACAACATCCAGAAGGAATCCACCCTCCACTTGGTCCTCCGTCTGCGTGGTGGTGGTAAGAAGAAGAAGAAGAAGAACTACACCACCCCAAAGAAGATCAAGCACAAGCACGTCAAGGTCAAGCTTGCTATCCTCAAGTTCTACAAGGTCGATGGTGAGGGCAAGATCACCCGTCTCAGACGTGAATGCCCTAATGCTACCTGTGGTGCCGGTGTGTTCATGGCCATGCACTACGATCGTCAACACTGCGGCAAGTGCGGTATGACCTTCAAGTTCGCTGCCAAGGATATCAAGAAGCCAGCTCCAAAGAAGGCTGAAGCCAAGGCTGATGCCGGCAAGGCCGCTGCTGCCGATGGCGGCAAGAAGAAGAAGGGCAAGAAGTAATCTTTTCCTGAGCAACTAAACCATATGTTCAAACTTTTAAAACACTGAGAGAGACTCCAAAGACTGCGGGAGACAGAAAAACTTCATTTGAATCTAGATGGAAGTCCACCACATGGCAGCGGTGTTCTGCAACTTCTTTTCCAAAAATGCAATGGCAATCCAGCCAAACATGACTACCCAACCGGCACTCTAACATCAATCGCGATACCGCAGCAGCGTAAATGGTGTTCACGTTCTTGCCCTTGCCACTAAAGTCACCTTCAAAGAAGCCATCACCAAGGACGGCACCACAAGACTTGTGCTCTTCATTCTTTTGGAATTCAGAGCACATTTGAGCAATGCCACCTGAAACCATACCAGCTACAACGAGCGACACGAACGACCACACACAGGCACCAATGAAGAAAGCCTTTGTGACTTGAGGTGGTGGATTCTCTTCTTTCTTGTACAAGTAAAACAAATGGGTGCCAATCACACCAGCAAGGAGAAAGATGCCAATGGTGCCAGCCGACACAACTGTTGAGCAAGCATGTGCCGTTGAATCAAACAGATAAGTTTTTCCTTCTTTGTGGTAGTTCGTCACATAGAGCAAGCAACGTCTACTTGGACCAAATTGGCCTTGGTCTGCAATGCCTGCCACTTGGATGACTGCTGTGATGAAAATAACTAGGAACAAGCCAATAAAAATGAGTTTTTGTTGCTTTGGTTGCATCAATTTTCTTTAGGAAAGTGCGCCATCGGTTGTGGCAACGACCTCTCAATCAGCGATTCATCTCACAGCCAATGGCTCCAAGTGTGTAGCTTTTCTTTCAACTTCAAATCAGACAATCCCTGCTGTGCTAGTTCAAGATCTCTGTAAACAAACTGGATGGCATTCTGAACACCATTCTCTGCGCGAATACGCTCTCCCATGAGCTTGGCTTTGCCCTGGATCTTGGTGTCATTAGAAATGGAAAGCAAGGCTTGGGAGAGCTTTTGGACCGTCATCTTTCTGAGACTGATGCCAACACCAAGATCCTGCACACGATCGGCCCAAAAGAACTGGTCTCCAAAGAACGGCTTCACAATCGTTGGGACACCAGCACGCAGTCCAGCACTGGTTGTTCCAGCACCACCGTGATGCATGACTGCTTGGCATTGCGGAAACAGCCAGTCGTGTGGGATTCTGTCGATTCTGTAGATCGAGTCTGGAAACACCATTTCCTTTTCCTGCTTTTGCATTCTGCCAGACCATCCTTTGCTCAGAATCACTCGAACACCGGACAGTTTGACAGCTTCGACAATGATGCGAGTGAGTTCATCTGGATCAGCAACGACGATGGAACCGAATCCGATGTAGATGGGTTTGGATCCATTGTTCAAAAAGTCTGTCAAGCTCTGCGGCGGTGTCCATTCGTGCTCTGAATGCCACAGCATCTTCCAACCAGATAACCTCTGGTTGTCAACAAATGAATCTTTGTGAAAAACTTCAACGTCACCGTGACTCTCACAGCCAGTTCTGAAAGTTTATGAAGCAGTCATCGATTCTGGAAGACCGATCTGCTGCCATGCCAAGTATCAGAAAGATTTACAGACCGTTGCTGCTGGAGACAACTTGCATCACCACTTCATCGCAGCATCAACCCGTCCCAACAAAGACATCAGCTGACGACAAACCCACATATCACATCTGGAGTCTGTCATGACGGCACATTGAATTGCATACGTGTTCAGCTTCGAACAGATCTCTTCCACGACACTTGCCAAGGCAGCTCCCTCTCTGCACATCTGTAACCTTATAATGCTTTTCACTAGAAATGTCCGCCTTCCTTTTCGTGACAGTGTTGTTTCATCATCGTGAACCCCGTTATATGCCACTACGCAGGCAGTCGAGCGCCAGTCCTCCCGGGTAACGCCTCACACTCGTCATGTGCATGCTCAGTCACTGGTGTGCCACGCTGGAAGCAGATGTGTCTTTCGTGGTCGTAACACTGGTCCAGCAGCAACTGGAGCATGTTTCGCGCAGCATTTGTGTCTGTTCACTGTCATGCCATGGCATTCACTGTTGGGACAGTGCAGCACGGAGTGTACCTTGACTTTGCGCTCTCTTGGTTGTGCATCACCGGTCCCTTGGGCTTGCCTCTGATGCAGCCATCGTGGTTTGACGAGTAAACTTGGCATCCTGGTAGTACACTCTGGTCGAGCACTTGAACGCGTTTGTGCCTATATCACCTTTTCCATTCCACGATTAGCTTTCCAACGACGAAGAGCTCTGACGTTGACTTCCAGAATAACAGAGCAATCACTAGAGTGTACTCAAGTGCTTGCATTCTTTCAAACATACGTTAGCATGTTGGAGGTCACGTATCTAGCTGCGCGTCGGAGCGTACATCCTGGACGACAGACACCTGGCTGCATGACAGATTCTGCATACGTGATACTGGAGTGGTTAGGCTGATGCTTTTGCATCCACAGCGCAAGCTCTTTGACATCAGTCATGTTTCGGATGCCATCACCTGGCTTTTCGTTGCACTACTGTCGAGGCAGACATTTGGGGATGCCGTCGCAGATGCACGCTTGTGGAATGTCTTCCACGATTTTGGCAGTGTCCATGTAAAAGAGCAAGATCTTCAGGAGTGCGTTTCTATCCTCCTATCCGCCGTAGTTGGACTCGATTCTCACGCGGCAGTTCTTGCCATATGCTGAGAAGGGGAAGATGCTTCCAGACAGCAGCACGCACGTATGATCGTTGCAGTTGGTCCAAAGGGGGTGCCAAATGAGATTGTAGAGATCCTGCCCTGGAATGCGAATCATTTCTTCACTGGCATCTAGTGTGCCAGTGCTGTAAGTAAACTCAGGTTTGAGCACTTGCTTTGCGAGAACGATTGGGAAGAGCATGTTGCAGGCCGATAACTGGCCAATTTATTCAGTTTCAAGCAGATTGCTTCGAGTCTAGAGTGCCACTCTGACCCACTCTTGCCTTCTTGTGATCCAGTGAAAAAGGGGTCTCATTTCCAAATTGATCGTCGGAACGTTTGTCTGTCCGCGTACACAAAATCGCACTCCACAGCGGTAGAGAAAAGCATGAGCCTCACCTGCACCAACAGCAACCATTTGAATTGGAAATGTGCCACCGGCACATAGTTGCCGAGACTTGTGTTTGGTGTCACCCCAATGAAAGCATTTGGGCCTACCAGTCTTTCCCCTCTCTTGCCATGTCCGTTCTCATTGACCCGATTCCACCCACCAACTTGACAATGTGTCAGCTGTGCTATAACTGCAACTACCAGTTGCCATTCAACGTGACCGTCAACAAGGCGGACGGCTCTTTCAACTACTGCAACACAACAGCCAAGATCGCTTTGGCAGCTGACAACTTTACTGCCTGTGATGCTCCCAACATTGCGATCCAGACAGCTCTCTTTACCATCTGCGGTACCAATGCCTGCAGTATAACGAATGCGACTCGGATTCCTAGTGCAAATTATCAATGCGTACAGACAGTGACCTTCCATGCGACTGGCAAGATTGCCACTCCGTCTTCTGCCTCTCGAGCAGTTGTCTGGATTTCCGCTCTGTTATTGACTGGCTTGATACTTTAGACTAAAGCGTTTTCAGTTTGATGATTTACTTTTCTTTCAACTTCAAATCAGACAATCCCTGCTGTGCTAGTTCAAGATCTCTGTAAACAAACTGGATGGCATTCTGAACACCATTCTCTGCACGAATACGCTCTCCCATGAGCTTGGCTTTGCCCTGGATCTTGGTGTCATTAGAAATGGAAAGCAAGGCTTGGGAGAGCTTTTGGACCGTCATCTTTCTGAGACTGATGCCAACACCAAGATCCTGCACACGATCGGCCCAAAAGAACTGGTCTCCAAAGAACGGCTTCACAATCGTTGGGACACCAGCACGCAGTCCAGCACTGGTTGTTCCAGCACCACCGTGATGCATGACTGCTTGGCATTGCGGAAACAGCCAGTCGTGTGGGATTCTGTCGATTCTGTAGATCGAGTCTGGAAACACCATTTCCTTTTCCTGCTTTTGCATTCTGCCAGACCATCCTTTGCTCAGAATCACTCGAACACCGGACAGTTTGACAGCTTCGACAATGATGCGAGTGAGTTCATCTGGATCAGCAACGACGATGGAACCGAATCCGATGTAGATGGGTTTGGATCCATTGTTCAAAAAGTCTGTCAAGCTCTGCGGCGGTGTCCATTCGTGCTCTGAATTCTCCAGGAACCAAAAGCCACAGGTGTGAATCCAATCTGGCCAGTCAAAGGGTGGTGGGACAACAAGTGGTGAAAAGTTGTATAAAAAGGGTGCCTTTGTCTCTGCGAGTGAAGACAGATGCAGTTGAGGCAATCCCAACGTCTTGGTTCTCCAGTGGTTGATTTGTGGCTGCATGCACTTCCACAGCACTTGTTCGATCATGACATGCGTCATGTAGTTGTATCCTGAACCTAAGGGAACATCTGGCACCATGGCTGGATGTGGATACACTTGTGTGCGTGTCCATGGCATCGTAAAAGTCCTAAAAAAAGGAACACCCATCTTCTCAGCCATGTGCATGCCACCAAACGCAGTTGGTGCCTCGATGATCATGTCAGTGTCTTCACAAGCAGACACACACGAATCCAAGAGTGCATCAAACCATCCACGAAGCTAGCATCAATGATGGTACATGTTGCATCGCAAATCGCATGAAACCCACAGTCAGAAACCCATGATCGACACAGGCTTGCATGAGTTCTGCTGGATTGCCTTTGATTTCACGAAACTCGATCCCAAATCCTTCGACCCAGTCCTTGTACTCCAAATGTGTTGCAATTCTGCATCTGTGTCCATCTGCCATGAACCCTTTGCACAGGGCAACGTACGGCTGGACATCTCCACGAGTGCCAACGGTCATGACTGTAATGTGCATGGGATCTGGCTTTGCAACCGCAATCAATGGTTTCTTTGCCAGTTCCTCATACTCTAGATTGTGTAAATCTTGATGTTCTATGCCATCCAAAGGAGATTTTGGCTTGAGATTAGACAAATGCATGCGTTCCATCAGTAACTTGTAGCATTGTTCGCAAGACTCTTGGGTGTGAAAGTCAAAGAGAATCTCTTCTTGTTCTCGAGTGAGGATAGAGATGGAATCGACAAAGACATTGTATCGCTTCATCTTTTGGATCTTGACGATTTCAGAATAGGGAATGATGGCTTTGCATCTGATCCCAACTTTGTGGTTCTTGAACGACAGATGCTTTGAAGAAATGTAGATTTTGCCAATGTGAGGCAGAATGCGAATCAAGGAGCAGTTGAAAGAGCCGTAAAAAATTTCTGATTCTGGAAAGCCAAAGGTACGATAGAATGGATTGTCTTCTTGCAAAGTGGGTGTGCTTCTGAATCCAAACCACGAGCGCCTGCTCAACTTTTTCCCCAAGTCTGGATTGGATTTGGATTCGTCAGTGTGTGAGCGATGATGAACGATGCGATTTGAGACTCTGTCTTTCCAGAGATCAGAAATGATCCGATGTGTCTGCTGGACATTGTTCAAGTAAGCAAACAGATACTCGTCTTTGAGGTTGGATTGCTGGTCAATGAGTGTGACTTTGATGCATTCATGGTTGATGGCAGTCTTGGCAATCTCGACTGACAACACGTTTTCAAACGGAATGACAATACGCACGTCATCTTGGTCATTAGACTTTCTGCAGCAGTCATTCAGAGCACTCATCCATTCTTGTCGCAAGATGTCAGTGTCTGCTCTCAGCGTAATGGTCTCTTTGTCAGTCTTGATCAAGAAATCGCTGCCTTCTAGTTGCTGGACAGTGCCGTGCTTGAGATGAATCACTTTGGATGGATAATAAATATCCTAATCTTAAGATAAAAACAGTAGCATTATTGTAGACCAAGAGTGAATGTTGCTTCAACACAAACCAGAGCGTGCTGTAGCTAAGAGCACCAAGAGTGATGCTTTTCTGTTTGAGATAACCAGATTTGATGACGATTTCCTTGAATCAGACAGAGTACAGAAGTCGATGGCAGAGAACAGTAGTACAACAAATGCTGTTTTGTGAGGTAAATGTAGCCCTGGAGCATGACACTCCTGATGAGCCAGCAAGCAAACTCATGCTCTAGCTGTTCTGGCTGATCCAGTTCAAATGCTTCCATGAGCTTGTTTCCAACATTGTCGTCTTGTTCCAGGATGGATGCTGCTCTGCTGTTGTCTTGTGATATTGCCACTGCAGCCAGTGGCAGAATAGAGTGGTCATTTGGTTCTATCGGTGACTTTTGAGGCCAGAACCAAGAGACAAGCGTGCCCCCGATCATCAAAGAAATTTTAGAGATTCACTCCAAGGTCTCAGACTGTCACTCTCAGACTGTCAATCTCAGTAAGTGTCACTCTGATTAGGATTGACTGCCAATCCAAGCAAGATGCAATCGCCCTAGAAGCCAGACTGTGATGCATCCAAATCTCCAATTTCAAGATTCCAAAAACTGCTCGCGCACTTGCCTTGCAATCACCTGATTCTCAACACACTCGGCGGATGAATGAGAAATTGCCACAAGAACTAGAGGAAGCACTGGAAACATTCCTCAAACAACAAAACAGGACAAAGAAGCATGACAAGATATGCTTCATGTTTGCAGACACCAACAATCAATTCCGCCCGACCCTGGCGTGCTTTAGGAAAATCAAAGAGTCGAATGAGATGGTATGAGAGATGAGATTAGAAGATACAAGTGCTTCATTCGTCGAATCCACAGGCATTTCAGGATATCATCCACTCGATTGACTCAAAGGATTGGGTGGACATGCCACACTCCAAAACGACACCGATGCTGCGGGACATGCTCACTGTCAAAGAGCCACAGAAACGGGAGCCTGTTGGAGAGTATATCCAACGATTGACACGACCACATCGCTCATTTTTCACACGATACTATCAAAACTGGACCAACGGCAAGCATCTTCAACTGTTGAACAAGTACATTGAGTCAGTCAAGAGTGGCTATCCAATGACACTCTTGGAAAAGTGTTTTCAAAAGTGGAGGAGTTGGACTGGATGATAAAGATTTTTGAGATTCAAACTTTCCCGATGCAATGCCCGCAATGCAATCTCGTCTTTAACACACTCAAAGAGCGAACAGACCACAGAAACAGAGTCCACATGAGCATTTCTCACCTAGTCTTGGGTGGAACAAAGTACCTGATTGAGAAAACTGGAGACAAATGGCCTTGTCCCTTTGTTTCCAACGGCACTGCTTGCGGAAAGCTATATTCACAGCCAAAAGGCATTAGAGTGCATTTTGAATCAGAACATGTCAACCCACAGCAGTTTCCATGCACAGTCTGTCCTTTAATTTTCAATTCCAAGCAAGAGCGGTCCTATCACATCAACTATGTACATCAAACGACCACAACCATCAAGGATGGCATCAATTCAATACAAGTAGAAAAGCGACCAGATGGATGGCATTGCCCAGTGTGTGATTTAGTCTGTGATTGGGCAGGATCACTCTCACTCCATTACAGAAACAAACACACTGATCAGGCATTTGAATGCAAAAAGTGTCAGATCTTGTTCCCGTCGCGATCTCAACGCGATACACATCAACTGCAGCATCAGACAAAGACAAAACTCTCAGATGGAGATACAAAGATCATTGTGAAGAAGGACCTGAATGGTTATTGGAGATGTCCCAAGAACTGTGAGTTCAAATCAAAGTCACCAGTGGCTCTTGGACAGCACTTTAGAACAACACATGCACCACCTGCCCAATCCAAGATCAAGCGCATCCATACACAGAGATAACCCTGCAAACGATCGACAAGCTGTACAACATTACAGCGTTGAGCATCATAAAATAATGATATTGGACAGCACTGCAGTTGACAAATCCTGACTGTGAAAGAGATTGATCCTCCTTTGCTGCTTGTCCAAACTACACATTGTGGCTGCAGGAGCTAAAGACTCACAGATGTGGCATTAGTGAGACACCAAGATGAACAGAGTGCTGCTACCTGGCAAAGAGATGAGAGTCTGCATGCCATCCAAGATACAGTCACTGCTGCAATGCACCAAGCACTGGATGTGTTGCCTGTGTGAGTAGTCGGTACACTCACTCACATTGGGTCTCTCTCTAAAGTATCTGGCTCATCTGTTCGCAGGTGGCTGTGTCCGCAAGGACATACACTGACCATTCGATCTGCAATGTTGTACAACTTGTCGGTCGTTTGCAGTGTAACCTTGATAAAATGTTTGACTTTCCCATGGATCCACCCCCTTCCTTGCAACACACACCATCAGTCGAATCCAACGTCTCTACGGCATCCACATCATCTTCTGGACGCAAGAGAGTCAACGCAGACTTTGAGTTTGGACGAGTCTTGGGCGAAGGCAGCTACTCCACCGTCATCTTTGCAAAGGAATCAGATACACAGAAGCCATTCGCTGTCAAAATGCTAGACAAACGACACATTCTCAAAGAAAACAAAGCCAAGTACGTCAATTTGGAGAAGCAAGTCTTGCATCTGTTGAATCATCCGAGGATTGTCAAGTTATACTACACATTTCAGGACACTTGGTCGCTTTATTTTGTTCTAGAGTACTGTGCCAATGGAGATTTCTTGGATTTCTTGAAACGCAAAGGAAGATTGGACAAATTTGGGACACAGTTTTATATACAAGAGATTCTAGAGGGCGTGGAACACATGCATCAAAAGGGAGTCATTCACAGAGATCTGAAACCAGAGGTATTTTGTCTGAGATTGGAACATTTTGCTGGATGATCAGATGCACATCAAAATCACTGATTTTGGAACAGTTAAGATCAAAGATGGGACAGAGCGCAAGGCATCTTTTGTTGGGACTGCAGAGTATTGCTCTCCTGAACTCCTGAACGACAAGACAGCTTCTAGTGCGTCTGACATTTGGGCCATTGGTTGCATATTGTACCAGTTTCTGGTGGGTAGACCACCATTCAAAGGACCAAACGAATACCAGACCTTTCAGAGGATCTTGAAACTCGAATACACGATACCAGATGAACTGGATCAGGCAAGCACAGACTTGATCACAAAGATTCTCGTATTGGATCCAACAAAGAGACCCACACTGGATGAGATCAAGCAACAAGCCTTCTTTGCAGACTTTCAAATCACAGATTCACCACCCAAATGCGAGTATCTGGAGCCGTTTGGATATGTGGATGATCTCACTGAGCAAGTAGAGTCACTAGACTTTGAATGAAGCCTATTGTTTAACAGATTCAGAGACGGTAGCATTTCCAAAGTCAGCCATGACTTGCCAGTCATGTCGATGATCACATTTCTCGGATCAATGTCGTCGTGTTGCATATTGTACTTGCCCAATGCTTGAATAAATGTGTTTTCAACTTCCTTCAAGGCTGTTTTTGGATGCTCGCCTTCGATATGTGTCATTGCAATCATGAATGCACACTCTTGGAAGCCATAAAAGTGCAATCGAGGGATCATGATGCCTTGTAGTTCTTCTAATCGCTCATATATGAGAATTTCGTCTCGCATCAGTTTGAGAATGTTTCTGTCTTTGCCATCTGTGAATTTGACTGCTATTCTGGTGCCATCCTGTGCGATATACTCGTAAACATCACTACTGCCTCCACTTCCTATCAATCTGTGTAGACGAGCAACATCAAGATCTTCTGGAAAGCTCTTTGTCCGCTTGTTGGGCTTTGAAGCGTTATTTTGCAAAACTGGAAAGTTTGTACCAGTTGGTGTTAATCCAGAGAGATGGCCTTGCTGCGCAAGAGACAAAAAGTAAAAGAACGCTCTCAAAAGAGTTGGATCTTTGCCATCGAATGGAACAGCAGGGGAGACGTACAGAAGCGATGAATTTTCAGGATTATTTGGTCTCTTGAAGAACCACGTGGCTTCTCTGTTGCACAGGACACCGTATTGAAGCTTGTTCCAAGCCAGATAGCCATAGATCTGTGCAAGTACAATCTTGAGATCTTTTCTCACAGTTTCACTTGTAAATGCCTCCAAATCCCTTTGTAGATGCCTTAGAATGGCTTTTCCTTCTGTAGGTACATCCTATATAGTCTTGAGTTCGATAAATGTCAGCCATTCGTTGTCTTGTGAGATCACAAAGTCTGGACGTCCTTTCATCTCTGGTGCTGTGAGTTCTTCGGTCTCCGTGATCTTCATTCCACTATATATGCTATGCAAGATTTCAGTGAGATTATCCACAAAGTTGGTGTCAACTCTTGTTAGCGCATGAGCTTCCGAGCCAGTACACTGCAAACGACGGACAAGTTGTACAGCGTTGCAGATCGAATGGTCAGTGTACGTCCTTGCGGACACAGCCACCTGCGAACAGATGAGCCAGATACTTTAGAGAGAGACCCAATGTGAGTGAGTGTACCGACTGCTCACACAGGCAACACATCCAGTGCTTGGTGCATTGCAGCAGTGACTGTATCTTGGATGGCATGCAGACTCTGATCTCTTTGCCAGCGTAGCAGCACTCTGTTCATCTTGGTGTCTCACTAATGCCACATCTGTGAGTCTTTAGCTCCTGCAGCCACAATGTGTAGTTTGGGCAAGCAGCAAATGATGCTCAATCTCTTTCAGAGTCAGGACGTGTCAACTGCAATGTTGTCCAATATTGTCAGGCGTTTGCTTTAATATCTGCGGAAATCAAAAGTATTCTGAACTTCTCCAACAGTAAACCACATCCAATCCTAAAATGAGCAAGGGTACATCAAGATTACGCTTAAACTCGCGTTTGACAGCACTAAATATACAAATATAACCCAAGAGTCCAAGCCACTGGAGAATGTCAAGCCAAGAAGCCCATCCGTGTGCGACATAGACCTTTTTGCCCGTAAAAGAGACTGAATCTTTGTCAATCCACCACCATGGTGGTACAGCACACAGATTCCCTTGCAGTGACAGCTTTGATTGTCCCCATACATCGACTGTCTCGGTGATAAAGCGACTGACGACACTGATTTCCAACGCCCACACGAGAATCAATAGTGTTCCAATGAAAAACAAGACTTTGGTCCACAACAGCGGTCCAATCTGTCTTCTGGATCGCGTGCCTCTCTGCTGTGGTGTGTGCTGCAATAGAATGCGACACGAGAGCCACAAAAGTGATCCATACTGCAGCAATCCACCAATAATCAGCAATACTGGCCACTTTTCAGTCTTTGCCATTGTAGAAATCGCAGATTCGTCCTTCAATCGCAGTGGATCTCTAGATTCAACAAAAATACATTTCCACGGCAATCAACACGATTCTCAAGAGTGTGAGCAAGATGAATGAAAACTCTGTGCTCTTTGCGAACTCGAGACACTTGAGCTTGAACTCTTGCAATGACACTTGCCATCCAGCAGGTTCTTCCAATGGCTCAGAGTCTTCGTCGTATGGATCTATGGGAGATCCCAGTAATGCTTGTGTTTCTGATAATTCCTCGTTTTGTCCATTTTGTGGGTAGAGTCTGCTGCCTGGAAGCGGAAGAATGTCTGGACTGAGTGCAAGGGTACTTCCAGCACTGTTTCTGTTGGCAGCAAATCGAGTGTTTGGAACTGCAGTCGTTGACCTGTGCAAGATCTGTTCATGCAAACCCAAACCAAGAAACAGATGCGACAGTGTTCTGAGAATCGCACTTCCAAGCAGCATCCAGGCATCAATGACTGCGCTACTGACAATCCAATGTTCCTCTTGGAACGAAGAGATGGGTTTAGCATTTGAGATGCCAAGTCCGTACCTGACAGCATCCAAACCAAACCCCAAGCAAGCGAGCAGGAAAAAGACTCCAAAATGAGTGTTTTGGACTGATGGGTGTAGAATCTTGCGGTTGAAGATGATCACATTCCCCAGTTTGTAGAGCGTCAAGACTCCAAATGACATGAGACAGACAGAGAGCAGAACATATGTAGTACTGATGGCTGGGTTGTGGAATACTGTAGTGTAAGTGGTGTTGTCTTGTACTGGAATTTGACTATTTGCATAAGGACAATTTGGCAGTGGAACGCCTTTCAGAAGATCCATGGAAAGTGTGAGTCGTTTATGACAATCTGAGTGGTCCCTTTTTCAAATTCTGTTGTCAAGTCAATCACCTGAATAAACTTGGCTCTCTCAAAAGGCTGCTTTTGGTCCAGTTTGTCTAATGACTGTCCAAAGCCTCTCTCCAACAGTCTGTCCATCTCCAATTTTGGCTTGTTTTTGTCGTATTTCGTGATTGTCGTGATAATCTCAGAAATCAAGAGCACCTTGTCTTTTGAGAGTCTCTTGTCAACCTCTGCAATGTATTGAGAGTGTCCCAAGAGTTCCTGGTTCAGGAAGGCCTCCAAAAACACAGAGCGCTCGTCTCCAAAAAGCAGTTTGTAAGTAATGACAGCACCAGGCTGATCATTGTAAAGTGCTTCGTCCAGCTCATTCATCTGGTCTTCTGTCTTGAGTGGCCAGTGCAATTTGATCTGTTTCAGCAGTTGATCCTTCAAAACCATGCCTCTCGATTTGCTTGGATCTTCTTCCGCTAGTTGGATCACTTGCTGCAGTCTGGTTGTCTGATTCATCAAATCCAGATAGACGTCACAGTCTATCTCTTGATCCAAGATCTGAGAAAATAATCTGCAATCGACAGACGCACCACAATGCTGTTTCGTTGCCTGATGGATGTTCATACCCCACTCTGCAATCGTAGCTTGCGATCCAAACCGTTTCTTGAGGAAAATGTACAGGAAATCGTGCATGTGACTCATTCGCTTCTTTTGAGCATCGTAGACTGTCTTGGCTTCCCAAATGTCCTTGATCAGCATCAACAGATCATCTAATCCAATCTTGCGGTTGACAATCTTGCCTTTGAAGCGCAGGAACTTGGGAATGTGCTGTCCAATGCCAAGACCGGTAAAGAGCTCTGGTACTGGGGGCTCAGAGATCTCTTTGACAATTGTAAGCGTACTCTGCAACTTTCTGCTCTGCTTCAAGTCTCCAGATATCGAATGCAAGCTCTTCATGTGCAAGTCCAACTTGCTCTGTCCCTTGATGGCAGATGGTCGATCTGCAAACACAATCAGCTTCTCTATGAGTCCAATGATAGTGTCATTGGTGTCTCTGTTCTTGAGACCAACCCACAATTCCTGTGCGCGTTTTGGGAATTGCATTTCAATGTACTCCCAGTTAAGCTTGTCTGGTTTCACTTGCTTTGTCTTCTTTTCCTCTTCCACAACTTCCTTTTTCTTCTACTTTGAAGTAAAATACTGCAAGTTCCTGTTCCAGATCTGCGATTTTCTTTTCTGCTTGCTTGAGCTGCTCCTGTGTCGGAAGTTTTGCAATCTGACCCACCAGACTCATGATTTCCTCCCTCAGACTTCCTACTTCTCTTTTAGCCAAGATGGCATCTGCTTTTGCTAATATGAGTCTTAAAACCTGCATCGACACTCGTCTGTAGCTTCATGATCTTTTCATCCTTTTCTTGCAGTTGCTCTATCGTGTGTCTCTCATAGTCATCGTACTGCTGGATGAGTGCTGTGAGTTTTGAAGTATCGGAAGACACTGCCTGCAGCCGCTTGTTCTCTTGCATCATGAAATCCAGATTCTCTTTCAAGTTCTTGCATTTTTCCGCCTCTTGATGCAACTCTCTTGTAACACTTTCGAGCTTGGCCTCCAATTGTTGGATCTGAATCTGTGCCTCGTCTCTGATGCGACTGATTTCCTGTGCTGTTTTGAACTCCATCATGCAGTTCTTGGCTTTGATAGTCTCCATCTTGTCCAATTCTCTGCCTTGGAGTTCAATCGTGGTGTCGTATTCGCGCTTGATTTCAGACAACAACGGCTCAAAGGCTTTAAAATCAGCCATAAAGTGTTCAAACACCTGTCGAAAGACTTGTAAGCGTCTTGGGTCTCCTGGAAGACTATGTGTCGCACCAAGCAATCGTAACTCTTCTTTGCAGAACGAGAGTGCCTTTTTCAAGAACTTGTGGTCTTTCAAGTCACTGGAAGGCTTGAATGGCTGAGTTTGACTGGGTTGTCGCTCTCTTGTTGGTTCTGACCATGCCTCTTGTTTGCGTGTCATCTGAGCAGTGGCCAAACCACCTGAAGTCTTTACTGGTGTGTCTCTCCAGACTGGCTGGGCATAGGGAGATGGTGCGCGTATGGACATTTCGAAAAGTCGAGTTCAAGTTGGTCCAGTAGCACCAGTTTGCCAGTCTTGTAAAAGTGCTTGTCAAACAGATTGTTCGCATTGAGCTCGCTTATCCTGTTTAGAAACTGTTGCAGCTCTGGGTCTTGATGTTGCTTGAGCAAGATTTCTAGACATGCCCTGAGTCTGCCTATCCTGATGCCAACACCCATGCCTTCTGTATAACCCTGGTCAAACCCTTGCTGCAAAAACTGCTCTTTTGCCTCTTCCACTCCCTCGACATAGCCAAGCTTGCCAAAGGTCTCATTCATACGGTCCCACTCCAATGCTGCCATTTTTCTGTCGTGTGCTACATCATCGAGCTCGTCCCAGATATCTGACATGTTGGCAAGTTTCATCCAATCAGAAACGCGCAAATTTTCCGACGTCTTCCTTTTTCTTGTGACGCCATTGAAACTTTTCAACATGACTCTCGCTGTCGACCTTCTCAACCCTCTTGAATCTTCTCAGAAGCAAGCTCACAAGCTCAAGAGATTAGTGCAATCACCAAACTCTTACTTTATGGATGTCAAGTGCTCCGGCTGCTACCAGATTACCACCGTTTTCTCTCACGCACAGACTGTCGTCGTTTGCTCTGGATGTGCTACCGTCCTCTGCCAACCAACTGGTGGTAAGGCTCGTCTCACTGGTATTGGAGTTGATTGTAGAGGGATGCTCTTTCCGCAAGAAGTCTGCTTAAACGCTGTAATACACACATCTACTTTTCATTTTTTCATGTTTGTTCAGGCACTTTCGTTCGGATACAACCGACCTTACTTTGAATCGCTCACTGATGGTCGGATCTTGGTCAATGTTCCCTTTAAACTCGGTCTCTCTGTTGTATCTTCAAATGCGACATGGACGAGTGTGTCTGGAAACTGTCAGTTCAAAGACACTGGTTCGTACGTTGGATCTAGTATCACAAGCACCAGTCAAGTGACTGCACTGTGCACGAGTGTGAACAACGAAGTCATCTCTGTCTACAAGGACGGAGATACGAGCGCGACTGACTCCTTAGTCATTCCCATCGAACAAGGGCCGTGTTTTAGATGGTACTCGACAGATACACTTTCAAGTACTGGAAAGCTGTATGTGTGGATCATAGATCCAAAAATGGCCAGTCAAAGTGAACTCGATGGTTCTGCTATCGTTCCATCAAGCACATCCACCTCCATCACCAGAGCATTGTATGGCATGGGTGAGTTTCCGATCATTGGTGGTTTGAACGCGACTGGACTGTTGTTTGACAATTTGAACAACTACTGGACATTTAATGTTACTTCAAGTGTGTATGGACCCTTGACGTACACTGTATCTGGACAAGGCGTGCAATTGCTGAACTGTGCTGCCGCATCTTCGAAATCCGTTGCTTATTACAACAATCGCACATGGACATTGTCAACTGCCAGTGTTGGATCATCCTCTCTGTCTTACTTTCGAGTGTATCAGAGTCCGTGCAACCGAGGCATCTTGGCAACAACAAGTCACTTGTTTGGCGACGGCATTCTCTCTGTTTCATACAATCTCAAGCGCTTTGGATTGTACAGTGTCCCACCTGGTCTTGCAACTGGCAACAACCTCACTTCTATTGTTTTTACCAACAGCACGATGGTGATTCTATCGAACGGCAAGATAGCATCTGGAGAATCTACCATGTCACTTGCCAGTGGGACTGCATCAACACTGACACATCTCACTGGTCCAAATGTGTGTGACACGATCTCAAACACGTTCATGAACCAAGTCGTTGTCACTTGGAACAAAAACTCACTTGCCTCGAACAGTCAATTGCAGATTTATGTGTCTCTGGACGGTGGCAAGACATTTTCTACTGCTACTCTGGATGTCACTACTGGGAGCTATGTCCAGGATGTAGAGATTGTCTCGAGTGCACAGCGATTGTGTGTCTTGATTCGCGACGGATCTGTGGATAAGACAGTCTTAGTGAGTCTGCAAGGACAAACAATTGGCACTTCTTCAAACGGATATACGTTTTCTTCCTTCGGTCTGGACAATGGCAAGGGAAGCACACTTGGATTTGGACAATCGACTGGATTGAATGTCTTTTGCTTTGGAGACAAACTGGGATACAGTCCAGACGGTGGATCTGTGTTCTTTGAAGTGCTATTGTACAGTTTGGATCCACAGAGACCAGCATCTGGACTTGGAGCGACAGAGTATATTACACAAGTCATTACAAGTGACAATGCTCGATTTGCTGTCTTGACATCCAATAATCGGTATTTTTGTTGAAACGAGTGTGTTTTACGGCATTGTGGGTGCTGCAGAGGCATATGAACTCGTATCTGGCATTCCAGTGGGATTAGCTAGGTTGATCTTTGATCCGCTCGACCAATTGATCTATTTGTCACCTAATGCATCCAGTCCGTATGTGAACCAGAGACTGATTCCATCCGCGAACCAGTTTTTGGTCCCAAGATGGCCAGACAATACAAAAGCAGTCCAAAACGTGTGTCCGTTTGATGGATGGTCGATAGAACTTGCAAAGATGGTGTATCTGGACAAGAGTACTTGAACTGATTGTAGATCAAACAACGTGCTATCCATACACTGGCACAGATATAACAGTAACCAATTTGATGATAGTTTTCAGTCACCAATGCTGATCTGATCACAGTCACAAAGAAGAACAGCTCATTGTGTCTGAGTCCAAAAGCAACACAAACTGGAGCAATCGATTTGAGAGTGGAACCAGCACAAATGAATCTGGGATGCACATCTGGTGCCAAGGTATTCAAAATAATGCCAGCAAGTGGTTGTTGAGTTGGGATGTCCACCATCTCGTTCAATTGCATACATTGTACCCAGTTATACGACATATTACACGTACCACTATCCTTACACAACTTCTAGCGTTTCTATGCTGAAGCCAACACCGACATCTCAATGCAATGGACAGCCAACACAAGTCAATGGACAATCTTATGACTGCCTGCAGTATGGAACACCGATTCCAGTGTACTATGGACAAGTCTTTGTGCCAAAGTTTGCTCTCTTTGACAACAATGGCTTTGTAGATGTGGTTCAGGCAGATATGACAGTGTTTGAAGTCAATGGCAAATCCATTTCCTTCAATACCACACACAAGCAAGCTGGATGCAAAACAAAGCAGTCAGTGACTGAATCTACGGTTGGACAGGTAATTCCAATCACAAGAGTACACGAAATGCTTCACAAGTGGATCCATCTCAGAGTCTGATCTCTCGAGTGCCTATCCCATCTTGAATGCGTCAAATTACAATGGCATCAAGTGGACAAACGCACAGAATGGGCTGTATCTGTTTAGAGCGTATGTGGCAGATCAATCCTACAGTTTCTGCAATCTCACAACCACATTTGCTGTCATTGTAGACAAGGCACCACTAGGAGTTGGTGTTTCGTTGGGTATTGTCATGGGTGTGGTTGCCTTTGCTGTTCTTGTGCTGGGAACAAGCTATGTGATCTTTGCCAGAAGCAAGAATAGATCTGAAAAGGAGAAGCAGGAATAACACTCTTTGTCTCATTTCTGTGTCCGATTCTTTGCGCGTCAAGATGAAAAAGGAAGTCGCACTGTTGAGAAAACTAAGAGAAGATGCGGTGTCACAAGGCAGTCTGGTGAATGCGCTCTTCTTTGCAGACAAACTCGTTCACTTGTCTGGTGATCCAGTGGATAGTTTCTATTTAGGCCAGTTGTACCACCAAACAGGAGATCATGGAAGAGCACTAGATGCAATAGAACACTTGACTGGACTGTGTGCTGGATATCTCAAGAGTCAGGTTTATTTGAAACTGGAACGCTATCAACAAGTGATTGACATTCAAGAGTCAAAGAGCGACTTGGATCTCTTGATTCAAAAGACCATCAAGCTCGAAATCAAGTCTCTGCTGGAAGTCAGTCGTGGACACGCCTTTTTGCACCAGGGATTGAGAGAGCAAGCCAAGATCTCTTACACCAGAGCACTAGAAATGGATTACAAGTGTTTTGAAGCATTTCAAGCACTGCGAGACAACTACATGATCAACTTGCGCGAAGAACAAGATCTGTTGAAGAGAATCGTCAAAGATCCAGATTCAGAGTTTGTTGGTGCACTGTACAGTACATTGAATGCACAGCACTGCAAAACAGACACACTTGTCAAGCATCACTTTAAAAACAATCCAACGATGCATCTTGTGCAAGCCGAGCGATTAATGAATGCAGGCAGATACCAAAAGGCACTGTTGTTAGTCAAATCTGTCTTGAACAAGGACAGATACCATCCAAAAGCATTGTATCTCCAGATGGCACTCTGGTGGCAAACCAAGAATCACAGTGAACTCTTTCTATTGGGTCACGAGCTCGTACAACAGTATCCACAATCCTCGTTGGCTTGGTACTGTGTTGGTGTCTATTATCTGACAATCAAGAAACATGTGGATGCGAGACAATACTTTTCAAAAGCCACCATCATGGACGGAAACAATCAATACGCTTGGATGGGATTTGCACATTCGTTCGCCTTGGAAGATGAACATGATCAAGCACAAAGTGCATACAGTACCTGTCAACGCATGATGCCATCCAGTTATCTCCCACGCTTGTTCATTGCCATGGAACACATGAAACTGTTGCATTGTCAACTGGCAATAGAGTTTTTGGAAGCTAGTCTTGTGCTGTCCAGAGAGGACCCCTTGGTGTTTAACGAGTATGGCACAGTGTTTTACCAACTGGAAAAGTAGTCAAGATAAGAGTAGATACCATGAAGCTATGGAACACTTTAATTGTGGGTTGCAGTTGCTTGAACCACAAGATACACATGTGAGACCAACCATTCTCTTGAATCTGGCACAATGCCATAGAAGATTAGGGTGATTGGATTGATGGTAGTCATTTGCAAGAATCCAGAGTCTTGCTTGAATCCATAGTGCATCTGGAGCAAGTGCGAGAGACAGCACTTGTGATTCTTGGATTGGTCTTGTATGAGACACGCGAGTATCAGCTGGCATTGGATTATCTGTATCAGGTAATGGATTTAATCATAGTTGGAACAAGAGTCACCACAGCGACAGTTGGTAGAAGCATTGGTGGAACAGTTGTTGAACACAATGACAGGAGAGATTCTGGAAGATGTGACAGTGGAACCAAGCTCAGGAGAGTCATCGCCTTCAGTCATGGACATGCGCACAGCCAAGCATCTGATCAGAAACCGACAGAGTTTCCACATGGCTTCCTCTTCACCCATCAGTCCCATCAGACACTTGGATTTCAATAGAGCATCAACACCACCGAATCCAGACAGATCAGTAGACATGGAAATGAGCGATGATGAGCTATAACACTAACCGCTCTCTGTTCACACTTGAAATTTCATATCCTTGGGTGTCAATCAAGTCCAAAAACTGTACCGGAACAGTAAACGAGTCCTCTCCTTGTTTGAACAAGACCAGATCTTGGTTGGCAAGTGCATTGTCGTTGGTTGGTTTGTCGAGACAGTAGATGAGTGGATATTCCAACATGAATCCGTTCACAGCAACAATGTCCCACGGATGCTCTAGTTGTATTGATTCCAGTGTGCCAATGGCATCATACACTCTCTCAAAGACACTGTCCAAATGCCCCTGTAATGCTATGTCAGCCATTTGAATGCTTTCAGTGACATTGACCAAGAAGCCTCTTTTCCTTGGTTTCCATCCTCTTTTAAAGCCATAGAGTGTGTTGTCTACCAGCAAGTGATCCAAATGTCGTTGTTTCTTTGTGAGAATCCAGCATTGTTTCATACGGGAAAAGTCTTGAGTGGATCTCCTCTTTCGTGACACAGATCTTTTCTGCCAGATCTCTTTGCCAACTCACTTGTGCGACACAGATGGCGCTGGCTGCCTTGGCATCAGCTGAGCGATTTTTGGCTCGCTCTTTCCCAATGATTGTCCAACTCAAAGCAAAAAAGACAATTGACAACCTCATTCTCCTACACAAAAAGAGCAGAACCTATACCTGGCACTACCAACACCCCCTATTTGGTGAAAATGATTTTGGTGACTGTATGGATGATGAGTGGAAAACAGTTGAAATTGGTCGGTTGTTGAATGACAAGGTGCAGTTGTTGGATGAGGATGGTGATTTTGTGTTGATTGAATCCAGTGACATTGTTCAAGAGCCAGAGCAAAAGACATCGTTTATTCTTGATGGCAAGATCTATTACCAGTCAGAGAATCAAGTGCAAGAGTTGGATACTCGTGCTGTGGATGAGAGGATTCAAAAAGTGCTTGAACCCCACACGACACGGATCAAGATCAACAAGAGAGCTGCACAACTCTTGCAAGCAGATCCATTCTTGGTTGGTTACTGTCTGTATGAACAAGAGCCTGTAGATCCTGTAGTGTTTGTGGGCGAACAAGTAGAAGCCAGTATCACACTTGACAAGCTCAGTTTTGCAGAACTTGAGTTTACAAACAGAGATCTGAGTCAAGCACTCGTGAATGGACTAGAGTTGCTCTACAGAAAGGGCAAGATCCCAACCATTGATCGAACTCTGGAATACAAGCAATTTATTGCTGGTGTCCAACCCTCCAACAAACGAGAGCAATTGCAAGCAGATCTGGATTGGATGGACTATCAGTACGGCAGAAACCCATCGAGACGCGTGAGATACTTGAACCAACACAAATTGTTTGAAATCGATCAATCTGTCCACCAAGATACCCATTGGCTTGAAATCGATCCAAATGACATTCAACACTACTTTGAATCCAACAATGACATTTCCAAACTCGATCAAATGGTCGATCAAGTCAAGGGATTTGTCAAACGAGAGTCAGAGATCCATGGCATCGAATTGGAAGAATCAGACGAAGATGAACCTGTGATATTGGATCCCAACGCCTTTTTGGACAAGATTCATCAGCTGATGGGTGAAGATGATGGGCTGTTGGATGAATTGGATCAGGAATTGGAAGCTTTGGGGATTGAAAAGAACGAAGATTCAGATCTGAACCTGGCAAAGCACATGATCCAGTCTCTAGAGTCTGAACAAGGAAGTGGCCCAACTTCAACGCTGTTACAGAGCTTTAATCAGATGCTCTAGTTAGTAGCTGTAGTTGCGGTAGACATACGGTGGATCAATGGACAGTGGTTTTTCTACAGAGCGAATCATCTGGTGCATCTGTTTAGATGTCTTGTACGACAAACTCCCTAAAACAGTGACTAGAAGCACAAATGTCAATAAAGTCCCCAAAGACAGCACAAACAGACACAATACCGGTCCAATGTATGACTTTGAGAGCACGTAAAGGAACGAAAAGACAATGTGCACCAGATAATGCACGAGAACCAGAAACATGCACAATCCAGAGACTATTTTTGCTATTGGCAGCAGAGGATGTGATGTCATCTGGAACAATTGCGACAAACCAGTCCCAATTGCTGATCCCAATAACAAGAGTATCAGATGTGTTGGATAGAACCCAATCGATTGAGAGATCACATATGGGACTATTGATTCCAGCACTGCAAATGCAAGCACAGACAATCCGAGTGCTGTGAGTGGATTCTCTAGTTTCAAGTCCTCCTTTTCCCCTGTTGTCTGATCTGTCACTCTGCTCTCTCTGTTGTCTGTCTTGGGATTGTCAGTCTTGGATTTCTCAGTCTTTGGAAACGTCTGTGTTTGTGGTCTGTAAACGGCTGTTTTGTAATCCTGCAGGGGTTGGTATTCAGTGTGTTTGTACTTGGACATGAGTTTGTCCAGATCAATAGTGTCGCTGTGATATGAATACGAAAATGAGAGTGGTTCTGTCATCTTTGCCAGAGTAGAAAGTTTCCTCACTTGAACACTGCAAATGTCTCAAAACACTGTTTCAAAATAATGCACAATCGAACTGAAATGGTTGTTCAAACACACCACTACAGCAAGGACTATACTGGACCGAAGCCAATGGCCTCAGTGTCTGACCTGCTGTGGAACTTGTTGCCAGAGTTGACACAACTACAACGCTCAAAGTACAGACTGCACTGGATAGAAGATTCTAATCCTATTGACTTGTCAATGTCTCTGACGTTCTGGCACACAAAGTGTACACTGGACTTTTGTTTCTCAAAGAGATTGATATGATCACAGCTGATGCATTTGCAGCCTACACAGTCCCAAAAGTCAAATATGCCGCTGAAGAAGAAGAGCTCTAGCTCTATGAGGGCAAATCCAAAGTACCCAGAAGTCATGCCATGGCCTGAATTTATGGAAAATGCCAAGCAGTATCGCATTGATTTATATCTGATGTTCGAGAAGCCAGCCTTTGTTGATTTTAAGCGAGATACACTGCAAACGCCTGACAATATTGGACAACATTATAGCATTGAGCATCATAAAATAATGATATTGGACAGCACTGCAGTTGACAAATCCTGACTGTGAAAGAGATTGATCCTCCTTTGCTGCTTGTCCAAACTACACATTGTGGCTGCAGGAGCTAAAGACTCACAGATGTGGCATTAGTGAGACACCAAGATGAACAGAGTGCTGCTACGCTGGCAAAGAGATCAGAGTCTGCATGCCATCCAAGATACAGTCACTGCTGCAATGCACCAAGCACTGGATGTGTTGCCTGTGTGAGCAGTCGGTACACTCACTCACATTGGGTCTCTCTCTAAAGTATCTGGCTCATCTGTTCGCTGGTGGCTGTGTCCGCAAGGACATACACTGACCATTCGATCTGCAATGCTGTACAACTTGTCGGTCGTTTGCAGTGTAGTAAAGCCGGCATTATTGCAAATGTCTATTCTTTGGATCGAAGACTCTCGTTTGAATTTACAGCAGAACTGCCAGTGTTTGGTGATCGTGATCCGTTGCTACTTGGACTGAGTGAACTCATGCTGCCTGGTGAAAGCATGTTGTTGTTCATGGACATCGTGTTGAGTTTTTCAGTCACATTGCTCAATCGACTGGTGGTGCTGATTCTAGCCACTTGGCTTGGTCTTGGCGGTGTGTTGGTGCTCGGTCTTTCACTCCACGGCAGCGGTGTCTTTGGACTAAATGCTGTTGGTGGAGATGTCGGTGTTGGAAGGAGAATCGGTGGTGTTGGTTTGTCCTTTGAGGGCTGCTGTTGGTCAATGATGACTGGTTCTTGAGCAATCTGAACGTTTAACTGCTTTGTCTTGCCACTGATCTTTAGGGCAGATGGCCTTCTAGCCTGCACAGGTAGTATTGGTTTGGGAATCTCTTGCTCGACTGGCATCTGAATGCCAAGAATACGCTCCAGATCCTTCTTTTGTTTGATTTCGTTCAGAATGGCAGTGGCACGGATACCCACTTTGATCTTGCTTGCAATGTCTGTGAATTTCTTGCGCATGTTCTGATGCTCTTCTGGTTTCAGAAAGTCACGCTTTTTGGCATCCAAGTCCATTTTTTCAGAAATCTCTTTTTTGATGGCTTGCATAGCAACAGTATTGAGGTCTTGCTGTTTTCCTAGTCTAAAGACGTGCTTGACAAAGTCAAATCCTTTCTTGACTGGTCTGTCTGGGACATCCACCAATGCATTCATTTCTGCCTCTGTTGCTTGGACTGACAGTGAGACTGAGATCTTGATCAGCTCGTTAAAGAGTGGATCCAGCACGTTTGTCTTCTTGTGTCGCTCTTTCAAGAGCTCTTGCTCATAGTATGGCTTTTCCTGTTCCAAACTCTGCAATCGCTGTGAGAGCGTGTTGATGTCCTTTTGGAGATGCAAAATATGGTGAATGACTTTGATGTGCTCATTGAGGTCTTTGATGCGTTGCTTTTCCCACATAATGTCTTCTCTGTCTTGTAGATCGGCTAGGCCGATGCATGATGCTGATCTGACTGCATTTCTGTCTACCAGGAACTCTAGTGGCAACATGAGTTCCCAGTCGACTTCTGTCGAGTGTAATCTGGGGACTGGTGATGTCGGTGGTTGATCGACATTGAACTGCTCTTCTCGCTCTGGCAAATCATCGACTCCAGTGTATCCATAGTCTTTCTTTGCCCAAAGCGGCAACTTGTGTCTGAGGGCAGAGTAGCAATGCTCACGATAACGTAGATGAATGTTTTCTGTCTCTGCATACTGGATGGCTTTTGTCTGAGACACTGATACTTGCAAAATAGCTCTTTTGACTGGATCTGGACCAGTCTTTTGTAGTGCCTGGTTATCATCCTTTTGCCACTGTCGCAATAATCGCCGAGACAGTCCAGCGCTGCTGCTCTTTGGTCTTTTCATCCTCGCATAGATGTCGTTGAATTTTCCTGGTCCCCACAGCGTTGCTATCGTTTCAGCTGGCTCATCTGACATGCTCGCGCGCATCAAAGTGTGATTCTCAATTTCAGGTCTATGGTGAATTTATTCAAAAGATCTTGCGAACTTCTTCTGCCACTTTGGAAATACTCTTTTGGGAAGCCAAGTTCTTTTGTGTCAGTGCTTCAACCAATCCCTTGAGATGTGCCTCTTCCTGCAGTCTGGTCTTCATTTGCTGCTCCATGGTAGAGACTGTCTGCAAATGCTTCATCACAGTCGTTGAAAACGTCTTTTTGGCGTGTTCTTGAACAGCTTTCGCTTTTGCAAGTTGCTTTTTGAGCTTTTCGTTGGCCAATTGGTGATTGTACTGCTGAATCTCTAGTTTTGAGATCTTGGCACTGTAAAACTCTTTGAGTGTGGATTCCTGGAACACCAGTTTCTTTTTCAGACCTTTGACTTGATCCTGAAGGGCCAGCAGTTGATGCCGAGACTGATTCTCTCTCTCTTGTAAGAGTTGTCGCGTGTGTTGGTCTCGTTGATTGGCAGCTCTGAGCTCTGTCTCTAGTACTTTGATTCTGGTTTCCTGGAGTCTAGAGATGTCTGTAATTTCTCTCAAATTGGCTTGAAGTGTGTCCAAAAGTGAATTCGAAATAGCAACTTCTTCCTGACCGTTGAACATGTTGTAGTGGTACTGCGCTGCTGGCCGCTGCTCTAAGCGTTGCTTCTCATAAAAGTGCAACAATCTTTGCTGGTACTGTGGCTGCAGATCATCTTGCATCTGTGGCGATACTGGCTCGATAGGAAGACCTGTTCTGAACTGCTCACGACGCTGGGCTTCAAAATTACTCTTTGGAGGCTCTGGCTTGGGTTGGTCAATGGATGGGCTGACGCTGCCAACATTTGATATCAAGTTCATATAAGTGGCCAATCCCAGTTTGGAGCCAGTGTCTGCAAAGTGGCTTTCAGTGTGACTAGAGGCTTCTGGAATGGTTTTCTATCGTGAATGCGTGTACGAGAATCTCCATCTCTTTGCTTCCCCTTCGACTCCCAGAGGGACTGGCACGTGGAGACGTCTTGCGTTCAGGAGTCTTGGAAGTGATAGGGTCAAACTTGAGCTCCTTTTGCTCGCGAGTTTCAAGAGATTTGCGTCTATTGAGTGCCTGGGCAAGGTCTACAGGAACAATTTCGCTTCTGTTGGAGTCTGTTCTGTCATGTGAGACTGTAGAAGCGTCGTAGATTTCAGAGTTCAATGCGATAGAGGCAGCCGGCATCTTGGAAAGTTCGCGTTCCTAAATGTTGCGACAATTTCGAGGGGAAACGAGTGTATCGCTGATCTTGCAACAAGTACATGAATTGAACAAAGCTCAAGAGGGAAATAGACAACAATTACGGCAACTGTTGGGAATCAGAGACAAGACACAACACAGACCTCAAGTTTCAGAGACCAAGAGTCATTGAAAGCAGTGATGATGAGACGATTGATTTGTCAGCGGAATCGTTGGATCCCCTTGAGATCTTTGCAGACTTGAATCGCAAAATCTACGACAACAGATTGCCACAGGTTCCAATCAGATGGTCAGAGAGACTGAAAAGGACTGCTGGACGGACGATACAGACTTTGGATGGGGTTCAACGGAAATCAGAGATTGAACTCTCGAGAAGACTTTTGGACAGTCGGCAGCGATTGATACACACATTGGCACACGAAATGTGTCACTGTGCAGTCTGGATCTTGGATGGAGATGACAGAGCACATGGCAGCACTTTCAAAAAGTACGCTGAACAAACACAGAGACTTGCTAGTGTGCCAGTGAGTGTCTGTCACGAGTTTGAATAAGATCTGCTCCAGAGGATCTGCTTGAGAGAGTTTGAAATCCTTGCAAGTTTGCGCGCTTTTCTTTTTCAATGAACTTTCAGACGACCCTCGCAATCGCTGCCACTGCAACTGTTGGCTACTTGATCTACTTTGACTACAAGAGAAGAAGCAGCCCAGAATTCCGCAAAAAGTTGAGACAGGACAGAATCGAAGCACAGAAAATCAAGCCAAAGTCAGGCACTAGAAAGCAATCTCTGGAAACACTCCCAGAAGAGCCTATTCCGTACTGAAATTGATGGTAGAACCACTGCCGAGGGATTGCAACAATACTTTATCAAGTACATTCAAGCGGGAGAAGCGCTGTCCAAGCAGGGACCAGATGCATATGAAATGGCAGCACAGTGCTTCCTGCGTGCCATTCAAGTGTACCCAGAGCCAATGCAGCTCATGACTTCTCTGCAACAATCCATCCACCCAGCCATTATGGAGTTGATCATGGCACACATTGCTGCACAGGTCGAAAAGTCCAAAGACCAGCAAGTCGAATAAAGTTTGCGCATTTGATGCTCTCAGATGAATTACAAGACATTTTGGGCGAAAAGAGAACAGTGGAGACAGAGAATCTGATCCATCTGCTGACTGTCTCATGGATCAATGAAGACAAGAGTCCAGAACTGCTCAAGTTTCAAGAACAATTGTTGGACAAGATCATGCACCAAATTGAAGTACAAGTAGATTGTTTGATTCAAGACACAACGGATGGATGGTGTGGATGGATTTGTGAGCATTGTCATTCAACAGGAACTCGAGAGGATCAAGTACATGGTCAGGAGTTATCTCAGAACCAGACTCAGAAAGATCGAATGCTATTGTACCTTTTTACTCCTGGATCCAGCAGAGAGGGACAAAATGTCAGATGATGAGTTGCGATATGCTACAAAATTCAGAGATCTTGTGTCTCAATACCACACTGAATCGTTTTTAAACGAACTGCCAGAGACACTGCGGTCGTTGGATGAACCACAGATGAGTATTTTACTTAATTTCAGTCAACAAGCCAGATCTTGATCATGCTGTCTTGTGTCAAGTGTTGGATGATGTAGGTGACGTTTTAATCAGTGATAGGTACTAGATCTCATCCTAGTGAGTCTTTGTTGATGAACAAGAACAGCATGTACATTGTCCGGTATGGGATTGTCCGAAGACTGTTGGAAGACAATAAAGTGGCGCTGCTCTAGAATCTCATGGGTTTCTGAATCTGCTGACTGTACTGCTTCCTCTCTTTCAGTGCTTCTCGTCTCCATTCTTGGAGAGTGGATTTCTTTTTGGATTGCCATTTCTTGTCCTCCATCTGAGCACTCAGAAGCTCTCCTAGTCTCTCTCTGTCCTGGGCAAGCTCTGAGAGACGATGTGGCACAATATCACACTGAATTCTGAGTTTGCAGTCCTCGTTCAGGATAAATCCAAACGTACACTGACTCAATGCTTTGATAGTGTACAGATTAGGCACTTGCTCCTTACCAAGACGACTGAGTGGGATCCTGACGACTTGTTCACCAAAATAGTCTCCTGGCTTGAGATGGTCCAATATCACTTGCTTTTGTTTTCCTTTGTAGTCAATATCCATGGTAGCGATACAGTCTCCTTGGCACAGGAATCCAAGGTACTTTGTTTCTTTGCCCTGCTCAATTACTATGGATTCTGGCTTGAAAGTCTTCAAAAGCATCACCTACTGTCAAACAGAGTACATTGGCAGCTGCTCTGATCTCACTTGAGCTCATCCTGGCACACATGGGTAGTTTTTTGAGATGGAGCATCTTTTGCTTGCGCTCTGACTCCTGCAGGAACCAAAAGAAGCGAATGTAGTCATCTTTGTTCAGATACATCAAGATGGAATCCTTTTTGCACAAGGCAGTCTTGGATCGCATGGAATCTGTCACGACTGCTTGTTCACCAAAACCACTGCCTTCGTTGATTCGGCCAATCTCAATGCCATACTTGCTCTCGTACTGCTGTCCTTCCTTTCTGGTATAGATGCCAACACTGCCAGACAGCAAAAAGAACCAGCGTTTGCACCATGTGCCTTGTTCGAACAAGATTTCGCCTTCCTTCAGAGATACGATTCCAGCCACTCCCAAGACTTGGACCAACAGAAACTCTGACACGTTGCAAAAGTTACTCGATGCCTTGAGCACTTTGGCACATTTGATCTTGTCATCCATCGGTCTCAAGTATTCTTCCTTTTCTAGCAATCTCACGAATTCCAGCGCATGATCTGAGAAACTGATTTGCTTGCCTTGACTTGAAGTCGGTTTCTGACTCATGAGCTCTCTCAACGACACCACAATCTCGTTTTCTTTCTGCTTCTGTCTCATTCTCTTCTTGTATCCTCTATTAGCCTCTCCCTTGAACTCGATATTCATCTTGCTCTTGAAACTGATCGTTGGGACTGATAGCTTATCGTAATCTGGTGTCTTTTGACGTGGTTTGGTTTTGATATTCGTGCTCTTGTCAATGTCTTCTCTGAACTCGTGATGCGTGATATTTTCCAGTTTCTCATCGTAATAAGTGTAGCGATCCTCATCTCTCCAGTACTTTTGTGCGATTTCGAGTATCTTGTCCACGCGCGCTTCCTTTTTGGGCATCTTGACTGCAACAAAGCGCTAGTGTCAATAGATACACATGGTCATTGGGGTCAATTTCCTTGGCGAGATCTGTAGGTATTTGGTACTTTTGTGCTGTTTGCTCGAGTTTCATGCAATGACGTCAACAATTGCGATCTCAAATTCAAATGCCCTCAGAATTTACTCCTTCCTCTTGAAGAAACTAGACTTTTTGTTCTTGATGACTGGCTCCTGAAGCTCTCCAGCTGCAATGAGCGAGTCAATATCTTCACCAATGTATGTTTGTGATCGCAGCGGAGATGAAGTTTCTCGCTCGATGCTCTTGGATGATGTGTTAGATGTTGCTTCACCAATCTTTGTCTGTCTGATGCTGCCACCGGTGATGTGAGAGAGTGAATTAGACAATCTGGCTGAAAAGCCGCTCTTGAGTTCGTTTCCGACCAAGACCGGATGCAATTCTTCTGAATCTGTCTTTTCTACCATTCGCTTTGAGAGTTTTCTGGATGCCTCTTGGTTGGAGCTGTCAATCTGTTCAACGCTCTTTTTGGATCTGAAGAGCATCATGATCGACAGACGTGTTTCATCGTGTTTAGGCTCTGACAGATTCCTTGGATGGTCTTGCTTGCTATCATCTGACTGTTCCTGTTGGTGTATTGCAGGTATCATACTCTTGGATCGCATGCCATACAGACGCACAAAACTCGTTTCAATCTGGTACTGCAGAATCGTAAATCCTGCTCTGACTGATTCTGCTTCTTGCAGCCAAGAGTTTTTGTCAAACTGTGAAAAGGTTTGAAAAGTGTAAGATTCGACTTGTAGATGTACAATCTGGAAGCAATGCTTGGCATTCGGTGTATCTGGTTTGTCCATGAACAAGACATCTTCCAGTGGAATCGGTGGCTTCAGGAGAGAGAATCCACCAGATTTCTTTGTCTTTGCAATCAAGATCATGTCGCTAAAGAGCATCAAGATCACTTCCACCGTCACATTGCCTGGTTTCTTGACCATACTCAGCTGCTTTTCACTCACCAGTTCACGATCGTCATTCGCAATCTTGAATTTCTAACATGAAACGACAAACCTCTGCCACGAGACCAAACTCTAGAGATTCGTCAATGAGCTTGATCCTGTACGATGCCTCTTTTGTCTTGATGGTAGCATTGATCGTTTGCAACAGATTCTCAATCTCTGAAATCACTTTTGACAAATTCTTGTGCTCTTGTGAATCAGTCACCAGATTTGGCTTCAGTCTCTTCAATAGCAGTGGGTATCGAGTAATGCGTTGCATGGGTTTAGCAAGCATGTCTGCGAGTGTGAGCTTTTGAAGCTTTGGATTGGATTCACATCGTTCACGCATCTTTGAAAAGTTGATGTCAGTCATTAATTGTCCCAACAAGCGCTGTGCCTTGAATTGGTTGCCGCAGTAAGTGAGATACACGTCTAGTTTTGGAATCTAGTCTCAGGAGTCTTACCATTTCTAGCAAGACATTGGTGAGTGTCTCGACTGATTTTCCAGGTCGCTGATTGATCTTTTCTTGGACCAGATCATGAATGCTGATGATTTCCTGTAGATTCGCAAACAAGACTTGTACATCCTCTTGTCTGATGCTCTGCTCGAATGGTTTGGCAAAGACAGCGTCCAGGAGATGCAAGTCATTGCAATACTTTTCTTCAGATTCATAGATCTCTCCAAGGATTTCTTGTTGTTTTTGAAAGAGTGTGTCGATGCGTTTGATGTCTGATTTGACTTCGGTCTTCTAGAATGAATTTCAAGACCGACAGCTTAAACAAGGTTTCGGCGTAATTGACGTTTTCTTGTTGCATCGGCCGATCCTCTGGTTTCATAACAATCTGATGGTCAGAGAGTTGATAAGACAGTTGGAATTCGTTGGGTTTGCCACTGACATTGGCTTTTCCAAGGATGGTAGTGATGACTTCAAGAGTGCTCTGGTTGTTTGAGATGTAAATGACTTTTTTGGCTTGGATCTTTGTCTGTGGGTCTTCGACAAGGACTCTGAGAATGCCACCATCATTGTCTGATGGCTGGTTGGTGTCTTCACTGGCACTGAGAGAGTTGTTCAGCTGTGAAATAAGCTCATTCTTGGCTTGCAAGCTCTGTAACTGAATCCTCCTCTTTTGCATTTCATGTTTCAGCGTCTCTAATCTCCTGCCACTCATTTCTAGTTGGTTGGAAATGTCTGGATCCACTTTCTTTTTGAGTCTGAGTGATCCCTTGGCTTTGGCAATCTTCTCCAATCCATCCTGGATCTTCATTTCCATGTCAATTTCTTTTTGCAACACTGCCAATTTCTCAGCCACGAGTTTGACACGCTCAGAGCCAATCTCGATCGAATCAAGATCATTGTTGTTGGATAACTTGAGACAAGACAATCGCGTTAATCCACGACACATTTTGTGACACATGTAATTGCAGACTTCACACTTGTAAGGGGATAAAAAGTCTTCGCTTGGTTTGTCAATGGAGAAGGATTTGAGGCAGTATTGACACCATTGCATTTCTACGTTTTTGTTGGGGAGATAAGTGTGTGCTTCCTGTCTGACGAGTGCCTAGGATCAAAAATTGTACTGAAGGTGGCGCAGGGGATTTGTCCTTGTCATCAGAGACCAGTTCTCTGCTACTGACACCCAGAGACTTGTCTCTGACCAAGTACATGGATTGCTGTCTTCTGGCACTCTGGATGGGAGAAAAGGGAGAGGTAATACCCAATTCATGCTGAATCAGATCAAAGTGTAGTCCTACTTTGTCTACAATGTGTTCCAGCGACATCAATTGCATCGTTTCTAATCCACGTTCAATACTGCGTTGGACGTGCTGTGCAGACACGTGAGCAGAGCCACCTACCATCAAACCACGTACGTAGATCCAATCGCATCATCATGTGTGCAGGTGATCCTCTAAACTGTATCAACGCACCAGATTCCACAGAATACGCTCCAGCATACAACAACTGCATCGCTTGCAGTGCCAAAAACGAAATTTCATCAAACATGGTAATATCAGGTGTCTCCAACAATTCTCGAATCAAATCTACTGCTGGCAAGACAAGAGTACTTTGCATTTCCTCTGGCCAAGCGATCTGCAACACAGCACCGACTTTAAAGTAGCTGTTGTAGATCTTTTTACAATTCGTGATTCTCGACTGCATGGACATGGATTCAAAGTTGTTTCTGAACAAAATCGTGTCCATTCTCAACAGAAATAGGCTTTCGTACCTGTTGAGCATCAGGTACATGAAGAAATAGGTTCTAGTGACATAATGGTTCCAAACACCAGGAAAGCCTTTGAGATCAATGTTTTTGAGAAAGCCATCCTCCTCTTGTGAATCGATGGAGAGCAAGCTCTGTTTGTGTGGTTGCTGATCGATATTGTCTTTGCTGCTGTAGAGTGCTTGCGATGAAGACATTGTATTCCCCGCGAGTTGCTGCAGGTTGCAATACCTAAACGCAAACGAGCTCTTTGTCCTGACGATAGGTGATATAATTGGTGGTGAAAGTGTCATCTTTGCCTCTTTGACGACAGAATTGGTGGATTTGTGAAGTCTGTTTTCTTGAGCGTTTTGCAGTAAGGCTTCGTCAGCTTCCTCTACGATTTCTACAATGTTTCCCATGGATTTGGAGGCTGGCATTTTGATTCTGGGCTCTGTGGGATCAAAGCTATCCTCTGTCTCGATTTCATCTGAATGGAAATTTGTAACAAGCGCCAGCTTAGAGGGTCGCCTTATCTTGACCTGTGGGCCGTCGGTGCTAGCTCTGGGGCGGTCTGGTATCTCTTGCATCTGTTTTGGCAACAAATGACGTCGTGGAGCAAACAAACGCGTTTATTGAGCTGGAATGGTCATGCCAACAGCTGCGAGATCAGTAACGTGCTTCTTGTACCCAGTTTTGAAAAAGTGTAACTCTACAGGGGACAGCATATTGTCATTGTCTACAAACGAACCCAAGATTTCATGGTCAGCGTGGATGATGGCACCAGGACCGACCAGTTTGCCCTGCACCCATGAGCCTTGTTTCTTGCTGCCATTGGCATAAGTATAAGTGCCTAGGATCAACCATCAAACCTTGGCCGTGCTTGATGTCTTCTGAGAAATCGCCTTGGTAAACGTCGCCGTTCGCATACACGTAGACACCTGAGCCATGCTTTTTGCCATTCAGGAAGCCACCTAGAATCAATTTGTAAACCCTTGTACTTGGAGCCGTCTGGATAGACAAAGAGACCGATGCCGCTTCTGGCATTGTCTTCGTACGTTCCAGAGTACTTGTGTCCTTGCTTCCACGTGTAGTTGCCTTCACCAGAGCGCTTTCCATTCACGTACTGACCTTCGTAGATGTCGCCGTTTGGAAACGTGTTTTTGCCTTTGCCATGTCTCTGCTTGTCTTGGTTGCGTTCTCCTTCATAGACCTACTCTTACCAAACGTACTCCCAAGACTGGTCCAGTCTTTTCATCGCCGTTCTCTGAGCCTGCGTCAGACATTGAGGAAAGCGCGTTCTTTCCGATGAACTTCTTCAAGGGCAGAAAGAAGAACAAGCCACTGTTTCTGTGTGAGCCCTATGTGAGTGCAACTCTTGTCAATGGCAGCTTCAAGAAGATTTCTCAGTTGCCGCATGGCGTTGATCCAAATGAGTGGGTAGCGGCCAACACTGTTGATTTCTGCAACTACATTCAGCAGTTTTACTCGATTGTGTCAGAATACTGTGATGCACAGACATGTCCTTCAATGCAAGGTGGACGTGAGGAATACTACTGGATGGATTCACAAAAGAAGCCATTGAAGCTACCAGCCAATCAGTATGTGGATTTTGCACAAAACTGGATGCAATCAGTCATTATGGACGAAACCATATTTCCCACCAAAAACGGCTCACCATTTCCACCCAATTTTGCATCTGTTGTCAGATCCATCTTTAGACAGTTGTTTAGGATCTTGGATCACATTTACCACAACCACTATGAGATCTTGTTGCATGTGTCTGCTGAACAGCATCTGAACACACTTGCTGCCCATCTCATCTGCTTCTCCAAAGAGTATGACTTGATCGACAAAAAGGAGATGCTTCCGATGCAAGAGTTCCAACAACTTTATGAGTCTCTCGGACGCATTTAGGAAATATACACCGAAGCTGCTTGCAATGCTTCCTGTGCCTGTTCAAACTCTTGTCCTTCCTCAAACAACTTGACAACTTCTTCCAATTCGCTGTACGATTTCTGGAGTCGCTGCTTGCAGTCTGGCAGAATGTCAATCGTTTCTTGCAAGACTTCAATCTGCTTCTTGATATCTGCTTCATCTGCTTGCTGATCTCTCAGTTTCTGGATGCGTTCCTGTTGCTTTTGTTCCTCTTGCAAGTAAGCACCCAATTCCTTTGCAATGCTTGGATGAGATTACAGACCGCTTGACAACACCTGTCTTGATCTTGAGATCCTTTGGAGTGAACTTTTTCTGAGATTGCAACATCCTTGGAAAGAGCGGACAAACTTGCCCAAAGATGAACATTGAGATTCCAGAGAACCTTTGGATTCTGCCAACAAACAACGACAAGATACTCTTGCCTGGCATCATCACTCGCTACAGCATCCACAGAAAGGACTCGACGCAGTTGATGGAAAAGCTTGTCGACCAATTCAAGAGAAGCCAGGAAATTGTAATTGCTGTGGTTCCATTGAACACTGCAAACAACAACAAGACTCAGAAACCCCGGCAGATGAACAGAATCATTCCATGTTTTGAGAACCCAGAAATGGACATTGAAGGCAAGCTCTGTGAATATGGTGTTGCCAGTCGCATCATTGAACTCTCCAAATCCTCTCTGCAAGACAAGCGACGCAGCGGACATACTTTTACAATCACATTGGAAGGCATCGTGCGTGTCAAGTTGGATCAAATCAGATATCCACTGGAAGCAAGTGTATCTGTTGTCGAAGACAAACTAGATCCCAAAGACAACGAGTTGCAAGCTATGATTCTGAACTTGCGCAAAAATGGAAACGATCTTGTCCAAGCATTGGCCAAACTCCAATTGCCACCTTCTGTCTTGCAGCAGATGAAAGACATGCTCAAAAACACGCCACCTGGTCAGCTGAGTGACTTGTTTGGCTCCATGGTTGATTCAAGCTTTGAAGAGAAACTCTCGATTCTCACGACAGTCGATCTAAAGGAACGACTGCAAAAAGTCATTGAGCTCATGAAGCGACAGATCCAGGTCTTGAGCATTTCTCAAGAACTCCAAACGTCGATTGAAAACAAGATTGGCAAGAAACAGCGAGAATTCTTGCTGCGAGAACAACTGGCAGCTATCAAAAAGGAACTAGGTGAAACAGAAGACGAAAACGACGATGAAATGAGTGACATTGGCAAACGCGTTCAAAATGCCAAACTCTCGCCAGATGCAAGAAAAGTAGCCAACAAGGAGCTACGCAGATTGAAAAACATGCAGCCCAATATGGCAGAGCATCAAGTCATCCGTACTTATCTCGAGTGGATCATTGAACTGCCTTGGGAAAAGTCATCCGAAGACTCGCTGGATATTTCCAAAGCCAGAAAAGTACTGGACGCAGACCATCAAGGATTGCAAAAAGTCAAGACCAGAATTGTAGAGTATCTTGCTGTCCGAAAGTTGAACAAGTCTTTGAAAGGTCCCATCTTGTGTCTGGCTGGACCACCTGGTGTTGGCAAGACGTCTCTTGGCAAGTCTATTGCCAATTCACTTGGCAGACAGTTCTACAGAATTGCTTTGGGTGGTGTCCGAGACGAAGCGGAAATCCGTGGTCACAGACGCACCTATGTCGGTGCACTGCCAGGTCTGATCATCCATGCCATGCACAAGTGTGGTGTCAACAACCCTGTGATTCTGTTGGATGAAATTGACAAGATTTCAAGAGACGTTCGTGGAGATCCCTCTTCAGCTTTGTTGGAAGTCTTGGATCCAGAACAAAACCATACATTCACTGACCACTACCTCAACATTCCTTTTGATTTGTCCAAAGTCTTGTTTATTGCCACAGCCAATGATTTATCCACCATTCCAGCACCACTCTTGGATCGCATGGAAATGATTGAGATTCCTGGCTACACTTTGGATGAAAAGGTAGCGATTGCACGAGAACATTTATTGCCAAAGCAAATCAAGAACCATGGCTTGCAGCCTGACTTGTTGCAAATGAGTGATGCCATCATCAGCAGGATTTCAAGCCAGTACACTCGAGAGAGTGGTGTGCGTAACCTGGAGCGTGAAATTGCCACTGTTTGTCGCTCTCAGACACTCTTGTACTCTGATGCAATGGAAAACGATCGTTTGCAGTTCTTTAAGCCAACGATTGACATGGATCGTCTTGAATCCATTCTTGGGGTGTTTCAATTGACACTAGCAACCAAAGTTTACAGATGAAGTCTCTGAACGCACACAAACACCTGGTGTCGTCACTGGTCTAGCATACACTGGCAATGGATCTGGTGGCATGCTCTTTATCGAAGCCACAAGTGTTCCAGGCCACGGCAAACTCAAACTCACTGGTCTTTTGTTTGATTTTAGGAAAACTGGGAGATGTGATTAGGGAATCATGTGAAATTGGTTTGACATTTGTCAAAGCCAACCAATCCAAACTCCAAATCGACTTTGACTTTGACAAGCATGATCTGCACATTCACTTTCCAGCTGGTGCCACACCAAAGGATGGTCCTTCTGCAGGTGTGACCATTGCCACTGCCATCATTTCTCTCTTGACCAAAACACCAGTCATTCATCATCTTGCCATGACCGGTGAACTGTCTCTCCGTGGCCTAGTGCTTCCAGTCGGTGGTATCAAAGAGAAGCTCTTGGCAGCTCATTTGGGCAAGATTGAACGTGTATGTGTGCCAGAAAAGAACAAGAAAGACTTGGAAGACGTACCTTTGAGAATCAGACAAGATCTCAATATTATTTTGTGCAGGACAATCTGGGATGTCTTGCGTGCTGCGTTTCCAGACAATCAGCGCTATTTGCAGTATGGCAATCTCAGCAGTCTCTAACTCTCTGCATTGATTCTTCTGGACTTGCAGCGGACGAATGGCAACTGCAATAAACTTGTTGAATCAAGAGCAGTCTCGTCATGGTGTCTATCAGAGAGTGCCAACGAGTGCACAAGAGTGCAGAGGAGCAAGATGGATCGTGTCATTCGGTTTCCAAGAACAAAACGACTGAATTTACTGAAGAATTTATAGTAGATGATGCGACCATCTGTGACTCTAGAATTCATTTGACGAGAGCCCACTCAATGACTCCAACAATGCCTCCAATAAAAATACTTGCGGGTGCTGGCAGATTAGCAAACCCAACAGATGCATAAGTCATGGCAGCAACAGAGGTGTAAAGTGGACTGTCTGTGATTGGAAAGACTAGGCCGAATGTGCCATCTGTGGCAACAATAGATTTCTTGGCGAGGATGTAAATGGCTGAAAAAGTGAGTCCAACAGCAGCAGCATTGACGCCTTTGAAAATGGCTTGAACGGTTTTGAGCTGTCTGAATCGCTTCCAGAGTGGCAAGAGTGCACTCATCAGGAGAATACCAGGCAGGAAGATCCCAAGATAGCCCAAAACAGCACCGCCGACCGGGGAAGTGGCTCTCAAGGCAAGGGCACCGCAAAAGGCACCAATGTTGAAGTTGGGTCCTGGCATGACATTGATGATGGCTAATCCAATCAAAAACTCTGGATTGGTCATCCAGCCAGCTTCAACGACGTAAGATTGCAAGAGCGGCACAACGACTGGACCACCACCAAAGATAATCGAACCTACAAAGTACAATGTGCCAAAGACAGAAGCAGAGCGATCAACATAAGTCTGTCTAAAAACAATCGACACCACGAGGAGAATGACCCAGATACCAAACATGGAGAGACCGGCTTTGACGGAGTAGTTGAAGCCATAGTGAGAAATCTCGTCATCTTGTTCCTTTTCCAAGTCATTGGCTTCAACACGAGTTTGTTGGGCTTCTTGTCTTTTGGAGACAATGTACTGACGCACATACTCGATGGCACCACCACCAATCATCATAATTGGGTACAAGTAAGGGAAATTGGTGATGAGAATGGCCAAACAGGCACACACACTGGCAATCAAGACAAGCAGCGGATCAACAAGAATCTTGGTGCTGAGTTTGTAAGCAGCAAGAGCAACGAGTCCCACAGCACTTGATGTTAGGCCGTTTTGCAGGTGCAAGGCCCAGCCAGGCAGTCCATTAGCGAGTTGAGCGACTCCGTAAGCAAACCCAGTCATAACAACTGCAATTGGGACACTCCAAATCAGAAAGGCAACAACACCAGCCAAGGGACCACCACGCACAACAGCAAGACTGTATGCAAGTTGTGTAGATGCAGGACCAGGGAGTGACTGAGCAATAGCAAACAACTCTGTGAAAATGTGTTCTGGAATCCATTGTCGTTTGACAACAAACTCTTGGATAAACATAGCAACATGAGCTTGTGGACCACCAAAGGCAGATAGAGACAGTGGAAGATAAGTCTTGACAATGTCCCAGAGACTGCTTCCTCTTTCTGGTGGAGAAACGATAATTGTTGACATCAGAAAACCTTCTCACCAATCAACGCCAATGACCACACACGTGCTCTTCGACATGGACGGTCTCCTGCTCGACACAGAGTCTATCTACACTGTAGTGTCCTCAGAGATCTTGCAGCGCTACGGGTTGGAATACACTTGGGAATTGAAAGCACAACTCATGGGCAAGAAGGAAATAGATGCAGCTACTTTTCTAGTTCAAAAGACTGGATTACCACTCACTCCGCAGCAATACATTGACGAGAGAAACGTGAAACAGAATGCGTTGTTTGCAGAAGTAGACACACTGCCAGGTGTTGAGAAGTTGGTGAGAAACTTGAAAGCACACAATATCAAGATAGCAGTGTGCACGTCTTCGCACACAGAAGCCTACAAAATCAAAACCACGAAACATCGCGAGTTTTTTGAATTGTTTGATGTGGTGCTGTGTGGAGATGATCCAAGACTCAAAAGAGGCAAACCCCATCCAGATATCTTTCATCTCGGACTGGAGTTGCTTGGTGGCACTCCAGAGGACAGAAAAACGACTTTGGTGTTTGAAGACTCGCCATCTGGAGTCATCAGTGGATTGGATGCTGGCATGCAAGTGGTGTGGGTACCAGATCGCAAATTGAAGCAAGATCCAGAACTTCAAAAGAGAGTTTCATTGATTTTGAACTCACTGGAAGAATTTGACCCATCTGCTTTTGGTCTGCCAGCGTACTAAACTCTCGACTACTTTAATGACAAGAGTGTTTCAACTTCCTCGACAGATCTGGTCATAATCGTCAGTGGAAACTCGTACTTGTTTTGTGGATCCAACACTTTGTCATACAAGGACTTGTAATCTTCAAGAAACAGCGATAATCCTCTTTCCAAGACTTTTTTGGTCAGATGTGGATCTCTGACTTGAGACAAGAGAGAATTGAGATCCAGATTGGCAGTAATGAGAAATCTGTCCATTGACAAAAGCGCATCAACAATCACAGACCGACTGGTTCTTGCTTGGTGGGAGAGAGGAGGTGGTGCGTTTGATGCAAGAATGACATCATACAGTCCAGATTGTTGTAATACAAACAGTCGCTGTTCTTGTGCCAGTG
Source organism: Gorgonomyces haynaldii (assembly GCA_025526955.1). NCBI lineage: Eukaryota > Fungi > Chytridiomycota > Chytridiomycetes > Rhizophydiales > Gorgonomycetaceae > Gorgonomyces > Gorgonomyces haynaldii. Next base: position 342,419 of record JAHLJY010000016.1, on the reverse strand, counting down.
CTTGTAGTTGCTCTTCAATGCTCGTTTGAATGTCTTGCAGCTGTTGTGAAGAAAAAGAAACGTGTAATTGTTGTTCGAGCATCGATAATGCATTCACTCTCAGAATCAGTGTCTCAACTGTCGTCTTTCCAGTGGTTTGTGTTGCATAGTCAAACAGTGGCTGATAGAGAATGGTCCAGATCTGCTCTAGATCTTGCTGTGCTTGTGGATCATTCAACATGGTATCGTAAAAGACAAGAATCTTGCCCAATTGTTGCACACTGGACTTGAAATCCTGTGCAGCATCAAACATCTTGAGACTTGCATAAAATGCTTCTTTTGATCTTGATACTAATCTACCATCAAATTCGATACGATTGAATGATTTGCAAGAGTTCAGATCCAGGAATGAGTGTTTGAAAGGTTTCGAGATAGAAACTCAAGATTTGAAAGAGACCAAGCACATCCAAACTCTGCAGATTCATGAACAATGGACTGCTTCTTGCCAATAGAATCTGTGCTGGGCCTTTCATGATTCTGTCCAAAATCGTGAACAGTTGCTCTCTCATTTGCTGTTCGTCTTGCACTGGAGCAATAGGAGATGTTGGATCCATCTGAATGTGTCTTTGTTTCAACTCTGCACTGGATTTCAGTCCAAACAGTCCCTCCAACAGTTCTCGTTCTGTCAGTGTTTGCTGATGAATCCAAGCCAACATGTCTCCCAAGTATCTCTGTGGATCATGTGCATGAATTTCAATCGGTTTCTGTGAACTGGAGCCACCAACACTCAATGCTTGTTGAAATCCTAAACTTGTTGTCTTTTCACGAAACACCACAATGTCTTGCATAAACGATCTATCTTCAGTCTCAATACTCGAACAGAATGGGTCTGGATCTGAGACTGACAACTCCCTTTCGAAAGGAAACTGTGATTTCTGGTGATTCTTCCTTCAAGATCTTGGATTCCACCATCAACCACCGATACAGCTTCTCATACGCTTGCTCCTGGTACTGACTGGTGTGTTTGATCAGCTCTAGTCCCAGATCCTGTGCAAGCAAGTGTCTACTCTCTTTCATGATCAGTTGTAATCGATCCAGTGCTTCAAAAAACAGTTCAGATACCAAATCTGGACCCACAAGCGTCTGAATTTCATCAGATGACAAAGTATAAGTGGACATGAAATGGTTCAACTCTTGTTGCTTCCTTCTGTTTGTCTGGATCAACCGCTCCAACTGCTTCTTCTTGATCAAGACTGGCGAAATACTAGATTCTATCGACTGAATCTGCTCTTGTGTCTGATCCACTTTGAGATCCATTTCCAACAAATGTGACTGGATCCAAAACATTTGAGATTCTATGGATTTGAACAAGTCAAACAAGGCTTCGTAAGCCTCCTGTTCCTTGCGTTCCATCTCCTCTTTGACATTGGAAGCATCAGAGAACAAGTCGAGTGCATCCAAGAGTTCCTTGTCCAGAGACAGATGTAGGATGTTTTCCTGTTGGATTCTGAGAATAGACTGCTTGGGAAGCTGTTTTGATTCCATTCTATGAGTGCGGCAAACGTGACCGCAAACTTTCAAACAAATGAGATGGGCGAGAGTATCTGTGGTGCTGCTGTTGTTGGTAGCTGTTGCTCTGTTGGTATTGAATATGGAAGAGGCACAGCTGTACCTCAACACTGGCAAGAGTCAATCTGTCAAGCAAGACACTCCTGTTGTCAAGCAAGACATTCCTGTTGTCAAACAAGACACTCCGATGGTAAAGCAACAGACTGAACAGAAGACTGTGGGAAATATTGTACTCCAACAGGACTACAGCCAAAAAGTGGCCAAACTCATTGAAGAACTCGCAACGAGAGAACGAGAGGAACAATTCTCCAGAATCTATGACCAAAACACTTGGGGGTCCTCTGAATCCAGGTCCGGCACTGGTTCTCACATTGCCAACACAAGAAATGTGCGGTCACTCTTGGCCAAAGCCATTCAGGAGTTTACAATTCAAAAGTTTGTGGATGCACCTTGTGGTGACTGCAACTGGCAGCCAAAGATTGAAGGATTGGACAAGATCCAGTATTTCGGATTTGACATTGTCCCACAACTGATTCAATCCAACATCAAGAAGTTCTCTGACAAGACCAACATGCACTTTGGCGTCTTGGATTTCTCAAACCACCAGTTCCCAGTCACACCAGATCTCGTCTTGTGTCGCGACATGATTCAACACAACACACTCAAGGACGGTGTGCGTGCTTATGCGAATATTGAACAATCTGGTGCCAAATATCTTGTCACGACGTGGCATGATCATCCAAAGACTGACAAACCCAACCAGTGGAATAGGAACATCATGCCTGGTGACTTCTATGAAGTGGATATCTTTTTACATCCTTTTAACTTTTCAAAGCCACTGTTTTGGATCTCTGAACATGAATCTGCCTCTCATGGCGTGGAAACTGAAAGCAGAAAACGCGTGGGTGTCTTTAAGCTGCCTGCATTGGGAATGGGAGATGGACTGCAGTTTGAGATGGATCAAAAGACTGTGGATCGCTCACGCTCAGAAATGATTGACAAAGCATTCGCATGAGACAAGAGTGTCTGATGCTGGGTGCCAGTCCGTTATTGTACGCACACACTCAATCCCAGACATTATCAAATGCATGGGAAATCTCTGGTGCGACCAAAAAGTAAACATCCCCAGACAAGATCAGATACAAGAATAGTGTATAGTGTAAATGTCAATCTCTTCTTGGCTGTGAAGAAGAAAACAGAAAATCTGGAAACATGGACTGCTTCTTGGCTTTTCCAGTGGGAACGAGTGTGTCAATGAGCATCAAGAGTGTGAGTGCGCCAAGGGTCATCCAGACAATGTAAGACGTCAGTTCCACTTTCATAGACTCGATTTCTGTCTTGAGCGTGCTCAACTCCAAAACCAGTTTGTGTTGAATTTCATGTGTTTTCAGATCAATAGACATTCCTTGCTTCTCTTTGTACTCTGCCTTGTTGTTGTTCATTTCCATCGTGACATCAGACTTGAGAGACCCCAGCAGTTCAGTAAACAGCTGTCCATGTGACTCAATTTCTCTTAGAATCTGTTCAGCATCTGCCTTAAGATTAGCAGAATCATTTTGTCTCAGCACCTGCAACTCATTTCTGACTTTTTGCAAGTGGCTCTTGTACAGGTATATTTGGTTCTCCATGTCTTCTTTTGAGATCACTTGAGAAGTGAAATCAACACTATTGTCTGCCAGGAATTGGTTGATGGTTCTCATGACAGAGACGGATTGGCCTCTTGTCAGGCCTTGTCGTTCTAGTTGTCTGACTAGTTTGTAGGTATCAAAGTTGAAGCGGTTCTGTACACTTTTGAGAAACCTCATTTGCTGTTTCTGTGGAAAGTGCACTGCTCAATTTCTCTTTTTGATCCGATGAACACGTGATCGGCAAGCGCTGAATAGTCGCAGAGACAACTTTTTGAGCAATATTTGTGACAGCTGTTTGATGTTGTCAAAGACTTGTTGTTGAAGTCATTACAGCTTTATTCCACCGCGTAGATCTGATCACGTATCGTTGACAGATTGTCCATGTTGTGAGAGAGAGAAGAGTGGGGATATTATACAAGTAGGAGTGCGAGTGAATGGCAATTTTTCATCTCAAACAATAGTCGCCAAGATTGCGCAAAACTTTTTCTGTGGATGTTCCGTCTTTTGAGACACTCATCGACACTAGTGGATCCAGGCTACTTTACTGGCAATGCACAGTACTACCAATTCCTCATGTCGATCAACGAACAGCTGAGACAACACAAAACAGGACCTGGAGGTGCAAATGGTCCGTGGATGTCTCAGAATCAGATGGCAGCCATGTTGAACTTGCGACTGAACAAGACCAAGTATGATGACTTGGTACAACGACTGAATGGTCTGTATCCAGTGCAGGAAGAGAGTGTGAAGCAATTGCTGCGTCAGTTTGTGTCTGTTGGATTTAGTCTTGACAAGGAGCCTCCAAAGCAACTGCAAGTGGATGAACTTGGTCGAACATTGACTTATGGATCACGCAAGACTGCCAAAGTGAATGCCTATCTTGTCAGAGGACAGGGATTGGTGTACATCAATGGCACGAATATGTCAGAGTACTTTCCAGAGCTCTCTCACAGACAATCCATCATTGAGCCATTCTTAAAGACAGACACGCTGTGCAAGTACAATGTCTGGGCCTTTGCACAGGGCAGTGGCCGTCCAAGTACTTGGGTTGATTATAGGTCAAGCAAATGCCTTGTCTGTTGCTGTAGCGCGTGGCATCGCAGTTCATGAGCCAGATACCAAGCAAAAGCTTCAAGATCGTACCATGATTGACACTAGTGGGTCTCTTGACAATCGATGTCAGGCAGGTGGAGAGAAAGAAGACCAATCAGCCAAAGGCAAGAAAGAAGATCCAATGGGTCAAGCGATAGTCTCAATATACACCCTCTACAATCTCCCTCTAACATCTCATACACATTCTTTTCATTGTCAGATTATCTTCTGAGAAACAGGTTTATGTGAGTCTTTGAGCAACAACAGCATTCAACAGTCCAGCATCTTTCAGAGTTTGCTTGTCATCTGCAAACACTTTGACTGGCAGAGGTGTTTGAATGACAAAAGACGCATTGCGATACTCTGCGCGTGCACTAGGATTACAAGAGATACAACTGAATGTAGTGACGAATGTCACCAATAGTGTGCGTATGATTGAATTTGGCAACCAATCTAACATCAACTGCAATGCCTTGTGCCATCTGCTAAGCGAATCTGGATTGAAGTCACTGGCTGGCTATTGTCCACTTGCACAGTTGGAATGGGTGCTGAAGATGAGGCAGCAGAGGAACTAGGAAATGCTCCTGGAATGCTGGAGGGTCCAGGCTCTCCAGGAACAACAGATCCAAGTCTGTTGCCAGCACCAGCAAACGCTTGCAATGGCTTCTTTGGTTGCACATAATCCTGATCCACACGATGTGACACTTTGATATCCACTTGCTTGCCCAGTGGCACATTCAATAGCGATGGTGGAACACGACCAGATTTGATGATTTCCAAGATCTTTTGGTTCTGTGGATCATCATATCGCATCAATGGACCATCTCCCAACGAAAATCCATCCTTCCAAAAGATCAACTCTCGCTCAACAGTTTCGATCTCATCTTCTCCTTCGACTGGAATAGAAGGTGATTCATCAGACCCCAATTTGCGTCCAGATCCAGTAAAAGCAGACTTTGGCTCCTGGCGTCGTTCTCCGTTGCTAGGGTCACTTGTAATACGCTTGTGCCTGTTGCAGAATATCCTTGACAAGATCATCTGGATTCGCTTGAAGAGCAACACCTGAAGACTTTCCACCAGCATACAACTCGTTGGATTGCTTGAAACTTGGTTTCTGGTAGTAAAGTGTCGTTGCTTCGTGAACATCCCCCTTGCTCTGCTCTAGAAACTGAATGGCTGTCGTTAGTGTATGTACCCTCTTCTCTTTTTGCTTTTGTGATCTCAATGAACTGCTTGATTTTGTCCTCCATCTTTAATTCTGAAGAAGTTTCCGTGGATGGGACAGGGACAGACGCAAGAAGTCAGAGGATACCACATTATCGAGATCAAACAAGACTCACCAGCACACAAGAGTGGTCTACAAGTGTATTTTGACTACATCACACACATCAACGGTCAACCATTTGGTGCGTTTAATGTTAAAGATTTGGGATCCAATCCAGTAGAGTTGATTGTGTATTCGATCAAGACTCTTGGATTCAGACAAATCACACTCGTTCCTGATGGTGGATTGGGATTGGTGTTGAGGCAGTGTGAATATCAACTGGCACCCAACAACATATGGCATATTCTTGAAGTGCAAGACAATTCTCCTGCACAGAAGGCTGGCTTGCAAGATACAGATTACATCGTTGGACTCAAACAAGGTGTCTTGCGTGACCATCGTGACTTTGAGAGAATGGTCAAGGAGTATCAAGAACAGCCACTGTCTTTATTTGTGTACAATATTCATACAGATGCGATACGTGAAGTGTTGATCGTGCCGTCGTCAAAATGGGGTGGCAGTGGACTCTTGGGCTGTGATATTGGCTATGGGTACTTGTCTTGAGCGTAGTTATGCACATCGTATTGTCATGGGACTTGAGCAGCACAACAAGCTTCCCAAGCGTGTTCCCGTTCACAATCACCATGATCACAGTCATGAGGGGCACTCTCACAGATATGAGGAGCATCACGATCACGACCACAGTCATGAAAGGCACTCTCATGGACACGATCACCCTCACAAGCACAATGATCACGGCCATGATGGACACAAGCACGATGAACATGAGCATCACGACCACCATGATGATCACAGTCACAATGAGCACTGCAGCCATGATCACAGCCATGATGGGCACGGCCACTCTCATGATGGACACAAGCATGAAGAGCACAAGCATCATGGTAACGACCACCATGATCACAGTCACGACGGGCACTCTAACCACGATCATTCCCATGAGGGGCACTCGCACGATGGGCACAAACACGATGACCATTCAAAGGATGAACACTCGCACGACCACAGCCATGACCACAAAAATGATGAACAAAAACATGAAGGACACAGCCATGACCACTCATGATGCATCGGAAGTAAAAATGCAGGTGCGTGAAAGCCACAGTTTCCAAAATGCTAAAATGCAGACAATGCAGACAAATTGTCGCACATGAGACAATAGAACACAACCAAGGAGTGGGACAACAAGCGTTCGAGTACAGAAAGCGCACAACAGAGCTCAACAAAACAAAACAGTGCAATTCATGGTTTCTTGGACACTGGGACACAGGAGAGGAAATTCAAGGCAGAATGGACTGTACATGTGGTGCCAAACTAGGTACCTTTCATTTGGCTGGATTGGCTTGCTCTTGTGGCACTTGGGTCAGTCCCGCATTTGCAGTCTCAAAATCCAAAGTGGACAGGTCACATCCAGTAGATCAACCAACATCTCATTAAACTCTCCTGACAGCACTCTGTGTCTATGGACGGGATCAGTTCAAACAAACAAATGATTTAATCAGAAACCAGTCTCTTTTCTGAAAAACTCATCAAGATTCATCTGCTTTCTCTTTTTGGACTGAGCAACAGGCTGGGGTTGGTACACAACAGGTTCTGGCTTCTTGGCCTTGAACCCATCGGCAATGGATTTGCGGATTTTCATACCAGTCTGAGTCAGTTTCATTTGAACCATCTGTGGGGTATCAGTTCTTTCGTAGGAAGCAGTTTCAAAGTGCATTTTCTTGTGGACAGCGGACATCGGACGCAAACCGCGAACCTTGTGATCTCGCACTTGTATGTCATCAGTATCTCTCAAAATGAACCTACTCTCAGTCGCGAACTCGATTTTGTGAAATTTCGCGTCCGAAGGGTGTCTGGACAACTCCTGTTTCTTGTTCAAAAGATCCAAGTCTTCAGTGAAAATTGACACAGACTCATAGAGAAGCATAGATTGGTTCTGTTGGTCTAGTGTAGGATTGTCAACCATCATCTTGAACACCAAACCACTGGATATCTATTCAAGAGTGACTGTCAATGACATGGTTGAATTAATTCTTGCTCAAGACCATCTACACTGGATCTCTTGGTCACGCTTTCCTTGAATGCCAGTCTTCCATTACGACATCTGCTGCCCCTATGCCTATGTGGCTAGCATCAAACTCAAGTCACACAACATCCCATTTGACTACAAACCAGTCCTCCTTGGTGGCATTTACGACTTGACAAAAGCCGCACAAGGCAAACAAGGTTCAGCAACAGACGTCATGGCCAAAAGCAAACAACTCATGGTCGCTCAAGATCTGAGATACCAAATTCAGAGAGATCAGATCCCATTTCAGTTCCATCCAAAGCATCCCATCAAAACAGTCAGAATGCTCAGATTGTTGTATTCTCTTCAACAGCCAGAGAGAATCAAGCTCACTGATGCACTTTTCAAGGCTTATTGGGTCGACAATGCAGATTTGTCAGATGAAAGTGTTTTGGAGATTGCGAAAGCATGTGGCATTCAAGCGACGATGGCAGTGTTTGACAACAAGTGGTTGGATCAAATCTTGCGAATGGAAACCAAAAAGTGTGTGGATCTAGGTGCTGTTGGTGTGCCTTGTTTCGTGATGGAGCAAACACTGGATGGTAGAAAGGAAGAAACTCTGTTTTGGGGACAAGACCGACTGGTGTTTGCTGAATCCTGTTACAGAAACAAGATGATCTCGCAACGAATGCCAAAGTCAGTCTCGAACAAAAAGTTGCGATTTTACTTTGATCTGTCGTCTCCCTGGGCCTTTCTTGGATTCATGCAGCTGCACAGACTGGATCCTTATGGGATTCAAGTGGAGCTGGTCCCTATTCTCGTTGGTGCGCTGTTCAACAAGATAGGCACACCCACAGTGCCTTTTAGTGCCATGAGTCCACAGAAAGCACAATGGAACTCTCGAGACATGATGAATTGGGTCTACTACTGGAACCATCTCGAGCCAGTGAAGCCATTCCAGTTTACGTTCAACACCAAGTTTCCGATCGTGACTGTCGTGCCACTCCGCATCTGCATCTTGTATCCAGCGGTGACTGAATGCCTGTTCAGAGCCGTCTGGTCAGAAGACAAGAACATTGGCGATCTCAGTGTGTTGGAAGATGTCTTGAACACGAACGGCTTTGACGGCAAAAGAATGATTCAGGAATCTGGTCAAGCCAAAGAACAGCTCTTCAAAAACACTCAGCAAGCAGTTGAAAGTGGCATCTGTGGTGTACCCACGTATCAAGTAGGAGACGCGCTTGTCTGGGGACAGGACAGACTAGATCTTGTTCTGTGGTTGATGCAATCCAACAAACTGTGAATTTACACTGCAAAAGGCTCACTACCTAGCGCTACATAGCGTATTTCTTGAACTGTCTAAATCTCATTACACATCGACCACTCACTACTTCAGAGCAAGTGCTACCAATTTTGTCGCATTCTTGTCTCCACACAAGATAGAGTCTACAGCATCACAGATGTCAGACCATTGAGCACAGGTGAACAGCTACTGCTTCACCCACTACAGTAGTCATTCAGATCACATTCAACCTCTCATCTTCTGATACACTCTTGTACACGCACTCCTTGTGACTGCCAGTGCACTCTCTGACAGTCAATGGCAGTGTGGGCAGACAACAGTAGCTGCAGCAGAGTGATGGTACAGAAGCAGGAGTTGGATGGCAGCTGTGCTAGACTCAGGAGACATCTGATGCAACTCCAGGACACACATCCTGAACAAGTGACCAGATGGCTGGTTGGTGTGTGTTGAGTGTGGATGATGGACACGAGTCGAGCGAGATGCATTGTGGATGGGAATCAAGACAGTCTGAGGATCAAGAATGGCTGAAATGTGCGACACATGCAGAGATGGTTGGAATGCCAACAGGAAGCAGTGTCAGCACAGCCTTCATTGGATCGTGTCGAGCAAAGAGCCAGCAACCAACTGCCCAGACACCCAAAGGTCTGCACACCAACGTGTGGTCAATCATTTGATGGCTCCGTGCGTAAGATTGGCCTAAATCTGCAAAGATTGATAAAGTAGTACTATGCAGTCAGCCTTCTGTAGTGTATTGAAGCCAGTTATGTTTTTCTCTTCGCGCAACTTTCTCACCTCATCACAATGCTCAACCTCGTATCGAAAAGACGTTTTGGTGCACTTGCTTACGACCTAACAGTCAACAACTTGAGCATCAACAAGGACACACGAGTGATTTGCCAGGGATTTACTGGAAAACAAGTACTCGTGATAAAAGTAGGGAACCTTCCACTCGAAGCAAGCGATTGAATATGGAACGAACATGGTTGGTGGTATTTCGCCAAACAAGGCTGGATCCACGCACCTTGGTCTTCCAGTCTTTGGCAGCGTGCAAGAAGCCGTTGACGAAGTGAAGCCGGATGCATCTGTGATTTATGTGCCACCACCTGGAGCAGCAGCAGCCATTATTGAAGCAGTCAAGGCAGAAGTGCCTCTCGTCGTTTGCATCACAGAAGGCATCCCACAACAAGACATGGTCAAAGTCAGCAAGGTCTTGAGAAACCAAAACAAGACAAGATTGGTCGGACCCAACTGCCCAGGTATCATCAAGCCTGGAGAGTGCAAGATTGGTATCATGCCTGGACACATCCACAAGAAGGGCAAGATTGGTATTGTTTCTCGCTCTGGAACGTTGACATATGAAGCTGTCAACCAAACAACTCAAGTTGGTCTTGGACAGACATTGTGCGTTGGTATTGGTGGTGATCCATTCAACGGTACTAACTTTGTAGACTGCTTGAGAGTCTTTTTGGATGATCCAGAGACAGAAGGTACGCTATCTGACAACAGGCATCATCTTGATTGGTGAGATTGGTGGCAGTGCTGAAGAAGAGGCTGCAGAGTTCTTGCGTCAACACAATCTGACTCGTGACCAACCAAAGCCAGTGGTTTCGTTCATTGCTGGTCTGACAGCACCACCGGGTCGTCGTATGGGACACGCTGGTGCCATTATTGCTGGTGGCAAGGGCAAGGCACAAGACAAAGTCGCTGCTTTGGAAGCTGTTGGTGTCAAAGTGACTCCATCTCCAGCCAAGTTGGGTCTTTACATGAAGCAAGCTATGGAAGCTCTCTAGTTCAAGATATTAAAGTAACCATGTTTACTGTTGGTACGGTACAACATTCACGGGCATAAACTGCTGGACAATCTCCCGAAAGTACGGATGCAGGCTGGCATCACGTGCACCAATCCTGAGCTGTGGCTGGTACTGCAATGTGCGTGCCAAGAGATCCAGACCAAGTGGATCGATCATAAACAGACGCTGCTGTAAGCTCGTGGGAGGGTAAATGGGAAAGTGTGCCTTGTACTCTGGTAGTTCAGACACATGTGGCCACGTCTCCTCTGTAGGTGTACCCAGGATCTTGAAGATCTTCAGCAGCTGGTCTTCGTTTGTCTTGCCTGGAAACAGTGGTTTTCCAGAGTGCATCTCTGCCATGATACAGCCAATGGACCAAATGTCGATGGATGTCGAGTAGTTGCGGCTGCCTAAGAGTACATCTGGTGCTGTCATCAACTTCTGTACCTCGATACCACAATGTCACGACTTCGTTTGAAAAAGTATTGACAGGAATGCCAAAGGCTCTTGCTAGACCAAAATCAGCCAACTTGAGTTCCAACCTGGCATTGATGAGCTACAATCAACTCCAGTACCAGATTCTGCGGTTTCAAGTCTCTGTGCAAGACTCTGTGATCGTGACAGTAAGCAACGCCTTGCAGCAACTGGTACATAAAGTTCTTTGCTAGTGGAGGTGCAATAAACCCACCAGACATGTCCATGAACTTCTTGAGATCCTGGTCCATGTACTCAAACACAAGTGTGAGTGTCTTTTCGGTGTGGATGACATCATGTAGTTTGAGAATGTTGGGATGCTTGAGTTCCTTCAAGAGTGAAATCTCTCTGATTGCTGTCGATGGTGCACCTTCTTCTTGGTCCAAGTGGATTTCCTTGAGTGCAACGATTTCAGATGAGATTCTAGACTTTCCCTTGTACACTGTTGCATAGGTGCCTTCTCCCAGCTTGTCCAATCTGATGTATCGATCCATTTGGAAGTTTGACGCAAAGTTCTCTTGCTTCGATGACGACACTTGAGAAAATGGCATCAGCCACACTCGGCAGTGTGCTGACATCACTCCTCATGACACCCTTTGATGTGATCAAGACGGTACTTGAACCAATTCCAGCGGATGCAATCTGGCGACATTCCCAACTCGACAACGTTACAAGGCACAAAGTATATTCTGTCAAAGAATGGCATCTCTGGGCTATACAAGGGTCTTGGAACAACACTTGTCATGTCCCTGCCAGCATCGGTGATTTACTATGTCGGATACGAATATTTAAGAGACCAAATGCAACCACTGACACCCTATGCACCATTACTCTCTGGCAGTTTAGCGAGGACAATCACTGTGACACTTGTTTCCCCTCTAGAGTTGTTCCGCACTCGGATTCAAGCATCGGAACATGGATTTCACGATACCCTTGCTGGCATTCGATCTCTCTTGAAAGAAAGAGGTCTGAGAGTCTTGTGGAAGGGATTATCACCCAGTCTGTGGCGAGATGTGCCCTTCTCAGCCATTTACTGGACACTTTACGAGCATATCAAGCCATATGCCTGCTTTGACTCTCTCTTTCTTAATGCATTTCTTAATGGATGTGTTTCTGGCACTGTATCTTTCATAATCTTAGACCGCTGCTCTCCTAACGCATCCGTTTGACGTGACAAAGACACTGCAGCAAACAAGGACTGCCTCAGTTGGGATGATACCACTTATGCAAACCGTTTACAAGGAGCAAGGTTTTAGAGGTCTGTTTGTGGGTTTAGGACCAAGGTTGGCCAAAGTGGCTCCAGCGTGTGGGATCATGATATCATCCTACGAGCTAGGCAAGTACTGTTTTAGACTGCAGTAAACAAGATGTCTCCTAAGGATCTTTCTCACACTTTTTGCAATACAATTGGTGCAATGTAGAAAGTTTATTGGAAGATTGGCACATCTTGCTCCATCTTCTTTGGTGCAATGAGCTGTCCACCAAACAAGGCTTCAGAAACAAACATCTGCTCTTCGAACTTGTGCTGCTTCTTGATACCAGTGGCTGGTGCTGCAGAAATATCTCTGCCTGCATATCTGATCAAACGGCCACCACGCACAGATTTCTTGTCCTGGCGACGTGCATTCTCTAGGCCACCTGCAAAACGCTCTAGATCCAGCTTATCCTGCCAGATTTGGCCCTTGGTCTTGTCTGAAAAGAGACCAGTCTTCTATTGTCAATCATAGTACCTTGGATGAGAACCATTCAGAGTTTCTGACAGCAGTCTCCAATCTTGGCTCGACAAACGACCAAGCACCAGAATTGAAGGATTCTTCTTGACAATACACGATCTCTTCGAGCGACTCCTTGTAAAAGTCAACGACTTGTTTGGCTTCCAGGAATGGGAATGGACTCAGCTGTTCAAGACGCACGATGGCAATGTGTCTGAGGTTGTTGGCTTGTCTGGCACGGTGCAAGAGATAATAAACTTGACCAGAGCAGAAGATGAGCGTCTTGATCTCGTTTGGAGGCAAGAGAGAAAAGCTGGATGCAGCAACAGGCTCCACTTCACCATTTGGTCTCTGGACTGGGTACTGTGGATCATTCACGAGACTGTAAGGCAGACGAGGTTCAAGGTTGTTGCCAGAGTACTGGTCATAGCCTTCCTTGTCACTCGACAGTGTTCCAAGAGGATTTGGATGCAAGACTTCTGGAATCAAACGCTGGAATTGCGTCTGTGAAACCATTTCGTTGAAGGAAGACTTGGCAAGAGGATGACGCAGCAAAGCCTTGGATGTAAACACAACCAATGGCTTTCTGAACTCTCTGTGGACTTGTCTACGCAGTACGTGGAAGTAGTTGGATGGCACTGTTGGATAGACAACTTGCATGTTGGCATCTTGGTGTTGTCTAGCAGCACTTCCTTTGCCCTTGGTTTCAAGAGAAGGCATCAAGTATGGATCCTCATCCACCAATTGCAGATAACGCTCCACTCTAGCTGAAGAGTGCTCAGGTCCTTGTCCATCGTAACCGTGTGGCAAGAGCATAGTCAAACCAGTGCGCTGGAGCCACTTTTGCTCTCCAGAAGCAATGAATTGATCAATGATACATTGAGCATTGTTGGCAAAGTCACCAAACTGAGCTTCCCACAGGACCAACTGGTTTGGATTGACGATAGAGTAGCCCAGTTCAAAGCCTAGAGTACCATACTCTGAGAGAGAAGAGTTGCAGACAGTGAATTCAGCCTGAGTGTCCAAGACACCTGGCTTGACGAGATGGTTAAGAGGAACATACTGGCCTTCCTATCATCAAACAAGATACAGAGGCTTGATCATGCAAGAGTGCATGACGCTGAGAAAAGGTACCTCTCTCAACATCCTGTCCTGACAAACGGACGTGATTGCCTTCAGCAAGCAGGGAACCAAATGCCATGGATTCTGCAGTTGCCCAATCAATGCCTTGCTTTTCTTCCACACTCTTGACTCTGCCTCTCAAGACTCTGCCAAGGTTAGGATGTGCCTTGAACTGGTCTGGGTAGGAAGCAGCAGCAACACCAATGTGCGACAAGAGACCATCCTCAACACCAGTTGGTGGAGAACGCACGGTTTCTTTTGCCAATTCAGAAGGTGCCTTGAATCCAGGCCAGTTGGAAGACACCCATTCACGTGGATGACCCTTGTATGTCTTGGAGTTGGTGTAGTCTTCCTCAAGAATGTCCCAGATGCGCTTGGTCATGGCATCCACCTCTTCCTGAGTCACAGTCTTTTCGTCAATGAGCTTTTGGATGTACTTGCTCAAGGCAGTTGGGATCTTGGCAATGCGCTCGTACATGAGTGGCTGAGTGAACTGAGGCTGGTCAATTTCATTGTGTCCGTGCTTACGATAACCCACAATATCGACGACAACGTCGTTCTTGTACTTGGAACGCCATTCAGCTGCCAACTCACAGGCAAAGACAACAGCTTCAGTATCATCTGCATTGACGTGGATGATAGGTGCAGCAACAGTCTTGGCAACATCAGAGCAGTAAGGAGTAGAACGGTTGAATCTTGGATCGGTCGTGAAGCCAATCTGGTTGTTGACAATCAAGTGGATGGTACCACCAGTGGAGTAGGCAGGCAAGTCAGTCATACCCAAGGTCTCGTAAACGACACCCTGTGCAGCAAAAGCAGCATCACCGTGCAACAAGACTGGAATAGCAGTGTTCTTTTCCTTGATGTCACCAGCATAGAACAGCGTACCGCGGACTTTGCCTTCGACAACAGGATTGACAGCTTCAAGATGGGAAGGATTGGCAACCAAAGACAGGTTGACCATCTTGCCACTTGGCGTTGGACGCTGGTAGTTCATACCCAAATGGTACTTGACATCACCACTGCCTTCCACATTGTCTTCCTTTGAGGCCGAGAACTCGGAGAAGATGGATTCGTTTGGCTTTCTGACAACGTTTGACAAGACATTCAAGCGACCACGATGCGGCATGCCCATGACAATGGTGTTGGCACCAAGGTTGACAGAGTAGTCAATCAATGCCTTCATGCCAGGAATCAAGCTCTCGACACCTTCAAGACCAAATCTCTTTTCGGATGGATACTTTTTGGCAACAAACTGTTCAAAGTAAGTGGACCACATGAGACGATCTAGAATGGCAATCTTTTGCTCTTTCGAGTATTTGTACTTGACAGGTGTCTCAACCTTTTGACGCAGCCAGTCACAGGCAAGTCTGTCTGGAATATGACCATATTCGATACCAATGGAGCCACAGTAGGTGTCTTGGAGAGCCTTGATGATTTCTCTCAGAGACAGATTCTTGGCATTTGCTTTTGACAGAAATTGCGGCAAAATGCCAGAGCCTCGTGTTAAAAAACGTACCCAAGTAAAATTGACGATCTAGGTCTTGTTCAGTGAATCCGTAGTGTTGGTAGCTGAGTTCTGGTGCCTGCTTTGCATCGCCAATGTTGATTTCGAGAGGGTCAATCTTCGCGAGCTGGTGACCACGAATCTGGTAAGCACGGACCAACAGTTGCACTTTCATGTGGTCTAGAATCTCACTGGAGGGGATGGAAGACGGTGCGACTTCATAATACCCAACGTTCTCTCCGAACTCCTGGGGAATCAAAGTCGGTGGTGTTGCAACTGGGTTGGGAAGACCCTGTTTGAGGTTCTTGAAGTATACTTGCCACGACAAATGAACGCTCGATGGGTCTTTTGTCCACGCCTGATACATTTCTTGTACGTACTGGGCAGAAGTGCCATTGAGGAAGCCCTCGCTGGCGGATGTCTTCCACCGGACGTTTTTGATTCTGCGAATGGTTTGCAACAATCGCATGAGATGTGTTGAAAAAAGTCGCAAGCGCGAACCAAGACATCAGTCACATGCTGTAGATGTCTCTCATATAATACAGCGTTGATGATGCTCTTTCCTCTGATTGACGCGCATGTTCAAACAGTCTGCTAAAAACGCTGATGAACTCTTCAAGAAAGGAGACAAGATTGACTTGGAGTTGTTTGCAATGACTTATGGCTCACTTGTGCAGCAATTGATCTTGGATCACCAAGATCCACTCAAAGTCAACCAGAAACTGGATCAGATGGGATACAACATGGGATGCAGACTGATTGATGATTATCTCTCAAAGACTGGAGCAAAATGTGCTGATTTCAAGCAAACTGGTGAACACGTTCAGCTGGCATTCAAAGTCTATCTGAACATCAGTCCCTCCCTCTCTATGCAGCTAGATACCAAAGAGTTTTCACTAGTGTTTGAGGATAATCCATTAGCAGAATTTGTTGAACTTCCACAGCACTTGAGTGGCTTGTGGTACTCCAACATCTACTGTGGCATCATCAGAGCCTGTTTGGAGATGGTCCATGTGCAAGTGGTCTCATAGTTGATCCTAGGAAGCCACGTTTGTGCAAGATCAGCTCCAAGGCGACCCACAGACTGAAATTCGTGTGAAATGGATCAAATATTTGGATGAACAAGTACCACAGTCTGAAGAGTAAACTTGGTTTATTGGTGATCTTCTGGTTCCAGTTCCAGTTCTTTTTCTGGCTTCACAACAGCTGGTTTGGGTGCTGGTGGCAGTAAATGTGGGAAATCCATCTGTTCTTTGCCCAGAGATGCAAGAAGTCGAGCGTGTCAAGAAAAGTGTCCAAGAACTGGGACTAGAGGCAGAATTCATCCAAGTAGACTCTGAATACTACAACTGGGAACTAGAACAGCGCAGGCAAGCACTCAATGCGCCAACAATCGATCATTTGTGCAAGACTGTCGTTTTTGAAAACACAAAATGGACACAGGACATTCCAGGAGACAAGTCATCACAACGTTACTGGATGGTGATTGTGCAGTACACTGACAAGATCAATTCACAAAAGTTGAACAATTTCGTGCGAGATCAGATTGTGCCACAGCGACCTCGAAAGCAGTTCAATCTGAGAGTCTGTCCACCAGAGATTGCCTTGGAGTTGACTGGATATACGCCTGGTGGCATCAATCCATTTGGATGCACATTGCCACTGATTGTGACCCATAATCTGACAAAACTCTCTGAGAGATGGATTTACTTGGGTGCTGGCCATGTCGATGTCAAGATCAAAGTGCCTTTGGATGATTTTCTCACCAAAACACAAAGTTGTGTTGTGGATCTGCAATAATCATCTGAATGAACCATATTCCTTGTCAAAGTCTAGATACAGATTCAGATCTTTGGATGAGACACTGGCTCTGACTTGTGTCATTGCTTCATCAAAGTCTTGCTTCACGACTGGACGCACTTGATCCAGACTGATGGTGGCAATGTCTGTAATGTCTCGCAATGGTCCCAAGACTGCCTCTCTCACGAGACCATCCATGTCGCTGCCAGAGTAGCCATCTGTCTTTTGGACAATCTCTTCCAGATCTGCCTCACTCAGGTTGTAGACTGTCTGTTTTAAGAGATTCTGGACAATGTTCTTTCTTGCCTGTGCCACTGGCAAGGGAATGTACAGCTTCTTTCTAAATCTTCTCCTTGCTGCTTCGTCAATCTCATGGGGTCGATTCGTGGCTCCGATAAGAAGTATGCGATCATCTTGGTTGGTGCCACAGCCATCAAATTGGACCAGAAACTCTGTCTTGATTCTCTAGAGTCAAGTTCAATACACGTGTTGCTTCGTTTTCACCATCTGTACGCTGTGTCAAGAGTGAGTCAATCTCATCAATGAAGATCACAGACGGCTGCTTCTCTCTGGCAACAGCAAAGAGAGTCCGAACCATCTTTTCACCTTGTCCAACCCACTTGGAAGTGAGAGATGAAGATGAGATGGAGAAGAATGTTGCTTGGCATGAGGAAGCAATGCATTTGCCGATGAGTGTCTTGCCTGTGCCTGTTGTCAATTCTTGTGCCTGGTGGACCAAAGAGCAACAGCCCTTTGCATGGTGCCAACAGACCTTTAAAGATGTCTGGTCTTCGCAATGGCAAGACGATGATCTCGTTGATTGTCTTTTTGGCGTGTTCCAATCCAGCGATATCGTCCCAGGACACTTGATGCACTGTTGAAATGACCTCATTCATAATCGCTTGCACCAGTTCTGGATCTTGTGTCTTTTCAGACTTTTCTGGCTTCTTTTCGACAGCTTTCGGACGTGCTAGTCCGATTGCACGTTTCTTTTGTGGTCTCGTCTGTTCCTCTTCATCCTACTCTCAACCTTGTCACCAATCGTTCTCTTGCTGTTTGAAATGTCAGTGGCAGTTCCTTTTTGTCCTTGGTCAACATTGCGGGTTGCTTGTTAATGTACTGTGGTTTCTCTGGATCCGTTTGTGTTCCAATGGTCTTGCAACTGATCAGTGTATTGGTTCCAAATGACACTCTTTTGACTGGTGTTGTTAGAGTGTGACTGTCTGTTGTCACTTTGTTTGTCTGTGTTGCCAGTTTGTTACTGTTGGGCTGACTGACTGGATTGGGTAGAAATCCAAAGACAATCTGCTGTTGATGCACTTTTGCAAGCATCTGAAAACCTTGTCCGAAACTTTCCACTTAAATGCAAGACGAGCAATTTTCAGAACGAGTGAGATTCTTCCAAGAGTTTCTGGATGAAGATTATGGACACAATGAGTACAAGTCAAAGATTCAGAACTTGAAAGACACTCGGTTGATCATTGATTTGAACCATGTGCGATCATACAACAAGGAATACTGCCAAGGGTTTACTCACTAACTCTAGACTCTTGGAGGATCCCTCAGAGTACATTCCTGCCTTTGACAAGGCCTTCAAGGACGTGATCACTGCAACTCGCAATGTTGAAGATCTCGAGTACAAAGTAGGGTTTGAGGGTGCTTTTGGAGACTACCAACTCACTCCTCGCAATCTCTCTGCTAGGTACCTTGGAAAGATGCTCTGTTTAGATGGCATCGTTACCAGGTGCTCACTCGTGAGACCAAAAGTGGCCAAATCAGTCCACTATTCTGAAACAACCAAACTCTTCCACTACAAAGAGTACAAGGATGGTACTTCTCTTGGCAGCAACGTTTCTACTGGTGGCTTCTATCCAAAGGAAGACGAGAACGGCAACATGCTCTCGACAGAGTACGGCTACTCTACCTATCGTGACTCTCAAACGATCTCGATCCAAGAAATGCCAGAACGCGCTCCTGCTGGTGAGCTCCCACGTCCAGTTGACATCATCTTGGACAACGATCTCGTTGACAAAGTCAAGTCTGGTGATCGTGTCAGAATTGTGGGTGTCTACAGAACCGTTGGCAAGAACTCGATCACTTCTGCCACTTTTAGAACTGTCTTTTTGGCCAACAATATCTCTCTCTTGGGAAAAGAGATTTCTCAGCCACAAATCCATGAATCTGATGCCAGAGAAATCCGCAAGATCTCAAAACGCAAAGATGTCCTAAAATTGGTCTCTTCTTCCCTTGCACCATCCATCTATGGTCACGAGTACATCAAGAAAGCACTCTTGCTTCTCATGCTTGGTGGTATTGAAAAGAACTTGGAAAATGGCACCCATTTGCGTGGTGACATTAATATTCTCTTGATTGGTGATCCATCTGTTGGAAAATCTCAGATGCTGAGATTTGTCTTGAATCTTGCGCCTCTAGCAATTGCAACCACCGGCCGTGGTTCATCTGGTGTTGGTTTGACCGCTGCTGTCACAATGGACAAGGAAACTGGTGAACGTACTCTCGAGGCTGGTGCTATGGTCTTGGCAGACAGAGGTGTGGTGTGTATTGATGAGTTTGACAAAATGTCTGACATTGATCGTGTTGCCATCCACGAAGTCATGGAACAGCAAACTGTCACGATTGCCAAAGCTGGCATCCACACCAGTCTCAATGCTCGTTGCTCTGTCCTAGCAGCTGCCAATCCTGCTTTTGGATCTGTACTTGTTCTCATTCTAGTATCTCGATGAAAAGAAGCCATTTGAGAACATTGTCTTGCCAGACTCGCTTCTCTCCCGTTTCGATCTTGTGTTTGTTGTTTTGGACAAGACTGATGACGAGTTCAATCGAGCTATTGCTGATCACGTCACGCGTTTGCATCGCTATGTGCCTCCTGGACTCGAAGAGGGAGAACCAGTGACCGAAGAGTTTATCCAGTCGTTGGATCAAGTGCGTTTGAGCCAAGAAGAAACCGTCTACCAAAAGTACAATCCATTGCTGCACATTGGCTTGCGACCAAAAAAGAAGAAGCAGATTGAACTGTTGTCGATTGGATTCCTGAAAAAGTACATTTACTACTGCAAATCCCGCGTGAAGCCAGTGTTGTCTCAGGAAGCAAGTGACTACATTTCCCAGAGATATGCAGAACTCAGGAGCAAGAACGATGGACAGGATCAGCAATATCGTGTACTTTTATTGATTCTAGACCATGCCTATCACTCCTCGTACACTCGAGACACTCATCCGTCTTTCGACTGCCCACGCCAAGTTGAGACTGTCTAAAACGGTCGAAGAGATGGACGCTCACGTTGCGTTTGAGATTCTTGTGTATGCACTCTTCAAAGAAGTGAAGCAAAAGAAGAAATCAAAGAAAGCCAAGACCGGCAACGAATCCGAGTCAGAATCTGATGCCGAGACTGAAGTCACACACACGACTGTTCCTCAAACCACTGTCACTGGTGCAACGTCATCCCGTATGTCTGCACTTGTTGATGCGATGGAAGTCGATTCCAGTGCGCCTTCTCAATCGTCGTCGACTAATATGGAGGCATTCCAACGCAAGCTCTTCCAAATCAAGCAAAACGTGATGCTTGAGAGACCTGATAATCCAACACTTTTGCTTGACGAAATCGTTCAATCTATGCAACCAGACTTTAATCACGCGCAGGTCAAAGAGGCGATCCAACGCATGTCCAGTGAAAACCAAGGCGTTTGGTACCAAGAGGACACTGAAGCCGTGTTCTTTATGTAACGGCAATAAATACTCTCCGATCGGTACCCCGAAGTTTTTGATATATGAATATTCTATGCCCGAACATCTAAATGTGACTCTTTTTGAGGGTATATACTTGCTTGTGACGTGATGCCAGCTGGACCGAGTCTCGGTGCACGCGTCTCAGAGTATCCCAAAATTCTAGACTGCATGAACCATTGGTATTAACCGTTGGGTCTGCAATGGTTTCCATGTTCGGCCTCTCTCGGCTCCATTTGTCCAAATTTACAAACGTCGCAAAAACGCCTCATCACCAGGCGGAACCCTGGGACCGAAGTGCGCGGGGTTCGGTGAAACTGTTCATTCCGCCCGCCTTAGCATTGTTTGTTGAAGCAGCAATACACCGAGCAAATGTATGGAGTTTTGGGAAAATTGGTGCCATTGGCACAGACAAATTGCAAAATGGGGACCTTCATAAATGCTCTAGAAGTTTAATCCCGACCACTGCGCATACGTACTCTCTCCCCCTGTCTCGCCAGCGAACGCATCAGGGGAGTGGATTCCTTCATTCCCGGAAAACTCTTGGGTGAGTACACGATAAAGATATCAGAGTAAAGAGATGCCAGAACTTTGGGTCGTCTACGGTAAGTGTCCAAACCTGAGGCTGAATAGATGAAATTGGAGGCGATACTCGCCCTGTGTGCAGATGGCCAGGTCTGCAAAGCAAAAGAAGTAGCCTTTGTTGCCTTGGTCGTCTAGAAGGTAGTTGCATGTGGCAATGGGACATCCAGTCATGTTGTTGTGTGTTGTGCTAATGTATGGCGTGCAATCTCGAATATTAAACCAAATACACATTGGACAATGTCGCTTGGACAACGAGGTTTGTGAAATCGTTGAGCTGACCCTCCAGTGGAACGAGCTCGACACTAGCGTGAACGAGAGTACATAGGAGTAGGATCCAGTGGCCGACGATCTTTTGGTGAAAAGCCGGACATCCTCGCTTGCAGCGGCTGTTGTCTGACTCTGAGTTGGAACGGTAAGCCGTCTATTGTCGCCGTGGCGTTGTCTTCCATTCTTCAGGAAAGAATGAACTGTTGTTCCGAGACGGAGGAATCACCGCGCGCAGCGGACAATCTTTGGGACAGTATAGGCATTTCTTAAATGCCATTGCATTTTGCAAGATTCTAGGCAACATTTGGACTTGTCCCGAGCACACATTATTTTGCCACTTGAATCTCTCATGGATTGATATTCAGATTATAGTCCAATCGAAAGCAAATGTTTTTGAATGGAATCGGGGGTGTTTCCTGCATCGAGTTTTGCGGGAAAGGATCGCAACAAGGATCTGGTGATTTCGGACGTCATTCAGTAACACAAACAAGATCAAATGCAAGAGCACCAGTGATTGCCAAGAGACTGGAAAACGAGACCTTCTTCAGACAAGATGTCAACACGCTGTCTGATCCAACACAAGCCATAAGACAGCAGCAGCTCTAGCGTCAGAGGAAGGAGAAGTCACAGATGCGATCTGCATTTGATGTGAAACACGCGCCGCAAACTTTACTCATCACAAATGGTCTTAAACTTGACGATAGGATGAAACATACGACGTCATCGTCTTGGGAACTGGTCTGACTGAATGTATTCTCTCTGGTTTGCTCTCTGTTGAGGGCAAAAAGGTCTTGCACATGGACCGCAATGACTACTACGGTGGTGAAAGTGCTTCGTTGAACCTGACCCAGGTAGATGCATTGACTGTAGCTCTATCGCAAGTTTAGAGAGGGCATGGCTCCTCCCCAGCAGTTTGGAAAAGACAGAGATTACAACGTCGACTTGATTCCAAAGTTTGCCATGGCATCCGGTGAGTTTATCAACATTTTGTACCACACTGATGTCACCCGTTACCTGGAATTCCGTCAGATCGAGGGCAGCTTTGTCTACAGAGACGGCAAGATTTCCAAAGTGCCATCTAACCAGCAGGAGGCACTCATGTCTCCATTGATGGGCATCTTTGAGAAGCGCAGACTCAAGTCCTTCTTTGAGTTCATCCAGAACTACAACTTTAACGATCCTTCTACTCAGCAAGGTCGATCTGTTGATTCTAGGCATCAACCTTGCCACTGCTACCATGCAGGAGGTCTACAAGAAGTTTGGTTTGGAGCCAGGTACCCAGGATTTCGTTGGACATGCTTTGGCTTTGCATCTTGATGACGGCTACATGACACAGCCAGCCAAGGAGACTTATGAGCGCATTTGCTTGTACATGAACTCCATGGCTCGCTACGGCAAGTCGCCATACATCTATCCTCTCTACGGTCTCGGAGAGCTGCCTCAGGGTTTTGCTCGTTTGAGTGCCATCTACGGCGGCACTTATATGCTCAACAAGCCAATTGAGGAAGTCATCATGGAAAACGGCAAGTTTGTCGGTGTCAAGTCTGAGGGAGAGATCGTCAAGGGCAAAGCCGTGATTGGTGATCCATCCTACTTTGCAGACAAGGTCAAGAAAGTGGGCAAAGTAGTCCGTATCATTTGCTTCTTGAACCATCCAGTGCCAAACACCAACAACTCAGACTCTGTTCAGCTCGTGATTCCACAAAACCAAGTCAAGCGTCAACACGGTATATCGACTGAAAATAGACATTTACATCACTGCTGTCTCTGCAGCACACAATGTCTGTGCCAAGGACTACTTTGTGGCCATTGTCTCCACCATTGTCGAGACTGACAACCCAGAAAAGGAATGTGAACCTGGTCTCGCATTGTTGGGTTCGATCCAGGAGCGCTTTGTGTCTATCAAGGACCTCTGTGAACCTATTGCTGATGGCAAGGACGATGGCATCTTTGTGTCCAAGTCCTTTGATGCTACTTCTCACTTTGAGACCACGTGTACCGATGTCAAGTCTATCTACAAGAGACTCACTGGCAACGAACTCAAGATCGAAGGCAAAGTCAAGAAGCTTGAAGAGCAATAAACCTCTTTTGAAAATGTTCACACTTGCCAAGTTTTGGGAACTCGAAGATGGAAGACCAAAAAGTATTTTATGCTACAGTGGACAAGTACCGCAAAAGCTGGTATCCCATCTTCCCCTCTCAAGGTACTGATTGTGAAAGCAGAAGTCAAGACAGACACAGTGCACGGATTACACTTGTTGGGAGACCCCATCGTTCTTTACAGAGACCCAAAGACACTCAAAACAGTCTGTCTCGAAGACAGATGTGCTCATCGCTCCGTTCCATTGTCTGTGGGGCGAATCATGGACGGAAAATTAGAGTGTCGTTATCATGGATGGCAGTATGATCCAAATGGTCTCTGTTCACACATTCCATCCCTTCCTAGAGACAGAAAGATTCCAGTCAACTGCAAAGTCAGAGTTTATCCGACAATCGAAGCCAATGGTTGGATGTGGGTCTGGCCATCCGCTGAACAGCCAGATGAAGATCCATCCTTCTACTTTCCATGGGAGGGATGTGATTTGGAACCGGTTTCTGGTTACATTGACTTGGATATTGGCACTTTTCTTGACACTAGACCATTCGCTGTTGGTTGAAAACTTTCTAGATCCAGCACATCTGCCATTCACACATGACACAACCATCGGCAAGCGATCTGACGCAACACCAATGACGATTGACTGTCAGTTCTCCAAGGACGGCATCAAAGGTGTATCCAGTACACTGGAGAGACCAGATATGGTGATTACAGTCTTTGAGTTCAGACCGCCAGTGAATGTGTCGATCAAGTTTGTGTTTCCAAATAAGCCAACGAAAATGGACCAATCCTTCTATTGTGTACCCACAAAGAAAGGACATTGTCGCTTTGTTTGGTTGCAGCGGTTTTCGTTCATTTCTCCGTGGTTGCTCCAGATCCCTGTCCTTGGATCATACATCCGCTCCAAAATGGAGGCGTACAATCGCAAAGTCGTGATGGAAGACTACAAGATGCTCAAGGGACAGCAAGAAAGATTGAGTGCAGGTGCGAATGCAATGAATGCACCTGTGCAAGCTGATCTGATGGTCAAGACCTATCGCAACTGGTGGAGGTTGTCCAAAAAGACTGGATTTTGGTTCAAAGGATACTCCACCGACATTGAAGACATTGTGTTGTCATAAAGACCAGTGTTTGCCATAAAGACTTTGTACATGTCTCAAAGAGTGATCATATTGTCAACTCTGACTCTGATGACGAATCTCCGATGATGCGATCTGTTTCGGAGCGTGTTTCGCTTGTGAAACGTCAATGCGCATTGTTTCGCCGCGTTTCACATGCTGAAACATTCAAACCAACTGTAATCCATCCAGTATTAAGCTATCTCTTGATCAATGGATGCCATTTGCATGTGTATTGACTCTGATTGACTGTCTTTGGAGATTTCTCTTTTTCGAGACCGATATCACTTGATTCTGAGAAGCATCTCTCAAAGTGACTCAAAAGCATCAGTACTCTTCATAAAATGCTACCACAGTGTCTCTCAATCACAAATGCCAGATTTGACAGGTTGCTCCGACACTGTGGAGATTCAAAGCATTCAGAGTATCAGATACGGTACTCTTCTATTTTCTAATCCATGTGTCTACAAGACCCCTGCATGTCAATAAAGATCCTGGCAGTCCTTGTCAAGACATCACAAACGCCGAATTGTTTTTCCGTCAAGAGCCGGACAAATCCATAAAAAGCCACTGTTATCCGTTCGGCATGGATATCGTCGAACATTCACTCAAGCAAAGGGTCGTTGTGTTTGCCAAGTCACAATGCCCATACTCAAAGAAGACAAGACAGCTGTTGGACATTCTCAAGATTGATTACCAGCTCTTTCTGGTGGATGAACTTAACACTGGCAAAGAAATTCATGAGTACCTGATCCAAAAAACTGGACAAAAGTCAGTGCCATATGTGTTTTTGGAAGGAAAGCTTATCGGTGGCAACAGCGACCTGCAAAAGCTGTACCAGGAAGGTGGTCTACAGCCATTTGTGCCTCCTGTCCAGCAATTGGACGCGCCATTGGTCTTGTATGATCATTTGCTGGCTTACTTTCCAGCTCGCTCTCGTCTGACGATGATGGAGAAACAGTTGCGTTTCAACCACAAGATCATCGACATCTTCAACGGAGAATCACTGAAGCCAGAGTTCATCAAGATCAACCCAAAGAGCACGTTGCCTGTGCTTGTCCATGGCGACAAAACCATCACCGATTCAAACGAAATCTGTGTCTATTTGGATGATGTTGATGGCAAGCCATTAGGTGGACACCATGTCGATCGTGTTCAAGTGCACGAGTGGCTCAAACTCATGGCTGATTGGGATGGCAATCTCTACATGGAATCCAAGGCACCAGCTGCAGGACAGCAGCTCTTTGCCAAACTCAATGCATTCAAGATTGCGTTTGCACAAGCCAGAGCTAAAGAACATCCAGAACTCGCTCACGACTACAATGCCAAGATTGCCAAGATGTCACACCAACACACTCCAGAAGAGATCAAAAAGTGTGAAGAAGAGTTGGATGCGATCTTGGACAAAGTGGAAGACCATCTCAAGACAACACTCGGTTTGGATGCTGCCTCATACACACCACAGTACTTGGCTGGTGCTGAATACTCCCTCGCTGATCTCTTTTTGACTTGTTTGGTCTATAGAGTCGAAGCAGCTGGACAAAAGCAAGTGATCGAATCTAGACCTTATCTCACAAAGTGGTACGAACGCATGAAAGCCAGACCAAGTTTCAAACAGACTTTCAAGGGCTATGCACACCAAAAACTGCCTCTGCTTGCATTGTTGCCAACATTAGTTGCAAATTTGAAACTTTCCATCTTTGGAAGCATTTAAACTGTTTTGAACATTCTAGAGTGTCTTTTGAAATCCAGAGACATTGGATTCAGTGTGCATTGAAAAGATCTGCAGTTCTTGTCGATAGAGCGTGATGGATTCCTCAGAAGAGTATCTAGGAATGGCTTCACGCAGTCCATGTTGAGATATCAGAATGGTGCGATACTGTGGTGGAATGGATCTCCTTGGCAAGACTGACCAAGCAAGAGATTGGAACAGGAATCCAACAGAGATACTGTGCAAGAGAGAAAAGACTTGTGCATTCAAGACACAGTCTCTTGACAGCAAGCTACACAGACTATAGGGTAAGGCACAGTCTCCTGGGATCAAGTGTGGTTTCCAAGCCAGTGGAAACACAATCAACGTCTCAACCAAGAGCATGTACACCAGCAAGACATTGAGACGGAATCGCATGCGTCTAGAGTTCTTACGACTCAGATCCATGACTGGCTGTCTGTTGCGTTGGCTGACAAATTTGTTGACACGAATCAAGATCGTGAGTGATTGAAAGACCTCATAGAGCAATGCGTAGCAGTAAAAGAGCTGTTTCAAGATCTTGAATCCGACATGGACTTCTGATGGGCCATTCGTGAGTTGGATGACACTGACACAGGTGTAGACGACTGGACCCACCAGATACAGACAAATCGTCAACACTTGAATCTTTCTCATGGTCACAGAAGATATGGCAGTGACAATACTGATGCTGTTCAACAATGCTGTTTCTGCCAACAAAAAGCACAGCACAAAGAATGCTTGAAAACTGTCCAAGAGGATTTCAAACCACTGTGGCAGATAGGGTTTGACAAGCAGCAACACAAACAGACACATGGCAACAGAAATCAGACCCAGAACAAGATTTCTGAATTTTCTGATTGTAGGAGGACAAGTGCAGTAGAAGAAGATGAGTGAGGCCAGCAGCAACCAACCCACCACACCCTCTGACATGATGGCAACCTGGGCACAACTGGATTCAAACATTTTGAGAAAACGGCGCACGCGATTGTCGTGACTTTTGAGTGCCTTGGTCTCTGTAAGCAGACTTTGATCAGTTGCTGATCACTCAAAGAGTGGGTTTGATCCTGACAGATTTTGAACATGCTGAATTTGAATTTTCGATTTCCCACCAATGCAGTATTATAACGCTTTTCACTAGAAATGTCCGCCTTCCTCTTCGGGAGAGCGTTGTTCCACATTGAAGATTGCACATACTTTACTCAAAAATGCACTCCATAATCAACAACGTGTGTTTGAAAGAATGCAAGCACTTGAGTACACTCTAGTTGATTGCTCTGTTATTCTGGAAGTCAACGTCAGAGCTCTTCGTCGTTGGAAAGCCAATCGTGGAATGGAAAGGTGATATGGGCACAAACGCGTTCAAGTGCTCGACCAGAGAGTACTACCAGGATGCCAAGTCTACTCGTCAAACCACGATGGCTGCATCAGAGGCAAGCCCAAGGGACCGGTGATGCACAACCAAGAGAGCGCAAAGTCAAGGTACACTCCGTGCTGCACTGCCCCAACAGTGAATGGCATGACAGTGAACACGAATGCTGCGCGAAACATGCTCCAGTTGCTGCTGGACCAGTGTTACGACCACGAAAGACACATCTGCTTCCAGCGTGGCACACCAGTGACTGAGCATGCACATGACGGGTGTGGGGCGTTACCCGGGAGGACTGGCGCTCGACTGCCTGCGTAGTGGCATATAACGGGGTTCACGATGATGAAGCAACGCTCTCCAGAAAAGGAAGGCGGACATTTCTAGTGAAAAGCGTTATAGTATACTGCAAGCGAGTCACAGCAATCTGCAATATTGCACAACTGCTTGGCTGATGTGTACGCCTTTCGGCACTTCCATTTGGAAGATATTCGATTCAAAGAGAGCGATCTAGAGTCAGTGAGTGTACCGACTGCTCGACGAGCCTTTCATCTGGTGACCGCAGGTGTCTCTTCTACAATCCTGGTTTGCTTGTTGCCTCTCCCAGAGGAAGAGAATGAGCGTTGCCCACCCAGCCAAAGCAGGCTTGCCAAGAAGACGAAAGCACCGGCAAGCTTCTTATAGGCCTTTTGACTGGATGGACCTGCTCAACCGAAGACGGAGGAGCTTCTTCTGTGCATAAAAGTCGATCACCGGAGCCCCTTCGTTGTGTGGTTCAAGATCTTGGAGTATTTTGTAAGTCGCGTGGATCTGTGCCTTGATTGACTGCAGAATGGACTCGATCTGTTCAATTTCCAGTTCCACGTGTCTGCAGCATCTGCTCAACGGACAAGCGTTGTTCTATCCAATCCACGACAGCTGCTGGCATCCCACTCGATGCTAGATCTGTGACACTTTGGAACAGGAAGACAAGCTTCTCTGTCTCGTTAGTTTTCACAGCTTGTCATCTGCAACATTGCGCAATCTTGTGAAATTATATTGTGCAATGTTGTACGCCTTTTGCAGTGTATATCTCGCCTGACAGATCCAAGGAGTCATGCGCTTTGGCATGCATTGTTTACCCGTGACTTTGCATGTCAAATCAACAACAGAATGTGGTCGACCCAGGTTTGCTGTCTGGCTATGCACTCAAGAACTGCAAATCATTGACTTCTAGATGGGTCAACAGATGGATTCGTTTGGCACAGCACGAATTCACGTACTCACACGAGCCAGGCAAGGAAATCAAGTGGACGCTTGCGCTAGTAGACATTGACAAAGTGGAGATGCAGATAGATCAAAAGAATGCTGTTCCTTTTCAGCTAATACTCAAGGGCAACGAATTCACAGCCAAATTTGGCTTTCCCAATCTAGATGAGCTTCGCAGGTGGGCTACTGCCATTGAAAAGCAAAAGAACCTGACATGGAACAAAGTAGGAGTCAAATCACTCGAACTCACCCATCCCTCTAAAAAGATTCCCAAGAACTTGCCATCCCTCGTCATTGGCGAAAAACCACAAGATGCGCCTCGTTCTCCACAGACACCACAATCACCCAGAGCGATGCGACCCTCTGTCGGAGTGAATCACCTGCCAAAACAGATATAAACTCATTTGACGCGTCATATAGTATTCCGCACGCCAATCTGATGTTCCAGTGTCTCCCTTTTCAAAAATAGATCTACAGAATGCTTTTATTCAAATAAATGCTAGATCTTCAAATGTTCTTGTTCAAAAGAGTCCGAGACTTTCTTCAAATTGAACGCCAAAGAGGCCAAGAGCCAAGAAACAGAGCGCCATAGACATTTCTTACTCTTCTTGCTACAGATTTGCTTATCCGAGCAAAAGATATCAGAAAGCGTGAGTTGTCTCTTCCAGTCCTGGTTTTGATGGTAAGCCACTCACTACTGACTTGATTTACCGCCGATATACAGAATACACGTCATGCCAAAGTATCAATGTCCAGTTCCCGCTGCTTGTGTCCCCAAGGCAGCGGCACCCAAAAACGTGGTTACAACTCTTTGCACAATGGGCTACAATACATTTGGTGTTTATGACACTCCTGTACTCCTTGGAAACATGTTGCCAGTCGAGGCAGCAGCTTTTGCCGCTTCCTTAATTGCTATCCTCACTTGCATTAGCATTTCAGCCAATTTGCTCTCCTCCAAGGCTCTGGTCAAAGGCGATCTTGCCTACATTCTCCAGGTCAATGTCTTTACCAACGTGCTCTACAAGGTGATTTCCTGTCTCTATTCGTATACTGAAAGCCAAGCGATTGTCCACTGGTTCTATGTCTTGTTTGGCCATCTGTCTCTGGTTGCCACCATGTGGTTGCAAATGTCCATTCTCCAGCGATTCGTCGCGATGGGTGGTCCGGTTCAGAAACCCCACATTCGCATTTTCAAAATTTTCTTGATTGTCGTTTACTTTGCCACCGTCGGAGAACAGTACATTATCTTGGGATGGATTGGCAGAATGCCTCCTGCTGCCATCTACTCTTGGTACACCTGGGGCGGTCGTGTTTGGGTCGTGTTAGTTGTGCTTTATGACGTATGGCAGTCGTTGTACCAAGCTTACTTGATCAAGAGCTATGTCACCAACACCGCCATGGTCTTCAAGGACGAAAGCATCGAACCAGAAGTGCTCAAGTCCATCATGTCCACGCTCTTTTATCTCGTCATAGGCGTCGCTCTCTTGGATGTGTTTGCCTGCATCTTGTTTGTCTTTGGCATCGGTGGCAAAACCCGCATGGAACACGCCATGGTCGATCTTGCCAACTCTTTTTCGTGCATGCATCCTCTCTTCTTCCTCTTCATTGGCATGGAAGTCAAGAAGATCATGCATCGTAGCACAAGCTCTGGAGCCACTGCTGGCAACACCACTCACAACAAGAGCACTGGTACTGGCTTGCACCAGCCTAGTGCATCTGTTCTCTAGCGCCTTAGAAGCCTTTTCCATACACTACAGAATGCTGACTGCATAGTACTACTTCATAAATCTTTGCAGATTTAGGCCAATCTTACGCACGGAGCCATCAAATGATTGACCACACGTTGGTGTGCAGACCTTTGGGTGTCTGGGCAGTTGGTTGCTGGCTCTTTGCTCGACACGATCCAATGAAGGCTGTGCTGACACTGCTTCCTGTTGGCATTCCAACCATCTCTGCATGTGTCGCACATTTCAGCCATTCTTGATCCTCAGACTGTCTTGATTCCCATCCACAATGCATCTCGCTCGACTCGTGTCCATCATCCACACTCAACACACACCAACCAGCCATCTGGTCACTTGTTCAGGATGTGTGTCCTGGAGTTGCATCAGATGTCTCCTGAGTCTAGCACAGCTGCCATCCAACTCCTGCTTCTGTACCATCACTCTGCTGCAGCTACTGTTGTCTGCCCACACTGCCATTGACTGTCAGAGAGTGCACTGGCAGTCACAAGGAGTGCGTGTACAAGAGTGTATCAGAAGATGAGAGGTTGAATGTGATCTGAATGACTACTGTAGTGGGTGAAGCAGTAGCTGTTCACCTGTGCTCAATGGTCTGACATCTGTGATGCTGTAGACTCTATCTTGTGTGGAGACAAGAATGCGACAAAATTGGTAGCACTTGCTCTGAAGTAGTGAGTGGTCGATGTGTAATGAGATTTAGACAGTTCAAGAAATACGCTATGTAGCGCTAGGTAGTGAGCCTTTTGCAGTGTAAATTTTTGCGCGTTGTCAATTTTTTTTGCAAATTATGGTGAAGCGCTCGTTGGAACCAGTGCTCGTGAGCAGAGAAATAATGACAAAATTCTCACCAGATGGACGATACCTGGCACAGGTGATTCCAGAGATGGATGCTTTCAGACTCAGGATTCTCTCTAGTTTGGACGACAATGTGATTGATTATTTGCATCCAAAGCCTGACCAATGCCTTGGCTTGAGCTGGTCAGAGTTGCAGGTTGCTATGCTCCTCAAGAGCGGTGCTGCTGTCGTTTTCGATCTTGGACTGTCACAGTCAAAAGCAACCCTCCAAATGGATGCACCTTCCAGAGATCTTTTATTTAATGGGAAACTGGCATATGTGCTCTCAGAGGATGGCAATTTGGTCGAATTCCAGTGGCAAAAACAAAAAAAGAAGCGGTTTGAAAATTCACACTAGCCATCTCCACACAAAAAAGCATGCAACGACATTGTGCTTTTTCAAGGACTTGGTCTGCATTGGTGGCAACCAAATTGATTTGGTCTCTGTCAAGGACTGGAAGACAACTGGAACGTTGCAAGGACATGCCACATCCATCATCAGCATGACTTCTAATGCATCCCACATTTTCTCTTGTGCACAGGAAGATAGATTTATCACGCGTTGGGAAACCGATGGCAAGTCGCTCTCGTTCACGACTGACCAGAATCCAGTCAAGATCCATGCCTCAGATGATACGCTCCTTGCTCTGCTTGAAAACGGACAGCTGGCTCTCTGGGACTTGAGACAAAAGTTCAAAAAGTCTGCGATTCCACCACAGCAGCTGATCGAGCTGAGCTCATCTGGTTTCAGTGACTGTGTCTTTTACGAGTCTAGAATCATGGTTGCCTATGGCTCACAGATCAAGCCAACGTTTGAGCAAGTGGTATTTCAATTGATGCAAGGACTACTTGAGTGAGGATGGCACACTGCTTGAATCTCAGCTGATCACAAGAGAAACGGACGAAAATCAACTTGGAACAAAGTCAAAGAAGAATGCTCAAAAAGTCAAGATTGTGCAGTCGACTGAAGTCCAGATTGAGGATCAAGAGCCACCAACACTGGAAGAAAAAGTCAGGCAGTTGCAGATGGGAGACGGCAAAGTGCAGTCAAAGCAGACCACACAGATTTCATTGCAACAGTTACTTGGACAAGCAATTCACTCTGGTGATGTAGAGCTGTTCAACAGAGCATTGATGGTTTCTGACAGAAAGATGGTCTATGCCACTGTCAAGCGTCTGTCTCCAACCCAGGTGGTGCCGCTTCTGGACCAACTCGTTGTCCGACTCCAAAGAAGACCAACACGTGGCCCACAACTGATTGAGTGGATCAGAGCCTGTTTGTTGCATCACTCTACCTTTTTGCTGACGGTATCTTGACTGATAGCAGGTGCCTAATGTGACTTCTCGTCTTGGACCATTGCACCGTACACTCTCTGCCCGCCAGGACACGCTTGCAAAGCTGGACAGACTCTCTGGAAGGCTAGACATGATTGCACACCAACAATTGGCACTCGAAAACGATGAACCTGATGCTGATTTGGTCGTGTATGAGTCAGAAGATGACATGCAGGTAGACTCTGAAGAAGAGTACGAACAAGTTGAAATGGACGACGAATAAATCTAGCCACGTCATTTGTGTCAATCCAATGTGCTTCGCGACTTTTCGTCATCATGAGAATCCGAAAGTTAGACAAGACCGCAACAGTCTGCTGGTCACCTGGACAGCACGAGCCTCTGCTTGCAGTGGGAACAGTCGCTGGTGCACTTGATGCATCGTTTTCTTCGAGAACAGAGTTGGAACTCTACTCGCTCAATTTGGACACGTCCAAGGGGAAGATGGTACGTCTAGGTGGTGTTGAATCCAACAGCAGGTCAAATTGTTAACAAGAGATTCAACAGATTGGACTGGGGATCCACTGGAAAGGGATTGATTGCCTGTGGTAAGGAAAACGGCGAATTGGACATCTTTTCAGCAGATAGAATCTTGTCCAAAAAGGATCCATTGGTCTTTCGTGGCAATCATGCAGGGCCAGTCAGAGGATTGAACTTTAATCCTTTACAGCCTCAGTTGGCGAGTGGAGGTCCAGACGGAGAAGTACACATGTTGATGACAGATTTTGATTTGGGATTTGAACGAATTCAAGTCGTTTGAGCCAGGAGCACGCTCACAACGATTGGAAGATATTACGACATTGGCCTGGAACAGGCAAGTGCCGCATATTCTTGCAACAGCGAGCAACAATGGATACACTGTCGTGTGGGATCTCAGAAATAGAAAGGAAATCCTCAAATTGCCTTATCCTGGTGGCAGAAGACCCATCACTGCTGTTTCTTGGAACCCAGATGCGCCTACACAGCTCGTTCTTGCTGGAGATGACGATGCCAACCCAATGCTGTACATGTGGGACCTCAGAAACGCCAGTGCACCAGAACGCATGCTAGCTGGCCACACAAAAGGCATTCTTTCGGTCGATTGGTGTAACAAGGACTCTGACTTGATTCTGTCCTGTGGTAAAGACAATCGCACCATCGTTTGGAATGCAAGCACTGCAGAACCGATTGGCGATCTTGCACACTCTGCCAACTGGAGTTTCGATGTCAAATGGTGTCCTCGCAATCCAGATTTGTCTGTGGTTGCCAGCTATGACGGCAAAGTCTCTATTCACTCGCTTCAGAGCTCATCAGAGCAAGTGGATGACGTCTTTTCACCTCCTCCTCCACAGCATCAAGAGATTGTGGATCCAAACGATCCATTTGCACAAGTCATGCAACAACAGATCCCTCAGCATGTGGATGAAACACATTTCGTCTTGCCACATCCACCAAAGTGGCTCAAACGACCAAGCGGCTGCCGCTTCTCGTTTGGTGGTCAGTTGGTGTCATTCAAGAATACTGGTGTTTCTATTCACACGATCGCTGCTGAAAAGTCTTTCTCAGACCGTGTTGACCATTTGGAAGCAGCACTGATGGCAGAAGCACACGATTTGAACCAATACTGCCACCACATGGCCAAGAAAGCAACAGAAAGCGACAAGGACATCTGGAACTATCTCGCTACACTGTTTTCAGAAACACAACAGACTGACATTCTTGACTTTGTTGGATTTGATGGAAACAGAAGCTCAGAAGTTCAAAGATTGTTGGAGAAGATGGTGATTGAAGCACCAGAGAAAGAACCAGAACAGTTTAATCTGTTTTCGACCATCAAATCCGAAGAAACCGATCTTGACAATTACATTACGAAGGCAGTGATTGTGGGAGACTTTGAACTAGCAGTGCATTTGTGTCTTGGATCAAACAGATTGTCAGATGCATTGGTCTTGGCTTACAATGGTGGTGAGGAGTTGCTGTTCAAGACACAGCAAGAGATTTTCAAACGCTCCAAGAAACCTTACTTGCGATTGCTGAATGCTATTGTGTCTGACGATCTCAAAGATGTTGTGGAGCATTGCAAAGTGGACCAGTGGAAGCAGATTCTTGCTTTAATCTCGTCTTACAGCAAACCAGAGGAATATCATGGACTGTGCTCTCTTTTGGGAGAGCGACTACAGAGCACGCCAAAGCCAGATACACATGCAGCCAGTCTCTGCTTTATTGGTTCTGGTGAATTTGATCGTGTCGTGAATCTGTGGTTGCCAGCTGTTGAACGACAAAAGACACTGGAAAAGTCCAACAAGGAGCACTACTATCTGTCTTTGCAGCAGTTTGTGGAAAAAGTCTCTGTTTTGAAGGCTGCCATTGGATTTGAGGATCAGGAACTGCCATACCAACTGGAAGAAGGTGAATCTTACACTCTTGAGAAGCTTTATGGTCACTTGGCCAAGTATTGTCTGATTGCTGCCAACCAGGGCAAATTGGATGCGTGCTGGCGTGTTTTGGAGATGATTCCACCATCGTATGGACATGAGACATTGGATATCTTGAGAGACAGAGTGTACAAGTCATTGAATGTTGCCATGGGTGTCACTGGCCAGTTTCCACCATTTCCGTTCGAGAGTGTCACAGTTGTTGGAGAGCAGAAGCCAAAAGAGCAGTATGCCTATCAACCTCAAAACACTCAGAAACCGCCGGTTGTCAATCCATTCCAGCCTGCAGTCAACAGATCCAGTTTCCAGACTCAGCCATTTGCTCCACAGCAGTCTTATCAGCCACCATCCAATCCTTATCAGCCACCTGTCAATCAATTCCAACCGCCTCCAGTTGTGAATCAATTCCAACCACCTGTGAATCAATTCCAACCGCCTGTTCAGCAATTCCAGCCTGCTCCAGTTGCTCCTCCTCCAGTCCAACAATTCCAGCCTGCTACAAATAACCAATTCCAACAAAGTACGCAGGTGAATCAATTACAGCCTCCATCTGGATTCCAACAGACACCATTTATTCCACAAGGACCACAGCGATCAGGATCTTTCAGCGCTCCTCAAGTGAGTGCAACAACTGGCCATGGACAGCCGATCGCTAGCACGTTCCAACCTCCTGTATTTGGAGTGCAGAGTCCAGTTTCTCCAACAGTGACAAAGCCATTGCCAGAAGTCAAGAAGGAAACAGGTGTCTTGGTTAAAGTTAGATCGCTCTCAATACACACCTGCACAGAGAAAAGTGTTTGATGGATTACAGGCACAATGGACAAAGGCATCTGCCTCACAGACTGTATTTCATCTAATAACAGGCTTCTGAAAAGAGGATGATCGAAGATGCCGAGAAACGTTTGGAATTGCTCTATGGTCAAATGCACAGACAAGAGACACCAGCCCAAGTTGTGGAAGAATTGGATCAACTGGTTCATGGTATTGTGGTTGATTGTAGCTCTGGAAAAGGATGACATGGCAAAATGCCACAAACTGAGTCTGGATCTGATGACAAAACGCTTTAGTGTGAGTGGACAATGGATTGTGGGAATCAAGCGTATTATTGAGCTGAGAGAACGACAGCTGAAACCGGTTGTTCCTCAAAAGCAGCAGCCTGCAGCAAACACGCAGCCAACTGGATTTGGTCAGCCACCTGCAGCAGTGCCATCTGGCTTCGGTCCACCTCCCACATCCAGCTTTGGTCAGCCACCAGTAGGACCTCCTCCAGTCACAGGATTCAACCAGCCACCAGTAGGACCTCCTCCAGTCACAGGTTTTAAGCAACAAGTCGCACCACCACCAACATCTGGCTTCAACCAGACACAGGTTGCTCCACCGCCAACGTTTAGCCAGCCGCCAGTAGGACCACCACCAACATCTGGCTTCAACCAGACACAGGTTGCTCCGCCGCCAACGTTTAGCCAGCCGCCAGTAGGACCACCACCAACATCTGGCTTCAACCAGACACAGGTTGCTCCACCGCCAACGTTTAACCAGCCGCCAGTAGGACCACCACCAACATCTGGCTTCAACCAGACACAAGTTGCTCCGCCGCCAACGTTTAACCAGCCGCCAGTAGGACCACCACCAACATCTGGATTCAATGCTCCTAGACCATCTGGTCCTAATCAACAGGCGGGACAGCCAATAGGTCAAGGATTCAACCAGAGACCACCAAGTGGAAATCTGGGACAGATGAACGGCTCCCACCCAAGACCACCCAGTAGTATGCAATCAGGACCAAGACCAGCAAACCAACAGATGCCAGTGCGTCCAAAAACTGGTCCAACCCAACCACCACAGATGAATGGCCCATCACCTAGGCCGGTAATGCGTCCAATTGGCAGACAGTAAAATTCCATCGATATTATTCCGTCCAGGCTGAGCCTTGGCAACCTTCGGGGCTGGGCTTGTCACGCTTTCCATCATGAATCAAGAAGTCGTTGTTCGAATTGCAAATACTGTAGTTGCATTGTCTGTGATTGTGTCAGGTATTCTCGGATTTGTATTCTTCAGCTTTCGGTCATTCATCCTTGGAGTGTACTCGATTCTGTTTGGTGTCATTCTGTTGGCGAACGATTTCAAACTGGCTCCAGAGCTGGTCACTCACTTTCCGTTTCTTTCACACATTCTGGGTCTAGGTTTGACCTATCTCTTCCTTGGTTTCTTTATTCTTGGCTCCAGCGGCGCATCGCTCATTCTCGGCATTGTATGTGAACTAAGTCTAGATTGTGATTGTGATTGCAGTCTTGGCAATCATCTTTCATTTCTTGGTCAAGAGGCAAGGCGGGGTCACGCCGCAGATGCCAACGTCATCAGCATAAACTTCACATGGGAGCCATTAGCCACTATGGCAATTTTGTGACATTAGCTATCACGATGAGTAGTTTTGTGCTCTCTGGAAGCCTTTTGTACGTCATCTTTTCTAGACCGAGTCTGAGGTCGTCTTTCAATGTCTTTGTGATTGGGCAACTGATTTTCGACAACATCAACAGTCTCTATTATGTGTTTATCTGCACAGTTGCGACGTTTGACTACTCTCTCATCAAGAACGAGACGGTCTGTCAAACGTACGGCATCATAGTTTCCTTTTTTACAACGTACTAGTGTTGATATCAGACTCTCTATCTATTGCATCTTTCATATTCCCCTAGACCCGTACTTGGTCGTCGTGGCAGAGCGTCCAACACTCACGCGCACACAGATAATCTGGTGTTTTGTGGAGATGCTCGCAGTAGCTTTGCTGAATTCGTTCCTGGTCTACGTTGGCGATCATTATGTCATTAGACCGAATCAAGTGTACTGTTATCTGGATAGTGAAAACGCGAGCGATTGGACAAAGATCACAATTGCCGTCTTAGTCATTACTTACAGCATGCCAATCTGTTTATTGGTGTATGTGTATTACAAGCTGTATCAAAAGTTGCGCCAACATCGACAAAACGATCATCTGAACAAGATCCAGAGACAGCTCTGTGTGCGTGGATTCCTAGTGTTCATAGCGTTCATGGTTGGCTTTTCTTACCCAGTGATGGTCGAGATTCTGAAAGCATTCTTCAATGTTCAGTTGGGTGAATGGTCAGATGTGCTGTTTGCCTGGTGTACGGCAAGCAATCTGTTGCTGAATCCCATCATTTACTACTACACAGACAGCAGAATCAGACACGACAAGGAACCACCACGACAGCCACCGCTGGTTGAACAGAGTCGTACAGAAAAGGTGGAGGAATCAGTGTTGTTCTACTAATTGGGTAAATGTGTTTTTCCATTTTGATGATGTCATTCTTCTCAATGCCAGAGCTAGATGGCTTTCAGTTTTATGGAGCGATCGTGTCTCTAGTGCTCTCATTAACGAGCTTTATCTTACTCGTGATTGTCTTGTATGCATTTCTCACAGCAAAATCCTTGAGAAGTCATACGAACGCGTTTTCACTTGGGCAGCTGGTGATTGACTTTCTGACAAGCATCTTGTACATTGTCGAGTGTATATCGACTGTATCGAATACCCATTGGATCACAAACAACACCGTGTGTCAGGTTTTTGGCATAGCAATCTCACTTTTGACAAGGTGCAGCTATTGACAATAGCATGTCCTTGTTTTGCATCTTACACATTCCATTGAATCCCTATCGAGTGCTGGTGATGAAGAGCCCACCAATGTCACTCAGATCAACGTTTTGGTGTTTTGTAGAGATGACGAGCATCTCTTGTCTCTTGACGTTTCTCATCTATGCTTCTGGATCAGATCAGTATGGCATCAGTCCTAACCACTCTTATTGCTACTTTTCTCTGGATCATCCATCGTCTTGGACAGTCATCTGTCTGTTGATTGCCATGTTCTGCTATGGTACACCTAGCTTTATCATGTGCTACATCTATTATAGAATCCATTACACACTGCAAAAGTACAGAGATCGTGGCAACACCACACAGCAAACGAATTTGACACCAGACCAAGACAGAGTGCACAGACTCCAAGAACAGATGGCCAAAAGAGGTGCTCTAGTGCTGTTTGTGTTTCTGATTGGCTACACATTTCCTATCATCTATTTCATTTCACGGTCCATCTTTGGTGTCCAGTACCATGTGATTGTGGATCTAATCACTGCTTGGTGTATGATATTTAATCTCATCCTGAATCCACTGATTTATTATTTTACGGATCCA
The DNA here is from genome assembly GCA_025526955.1 of Gorgonomyces haynaldii. NCBI lineage: Eukaryota > Fungi > Chytridiomycota > Chytridiomycetes > Rhizophydiales > Gorgonomycetaceae > Gorgonomyces > Gorgonomyces haynaldii. The sequence continues at coordinate 302,462 of JAHLJY010000016.1, read as the reverse complement.
CGTGTCCGACAAGCATTAGGAGCCACCTTTGGATCCAAGAGCCAAGAAGAGATGACAGAGGTCCGAGACACCAGAGCCTATGGCTTGGCAGAAACTGTTCTCATCAACTGACAGTAAATCTTTGTCTGAGTTCTATGCCATCCACTTTCATCGCTCTTTCATCCACTTTCACAACTACTCCATGGATTTGTACGAGACTTTACAGCTCTTTGCGATGAATCTGCCAAATGAGCTGTGGATCGAGATTTTCAAGCACTGTCCACTGGAATTGGAAAAACTATCGCTTGTATCCAGAAGATTCAATCTCCTGAGTACGTGCATACCCTTGGAGATCACTCTGAACTATCATCCACACAATACTTTCAAATCATTCCACACACTCACATCAAACCATTTGGAGCCAGTGATTGTTGCCAAGAGAAGAGTCTTGGTCAAACATGGCACCTTTTCTTGTATTTATCCCGACATTATTCCAACTTCTATCAAGTACGAACGAGTTGTCGTTTTTGACGCACATTCAGTCATCTTGGGTATCCCAGACTGTGATATACTGGAGTTGCATCTACAGGGCAGAGTGGTATTCACTGATTTGCACTACAAGAGGCTGGTGTTGGAATCCATTGGCAGATTTCAGCATCTTGAAGAATCCTACAAAACCAGATGGCTAGAACCAATTAGACAGTCCAAAATCCAAGAAATCATCTTCAATGGACCATTCTTTCAGGATATCATGGATGATCAACTGCTGTTTTATGAATTTTTGATGTCACTGGATGTGCAAGCTCTAGTTGCTGACTTTGACTGTCGCAAACTTGGATTAGATCGTCTGATTTCACTCTTGAGAAAGCCTGGATTGAGACATGTTGGCAGATTAGGGAGATTCACAACAGATTTGTACAAAAAGGTTCCAAAGTTTGGATGTCCACACATCCAGAGACTAGAACTTGGTACAACCAAATACCCTTACTCACACAAACTCTACCATGCCACTTGGTTGGATCAGATGGGTTTAGGCGTCCTGTGGCTCTTTCCGAACCTGGAGCATTTGGATGTGCATCTTGGATTTCAAAAAGTAGACGTAGAGCATCTGTTGCAGATGGTGATCAGGATCAAGCAAGGATTAGAAAAGAAATCCACCATTCGCAAGATTTGCTTCTATCAAACAACAGACATGAACCTGATTGATGATCCCAGATGGCAATTCACTGCCACCAAAGTACCGTTGGAAGCACATCCAGTAGAGATTCATGTGACAGAAGATGCCATGCTGCCACACAAGAAGGGACAGTACAAGTATTTTGGACCACCAAAAACCATTCCTGTAGATTGGATCTGATTTTACTGTTGCAATTGCTTGCGCATGATTCTCTCAAACTTGTGCTTCAAACGAACGACACTGCCGTTGATGACCAATGGCTTCTTGCGTGCCTCTTTGGTCTTTCTTCGCTTGATGTTGCTGTACCACTCAAATGCAAGCTGGTGCACTCTTGGGCCAAAGGGAGATGGGATTTCTGTGCGTTCTGGCTGTGGCAATGGACTGCGCAGAAAAACGGTAGAGCAAGTGTTGTAATCGACTTCAAGATAAGCTGGTGTGAACATCCAAGGACTCTGGTAGTCTTTTGGCTTAAAGGCGTATCCTTGTTCTGTCTTTTCAAGTGTTGGAATGGCATCTGGCTCAACAGTGAGGATATCTCCGTCTTCCATGGATCGTGCTGGAAAGCGACACTAGTCTTAATCAAGATACTGTCTTGCCATTGACTCTGACTTTTCCTTGAACGACCATCTGTCTGGCAGCAAAGATCGAGTTAGCAAAGTGACTGCGGAACACAACCACATCCACTCTTCTTTCAAGCTTTGCAAATCCCAGTGTTTGGTATGGCGGTGTGCGTTCTCTGTCTTTTTGCGACTGCAACTTGAATGGCACTCGTGAATCAAAATGCAGGTCAATAAACTGCTTTTGTGTGATATTGGGTACATGGTAAGCTCTCAACTCTCTCTTGGCAATCCATCGCTGCTGAAAGACAGAAAGTGTTGGCTTTTGAATGTCAATTTTCTTGTTCATCAGGTTGAACAGGTTCTGTGGGTGCCATGACATTCTGATCAACTGTTTCTTGGTGTTGTATGGCTGCTCCACCATCCATTTCATTGCTCGAGGCATTTGCAGTTTCTCTTGAAAGTCAAAGATTTTTTCTGTTTTCCTGCGCCACTTGTGCAAACTGTCCATCACAGGATCTAGTTGTGGAGGGTGTCAATGAGAGAATCTAGCTGCAAGAGATTCATGGCATCTCAACTCTTTCCTGATGATTGTCGCGGACGCAGGATTCTTGCAAGAAGCAACACTTGGATTTCCACCTAAAATGGGTTCACAATCCATGACAGTCTATCTGTCAACACATGCCTCACAGCACGTAGAACAGCTGAGAAACTTGAAAACACAACACTTGCACTTGGTCTTGGGACTGTCTCAGCATGCACATGTGAGTGAATTGGATCATGATCCATCGCTGACTGGACGATGGGGATCCTCTGAAGGTGGATTCTTTGAAACAGTCCAAAGAAAACTACAAGAATGGTTGGGTTGTCCTGTGACTGTGACATATGAGCCACAGTTGCTCTTAATATGGTCTTGTTCCTTTCTGACACTCAAATCTGACTCGTTTCGCATGACTGGCTACAGAATCAACTCAATTCTGGATCATCTGAATGTCAAGGAAGAAATCTACTCTCTTGGACCACAATCTGAAGAGATGGGCAAGTTTCTGTCCTCTATCGCTTCCATGTCTTCCAGACGAGCGAATGCTTCAACACCAGCACATCTCATTCTCGTGGACAGAAATCTGGATCTAGTTGGACCATCCATGCACACAGAATCTATACTTGAACCACTGTTCACAAAAGAGCACTTGCCAACTGTCGATCTTGGATTTACAACTATCGAACCAGAATTGGACTCTCAGAGCAAGAATCTCTTGCAGTTGTTGATGGACAATCAGAAACAGAGTCTGTTGATACTACGGTACACTCTCTAACACAAGAAAACACTTGCTAGACATTCTGGGACAGTATCAATCTGTGCCAAAAGTCCTTGGAAGACCGAACCCAGAGCAACTCAAGGAACTCGTTCAGTTGATACCATTAGAAGCATATGCAGAGAATCCATTGCTTGTGTGGATCACTGGAATTGTGAATCAGTTGAACCAACAGCGACCAGATCTGGTGTCGATTGAACAAACGATGATCAAGTCACTGTCATTTTCTGGAGATGTCATGACACCCATCAGCCAGCTGTGTGATTTGCTGAAAAAGATTGCTCAAGAAAAGCAAGATCCACAGTCTCAATTCCCAATCACGACAAAAGATGTCTTGCATCTTGCCATTCTCCTGTATTCACTCTTGCCAAAGACACTTTCCATCTATCCAGAACAAGAAACGATCCTCAAACAGGCCTTTCTCAAAGCCATGATGGCTGCCAATCCAAAAGCGAATCCAAGACAAGTCCAGATGTGGATCCAATCCACTTTTCAGCAACTACAGTCTGTGTCAGAGAAGCGAAATCATCTGTCTCAACTGGCTGATGTGCTTGACTTTGGGTCAGAGCATCCTTACGTGCCATTGATTGTCAGAATTGGCATGCAAGTTTTGTCTGGCAATCCCACAGATCTGAGACATCACAAGATGGGATCTCTCTTCTTCTTTTCTCCTCCAAAGCCACAAGTACTAGTATTCTTTGTCTTGGGTGGTATCACATTGTATGAAATTGACGCAATCAAAAGAGCATTTGATTCAAGTGGAAAACAAGTTTACGTATGTTCAGACCAATGGCAATCCAGAGAAACATTGTTGCAGTCAATAAAGAGCTGACATGATCCAAATCCAAGCACGATAGCAAGACCAGGATGCCAAAGACAGAACAGAGTCCTTTCTCTTGTCAAGATTGGTTTCATGCACAGATCCAGTTGGTCGGACTCTTTTGCGTTGCAGATATCTCGAGAACATGGATTCCATTTGTGCCAAGTCCCAATTGGAAACATCTGGATGCATTTCAATCGAAAACGCATCAGATTCAACAGTTGTTTTGGAAGACAGCTGCAAGAGAAAAGAAGACACATCTGAGACAAATTCTTGTGGTCCACTCTCGACAAGGACTGCTTTTTCAATCCTAAAGATCAAGAGTTGGCTGCTAAACTGCTGCTGTTGAATCCACTTGTAGATTCCCAAAAACACAACTGTGCCGAGTTGCTTTGACAAATACTGTTCGAGGTTCTTGGCTTTCTGAAAGACTTGTTGTCTGTTGTACACCAAATTCTGTCTCAGACACACTTCCAGATGCTCTTGTCTCTCCAGTGCTATTTTGGAGTGGTAATTCTTGCGTGCTTGGTTCATTTCAAGAACAAATTGCACCTGTTGCTCTTCTGTGAGTTTCAATCCAACCACTCCACTCTCTTGCAGCATATCCATCAGTCCATGGTATCTCTCTGAGGTTGGATGGACATTGATGGAGATTTGGCCTTGGTGGTGTGTGGCAATTAGCTCAATAAACTGTTGGAGTAGTTGTTTTCTTGGGCTGTCCTTTAGCTCGTAGTATTCTTCCACCAGTGTTGCAAAAGTCATCAACGTGGCAAAGAGTGATCTGCCACGCACGAGATTGTAATAGGATGGAGGGTTTATACCAAGACGAGACGATCATGCGTGACAATCACCTTGTCATCAGTCTCTCCACTGATAATCTTTTGATTCTGCTCCACTTTGAGCTTCAACAACTTGGACAGTCCTTTGAACATCTGGATCTGCTTCATGTTCGGCTCGTGCTTTTCTTTGACCATCTTTTGTGTCTCTCTGAGTTTGAGTGCCATGTGCTCTAGCTCCAAAGTCTTTTTCGTGTACAGATCTCGGTAGGTCTTGAAACCACGTGTCTTTTGGACGAGCTCTGTCATCTCATCTCCACCAATATAGGCTTTCATCTCACCCATGACTCTGTCCTGGTGAATCTCTATCTGTTTCAAGAGTGTGTTCAAGAGATGGTACTTTGTCTGGTTCTGGTAGATCTCAGATGACAAGTTCTTGACTTGTTCTTCGAGCTGTTGCATGTCACTAGATTCAATATTGGTACCTGTCCATGCCAAGCACAGCAGCATCATACTGTCTCTTCTTTTCTCCATAGGCAGTTTCCAAATCTTGGTGTTGCTGTCTCAGTGTACGCAACTCTGCAATCACTGGTGCCAAGAGATTCTTCTTTTGCTACGATCAAGCTGAATACATTGATTGTTTCCATCAACTGCTCAACAATCTTGGACACTTGCTCCAATGTTGCTCCTTTTTCTTGGTCAATCTGGCTCTTTTTTTCAGATACAAACTCTAGTGTCTCTTGAGCATCATGGAATCCAGCAATACCTTGCTCTTGCTCCAGATTGCCAAGTTTTGCTTTGAGTTCATCGTGTTGTTGCTTCAGAATATCCACAGTGCGAGAGAGAATGCCGTTTTCGACCATGAGACCAGACAATTCTGCCTTTTTGCGCTTGTAAAGTGTCGATTTGCCTCGCAATTCAGATACATATCTCTTGAAATCATCTCCTTTGAGCATCTTTTGTCCAATAGTGTCTCTCTTGGACTGTGCTTCCTCTTGCACTTTCTTGAGCTCTTCTGTTGTGCGATTGAGTACATCCAGAGTGGATTCCTTCTTTCGAGAGATAATGGCTGCTTGCTGACGGAACAGTGCCAGATTAGCATCACCAGAAGCACTCTGTTTCATCTTTTCTTCTGCCAGTGCAGCAGATGACTTGTTGAGATTGGCAATTTCAGTCTCAATCTTGGCCAGATCCTTCTCTGACATGGCTGGCTCACTCAGGATAAATGTCAAGTCTTTGATCTTGTTGACCATTGCCTCTCTTCTCTAGTGTCAAACACAGTACCTTTGGGAGTGTCTCGAGAGCCAAGAATCTGTTCATCTTGTTCTCTTCTTCAATCTTGGTAAAGAGTGACTCTGGAGTAGAGCTGGAGACAATGTGCTTCACTTCCTTCAAGAGCTCACTCACTTTTTGGGCTCTTTTGTCAGATTCTTGCAGTTGCAGACGTTGTTCACGCAGACGTTCCAACAGATCCATTTCTTTGCTCTGTTGCAGTCTCAGATTCTTGGCTCCTTCAAGCCATTGGTCCTTTTTGGCCATGTGTTCTACTTTCTTTTTGAGTCTTTGAATTTTGGCAATCACCTGGTGTTTTTCTTCTTCCATCTGCTGAATCTCTCTCTTTAAAGTACCAGCATTGAGACCAGAGTCTTTGATGGACTCTAGATACTTGTGTGACTGCTTGAATTGCTCTTGCATGTTCTCAATCTCTTTGCCAAGCTGCACAATCACTTGCATCAACCATAATACCATCATCATGTGCAAAATCAACAGGAACAGGTGGTACTGACAGAAAGATAGCCAGATACGCGCGTTTCTTGTGACTTGGCAAGTCAGACAGCAGAAAATACAAGGCTTTGAGAAGCTTTTGTCTGTTCTGACCCAAATCCATCCAGTCTAGAGGATCTTCAATCTCTTTGAACTTCAGCATTTTCAAAAAGTCAATAATCTTGTACAACAACTCATCATTGACTTCACGATAGTCTACTTTCTTGAACGGAGACAGCGCATCTTGTTCGTTTGTGTATTGCAACACGTCCAGAAGCGTTTGTAAAAGCATCTGTTCTGGAATTTCATCGTGTATCTGGATAACAGACCAGGTTTTGGAGAATGGTGCTTGTACAAGCTTTTCGACAATGAATTTTAGTTCTTGAGGTGTTGACATTGACGCGAAAGTCATTCGTCTTCAAACTGCCTTTTTGGTCGCTGCACCTGGTCCGACACCAGTCGCTGTGCCTCTAGAATGGGCTCGTATCCTTTGAGTTGGTATCTGAAGCTGTCATTTGGAGACACACAGAATCGCTTAGACACGACGTATTGAAATGCTTGCTGAAAGGTCATTTGATGGTACAGCATCAGATATCCAATAACGATAGATGGTGACCTTGATATTCCAGACATGTCAACCACAAGCACTCTTCCTGATCCAAGACGAGAGTGAATCCAAGGTGATGTTTGGTTGAGCCAGACCAAAAGCTGTTCATCTGCTTGATCACTCAACGACAGACAATAGACATCCAAATGCAGGAACTGCGGCTTCAATATCCTCCTCTCTTGTTCATCCACCAACCACAAGACACTGGTAATTCCAAGTTCCGCTAGTTTTGCTTGCTTTGATGCTGAGTAAGGTCCTATAAACAAATTGGGCATGATCTCCTGTATCTCTCTTCTCGACTCGTAATTCCAGTCACTCATTTTCGCGCAAAGAACAATCAGTCGTCCCAAAGTTCATTCTCGACACTTGAACAGTACCAGATTGCAGTGAGATACAAGTGAACACGTGACTTTGTTTTCTTCTCGCGAAATGTTGAGAATCTTCAAAAGGACAATGGCAAAGCGCAGCCAGAATGATTTCTATGGGCAGCACAACCTATGTACACTGCTTGATGTTAGCACCACAGGAATTGACTCTGAAACCTCTGAAGCAGCAGTTGGGCAAGCATTTAGTTGCTAGCATCAAATTGAGTGGCTACATGCCAGACCACTTGGACACAGTCACATATTTTGCACTTGGATCAGCCAACAAGATGGAAATGCCAACAGTCGTTGTATCACCGCTAGCAGAGACAAAGAGATGGTATGTCAACAAAGGTCCGTTTGTGCATGCCAAGACAAAGGAGCTCTTTGAGCGAGTGACACATGCACGCGTATTGCAGATTTACGACACCCACTTGGACAATGTAAAGCAACTGAGGGACTACATTAGCAATAACCTGCCACCAGGCATTGACATTGAACTCACTACATGGGAGCATGTCAGACCGGGCTTTGCCAAGAATATCCAGATTCCAGATGTTTATTCTTACAAGAATCTGATGGAGGATGTTGTCAAGTCTTATCTGGATCATTTCAACGGCAAAGGTCCAAAGCCAGATATGGTTTATGTCAATGGTCTCTACCAAAAGATGAAGGACTCTACAGCGATTGAGCAATAAATCCATGGTTTGACGCATGAGCAGTAGACGGATTGCTTGACTCTGAGCAGCAGCTGAACGGCACTTTCCCAAATGATCACATTTGAACAGTGGTGCAGAAAGGTGGCATTGGAGCACAAGACATTCATGTTTGAGTCACAGCGCTTTCGTTCATCCATTGGACCACCTCGCTACATGACTGACGGCTGGCTGTCACTGTGGTTGGATGGCAAAACACTGGAAACAAGACTGCAGCCATATATGTGCAAAGGCATCCAAGACATTGCTGCAGAAGTGAGAGCAAGGACAGGAAGAGCACCAGGCAACCTTCCTTTGGTTATTGCCATGGAGGGATTTGTGGATTTGGCGCTGGCACTCCCACACTTTCGCATAGATTCTTACAGCATCCTACAAACACTCTCATTCCAGGACTTTGCCATGACCATGGTCAAGCATGCTTCGTTGAAGACCTTTGAAGCCATTGACGCGTTGCTGCCAAAAGACAGCGGATCCACCAAAGGCATGTATCTTGCACTGGCCGTCAAGAACAGAAAGTTGGATGTCTTTGAGCGCTTGCTCTCTCTTGGCTGGGGTGAGTCGTTGGATAACACTGATGATGGCGAAACTGCTTTGAAAATGATTGTGGATGATGAACTGCTAGAGTATCTAAAATTGGCACCAGGCTGTTTGGAACATGGAGCTCTTGTAGAATTGATAGATTATGCACGAGAGAGAAAGTTTTGGGAGGGTTTGGATGTCATTCGATCGTTTGACCATGATGTTGGCATGACACCGTCTCACAAGCAAATAGTGGATACTATGGATGCTGAGGAATTGCTGGATATGATTTTACACACAGATTACGAGCAAGATTATGTGTTGTACTTTCTGGAGTCCAACAGAGACGATCTGTTGGAGAAAATTGGAGAAAAAGATCCAGAAATCCTTCAAATAATGCTGCCAACTCTCGTGAGAAAGGGCAACTTTTCGGGATTCCGAAGATTTGTCAAATTAGGAGCAGAAGTGAAGAATGATATACTCCTTCCAGCAGTTTTGATGTCAAAGGATACAATAGGCATTGACTGGCTGATGGAAAACTACCCACAAGCGATTTTACCCAATTTTAAGTGGTTCGAGTATTGGCTGAAATTGTCACCCATCACTGCTTACTTTCCAGCCATGGAGTTGATGTTGAAAAAGTATCCAGATGTCTTGACTGAGAAAGATCTTTACATTGGCTTGGATCTGGCTGTTAAGCACCAAAACCTAGAGCTTGTACAATTTCTGTTGAAGCAAGGCATCAGTCCAAATGGCTCAAAGCACACCAATGCATTGGATCCTCTCTTTGTAGCAATACAGAACCAAGACATGAAAATTGTCAGAGCGTTACTCAACCACAAGTACGATTTCTTAGAGAATCCACTCTTTTATGCATCCAAAGTCGGTTCTGAAGAGATATTTATGCTGCTGCTGGAACAGCAACAATGTTCACTTGCAAAAAGGGATGAAGATGGCAAGACAATGCTGCACATCTGCGCAGAGCGTGGATTCTTTAGAGCAGTGAGTGCCTTGGTTGAATTCATGGACTTGGACCTATCAGACAACAACGGAGACACTCCTTTGAGACTGGCATCCAAACACAGGCACAGAGACATTGTGCATCTGCTCTTTCAGCGTGGAGCCTCTCTCCGTCCCAAGTAAACACTCAGATGTGCATGATTGTAGACAGATCTTGCGGGTTGAGAAATTCTTCCGAGCGTCAAAATTTCCCACCAGCAGAGATCCAGAATGCGAAAATGGAGGAGACTGCTGCTGATACCCCTTCTGATGGTCATCTACTTCATGTATCCAAGACAGCAAGACTCAAAGATCATTGTTTCCATGACCACTTTTGGACAACATTCGAATTTACAGTCCACAATTGATTCTCTCTTGCAGCAAACACTCGTATTAGAGATTTACGTTCATGCAGTCAACTTGACTCGACTGTATGGTGGGAAATTCACTCCACCAAAGCAACATCTGCGAGTGCATCTGAGATGGACAAATGACAGCGGACCTGGCACAAAATTACTAGGTTTATTGGAACAAGAATTAGATCCAGAACAGTTGATTCTCTTGGTGGATGATGACAGGATTTACCATCCAAGAATGGCACAAACGTTGTTGCAACAGTTTCAAGAGAGACCGACGACATTTGAGTGTCTAGAATGGACAGATCAAAGACCTCAAATGTCAAGATCTGGTGATTGCCATGGAGCAGCATCCAGTGGCAGTGGATTGCTTTTGAGAAGGAAATGGTTGAAAGACTTGAAGCAGCCATCAAAAGAGTGCTTTCTGTATGATGATGTGTGGCTCTCTGGACATTTGATACAAAAGGGACTGATTCCACACAAGATTGATGGCAGATCATATGCAAGACATGTACAGGATGCAAGATTAGCTGTCAAACATCATCCAGATCTAGAATACAAGTGCTGGAAAGAGTATGATTACTTGAAAAAGAAGCGAATTGGTGTCTTTCCACAACATCAGACTTTCTTTCCAAATGGATTTCTCAAACCAAAGAACACAATGTGTCTCTACAATCCATTTGCTAATCCATTCAAAACCAAACCCAGCTGTCCAGATATCATCACAAGAAATGCAATCCCAGTCCATGAATGGCAGCACAAGCAGCAATCGATTGAATACCATATGCCATCTGTTTCTGTTGGTTGTGCTGCAGATCCACACAACTGTCCCATCCAATGGGTCTTGTATTACACCGAATGCAGCAAAAACTCCAACAGATTTGTACAAGAAATTGTCTCAAAAGGGATTCCATTCCATGTCCTTGGCTTAGGAACACACTGGAAAAAGATTTGGGGTGATCGTGTGAGAAGATTTCATGATTATTTGACGATGGTCGATCCAGAAAAGATTATTGTCTGGAGTGATGCAGATGATGTGCTGCTGATGCCATCTGCCACAATTCAAGACCTGTTGGATGCTTACAAAGATCTAGAAGCATCTGGCAGCAAGATCTTCTTTGCAGGAGAAGAAGCCTGTTGGCCATTTCTGTCAACTGCCAGAGACTTTCCAGTACAAGAACGCAACAATCAAACATCGCCGTTTCGCTACTTGAATGCCGGATTGATGATAGGGAAAGCCAAGTACCTGTTAGAGCTCTTGCGATACATTTACGATGGAGATTGTGTGGATGATCAAGGCATGTATCAGAAAGCATATTTGGATCCAATTGTGTACTGGCGTGAATCTGGACACATCAAAGTCTCAACGTCACGTAAACCCATTCAACCACCAAATGAAGCCAAGAATCTGATAGCAATCGATGCTTGGAACAGATTTGGACTTGCCATGTTTGGAGTGAAAGAGACTGATTATGACATCACCAATGGATCACTCTCTCTCAAAACAACACATTCTAAGCCATTGCTGATGCATTTTGCTGGAAAATCACGTCAAAAGATGCAAACAATTCTTGACCAACTTTCCAATGAAGCGACGTAGATTTATTCTTGTGATTGTCTTTCTTTTGTTTCTGTTTTGGATCAGACCCACTCCCTTACCAACAAGTGTTGAAATCAGTGAGCTCTCAAACAAGAGACCAAGAATTGTTGTTTCGATCTCAACTTTTGGAGGACGCACTCAAGCACTGGAAAACTGTGTCAAATCACTAGTCAGACAGACATTACAACCAGACGCTATCCTGATTCACATTCCAAATGACGTTGTGCGAGTGAAACAGAAAGAATTGGACAAGACAGTACTAGAACTTCCACAACGGTATCCACTAGTGAAGATACACCATCCAAAAGATTATGGACCCTCCACAAAGCTCTTGGGTGCACTCTTGCTCGAAAAGGATCCAGATACGATCGTTGTGACTCTGGATGATGACACTGAATATCATGCTCACATGCTATACCATCTAGTGCAATTTATGACAGAAAAGTCTGGTTTAGCACCGTGCTTTGTTTGTCAGCATTGGCCGTGGTATCAGCCTTGGCCATCATGGGCTTGGTATGGTACTTGCAAGGGATGGGCTAATGCTTATGCCGGTGTTGCTTATAGAGTGGGATGGTTTACTGAGAGTGTGTTTGACTTTGATCGTGCTCCAGATGGATGCAAACTGCACGATGATGTCTGGATCTCTGGCAATCTACACGAAAAGGACATTCGTCCGTACGTGATCAAGCCAGGCTACTTTTCTGTCGTCAGCCACTTTCGACATCCATCTCTGAGCATCAATTCAGTCAAGAACGGTGAAAAGGGACACAGAGATCCATGTATTGCCTTTTTTAATCGCTTCAACTGAAGAGCTTGCTTGTAAAGTCAGCGCGCTGCAAGAAATCTGTAATCTCCTCTTTCGCTCTGTGCCAAAAGGACGTTCTAAAGTAATTAAAGTGCAAGGCACAATCCAATCTCGACTCTTTGATGATCTTTTGGACGTCATAGTTGAATTCCAGACTTCCATGCACAGCATTGTTTGGAATCACAGATGGATAGATCTCTCTGCGTGCCAAATGTCCAGCAATCCACATCTCATCATGAATAAAGCATGCTTGGTTGATCCCCACAAAGTCAAAGATTTCAGATCCAAACCACTCTCGTTTGAAAGCAACGCCATTGGTGGTTGTAGGCCACCCCAGACACTGTCCCTCACTCACAGACTCTATTTTGATGGAGTCATGCACATAATATTCACATCCAAAGCATGGAATGGATTTTGTCTCGTTCTTCATCCTCTCCAACAGTCGGTCAACCATATTGGGTTCAAATGTAGAGTAGGGATGTACAGTCACTATGACAGTGTCTGGATGTGATTCTCCCGCTAGTGTGCCAAGTAAATTCGTGCTCGCTCCATAGTCCTCTCTTGCATGATACACTTTGACTCTGTTGGATGGCCTGAGAACTGGCTTTTCGTCTCTGTACCAGACCTGAATCTCATCCAGCTTTTCTTGCTTCTCGAGTGAATCTACACATTGCTGGATGGTATCCAGAAATGGGTTGTACAAAACAGTTGCAATGATCTTGCGTTGTGATCGAATGCGGTTGAGCATCGAGTGTGCCTGCCAAATCAACAAAATCAGCGCAACGTATTTGAGCATCGCAAAGAATTCACGCACCACAAATGACAGAAATGTGTTGTAATAACTGCTTCAATCGCTTGTGCAACGCGCTTTGCTTTGGATGAAACGCAGAAGACAGTCGTTGCTGCTGCTGTTTCTGTTGGGTGCACTTTACTTTATTCCTGAAACCGACACAGAACTATGCAGCAACGATTATTCCAAGTACACTTATTTGCAACACCTTAATACCACATTTTTGATCGCACTCAATTTGTACAATAACGAGCAAGTCTTTCCTCTCCTATCCTCACAAATTGACAGTCTCATTGAGTTTCTAGGTCGGGATCGCTTCTATGTCAGCGTTTACGAGAATGGTTCACGCGACAATACACAGCTGCTTTTGAGTGACTGGCGCAAGACTTTGGATACTCGCGGTGTCAGAAACAGGATTGTGACCGATCCATTGGACACAGACTATCAGAAACTGAACAGAATTCAAGTCTTGGCAGAAATCAGGAACAAGGCACTCAAACCTTTGGAGCAACACCACTTTGATATGGTACTGTTCATGAATGATGTGTACCACTGTCTGGATGACACTCTCGAACTCATTCATCAGCAGCATTCCCAGAAATCTGATATCACATGCGGGTTTGACTATACGTTTCAATTTCCAACCGGTCTCACAGTCTTTTACGATACCTGGGTGGCTAGAACACTCTCTGGACATCCAATCACGTTCAACGACATTTTCCCTACTTTTACGTACGACCCAGAGGCTCGTTGGCGCTATCTCAATGGTCTTCCACTACAGGCTTACTCTTGCTGGAATGGCATGGCTTTACTTAACGCAGAACCATTTTACCAAAACGTGCGATTTAGAACTGGCACTGATTGTATGGGATCAGAGTGTCAGCAACTTGCAGATGACTTTTGGTCTCTTGGATACAATAGAGTGCTCATGGTGCCACAAGTGAAAGTCGTCTACAAACCAAACGAGTGGCAACACATTCGCAGATACAAACGCAAAGTACAAATACGAGCATCCAGACACACTGCAAACACCTCATTATCACTTCCAACATCACAGCCACAGCGTTGGAAGGGATGGTCTCTGTTTCAGTCGTGGCAACCAGATCTTCCAGTGGGAGAACGTGTCAATTGGACCTTTCCTGGGCCTGAAAAAGTCTTGTGCGTCCCTCTCATTGGAGAAGGTGTGCGTGGCGTGGATTTTACAGATTACTTTTGGTACCCTGTCAACAATTCTGCAACAAGACCGAGCCACAAACAAACTTCCCAAGACCAATAAAATTAGAAAATGGAGAACCGATGCGACTCTGGATTTCAGAGTGTCACAACATTTGCAGAGTTCAGAAAAACAAAAGACAGATTACCAAAGAGCCAGCCAAACGGGATTGGTTCTGGCACTCGATACAAGTATGTGCCAAGAGTCTTATCCGATTCTCTCTATCGGCAACCATTGGATCTCAAACCGTTGGAGTCAGTGCTCGTGGAAGACACTAAAAGAGAGCCTTTGATAAGAAAGAGCTGGAATATCTTATCAAAACAGACCAAGGGAGAATCCCCAACACAAAGTGAATCCCAAAACCAGGATTCAGGAACAAGTATTAAGGATAAGGTATCTGGAATAACATTAGCTAGAGACACTCTTTTCAGGTACAATGCATCGTAATCAGCATCAGAGAGAGCGTATTGAAGCATTTATGCGACTGAACAACAAGACTTTTCAACAACTGCCTTTAACACAACGACTGCATCTCTCTTGGATAGCTCACTATCAATGCTGCTCACCTGGCATGCTTGTCTATGAGGAAGGCACACCTTTGACTAGAGTCTTGTTTGTCGTGTCTGGCACCTTGTCCGCATCCACAAATCGTAAGATCTGTAACGGTAGAAGGTGGTGTGCTGAGCGAACTATCGATTCTAGGACCAGGTACTTGCTTTGGACGACTGGAAGACTTGGATGAAGTCAAGTTCGTGACTATCACATCCAAAGAAGAGTGCCATATTGTGGTCGTTGACAAGCGTACCTTCATTTACATCAGAATCCTATTTGGAACTGGAGCAAGACAGACACTATATCGAGACACAACTGAATGATCTCAAAAGATACGAGCCATTCAGACATGTTGAGAACGACAGCATCTTAGAATATGTTCAAGTGGAAGAGTATGAGCCAGACCACACTCTTTTGCGAGACAATGACACACATGATCGCATTGCCATCATCCTGGAAGGATATTGCAAAACAGTTGCATCCATGCAGCAGAGAAGGAGCGATTGGGTCTTGAATACCTTTAAAGAGACTCCCATCCAGCAACTGGGTCCTGGTTGTCATTTTCCAGGAATCCCACCAGGCATTCTCGACAGCAACTCTGAACGCATGCGACATCTCTTTGATGGTCCAGTAGGATACATGGTTGTGTCTACAAGTCGAATCAAAGTTGCTTGGGTCAAGACACCGAAACTGTTGTCAATCCTGCCAGACGCGACTGTCCATGAGATGGTGTTTGTCAACAATCTGTACAAGCCATCTCAAAAAGATCTGCAGGCTTGGATGAACAAGAAGCAAAAGTGGGAGGGTTACCGAAAGACGATTGTGAAGTCAATGAAGAAATAAACTTCAAAGTACATACTGCAACCCTGTCCACTATCAACTGCTTCATGCCAGATGTTGTTCTACTGATTGCTCTGCCTCATCTGTTACAGATCTCTATACTCTCTCTTTGAACTCCATTCATCAGATCAGTCTTGGAGTGTTTGTGAATGACGTCATCTTCCATGCTGTACTCACAGCAGTTGTCACAATTCCTGGAGCAGAGATGACCAACCAGACAACAAACTGACCAAAGTCACAACAGAGATGGATAGTCTAGAAAAAGAAGATCTAAAAGCAGTCAGTACTCTATAGAAGGAATGGCATACACAAACTGCATCATTGATACGATCCCCTCGTGATACTTTGCTCTTTAACGCATTGCTTGCACTGTAGGGTTTTGGCGCGCCAGATTTGTTTACAAGAGGCCATGCAATCAAATGTTGGAGACAGCCTCACCACTTGGCAAGAGTATATGGAATCAAAGTCATCTGGTAATGTGACAAAAGATCGCAGAAGGGCTTCTGAGACACCAAGACGACTCAAGATTGAGAGAACCCACAATGCCGGCACACGCAGTCTTCCAGCGACACCGACGGTCACAAGGCCACTCTTTCGGACACTATCTCGGAGATGGAAAATGGCATTGTGGTACGCCTTCTTCCACAAGCGATTCAAACGACATAAGATGCACCAAAGCCATCAAGAGCTCTTTTCTATGAGTCGGACTAGAGACAAACTCGAACGCATTGAGCAGTTGATTCGTCTGAAATTTCCAACAGTCCAAATGCCACGAGAGCAGCGTCTGAGACTAAGTGCCCTGGCAGAACACAAAATTCTGCAAAAAGACACTTTGCTTCACGACGATGGTGATCCTTTGGAATGGTACTTTTTGGTTCTGTCTGGACATCTTGTTTGGTTTACAAACCGTTTGGATGCTTATGGTAGAAACTGGGAGTCGTCATATTATCGAGCATCTCACAAGTGGACACACTTTTGGGGAACTGGCTCCAGCATCCATTGCTGGTGGCCTGTATGCAATTGAAACCACTGAAATCTTGCAAATCAATGTCCAGAAATGGTTGGAATCTGATCAACTGCCAGAATCTCTGCAGCTTCGTCTTTCACTTGATCATCTTCCTCCTTCTTGTCTTGATTCGATTGATTTTACATTGCTGCCATTCCAAATCATTGAATTCGATCCAGATGAGACGTTGCTACTCCACAGCGACACCCATGAGTCGATTCTCTTTCTGATCGAGGGCAAAGCAAAAGCAACGAAGACCATTGGTGGCAAAACGTATGTCATCCAAGATTTCGAGGAAGGAGACCATTTTCCTGGTGTTCCAGTCCAGATGTGGGACGTTGCAATGGAGACACTCGACAAAAGTACTTTCAAGGCGTCCCTGACACTGGACGTTGGCTATACAGTAACGGCATCTACTAGAGCACTCGTCTTGAGGATGAAACTCCTGGATCTCGTACCACAATGCAACGAGACCTTCTTCAACACAGTCTTTGCGAAAAACCTGTACAGACCAGAGAGTGAAGAGGTCATGCAACAAGTTAGCAAGCAGCATCGTTGGGAGGCCTTCAAGAAACAAATGATCACCCCCAATTAAAGATGCGCGAGAGCTGTGCACTTGCCATGAAACTTGAAAATCTGCCAAGGGAGCTTATCAAATGCATTGTTGAGCATATGGATATGAGTACTTGCTTAAATTTCCATCGATCCAACAAGTATCTTTTTGCAATGCAATGGCCAATTGTTTGCTGTTTTCGATTCGAAGACTTTTACAGAGCATTGTGCCACAGAAAAGAAGCCATAGTACTCTCTATGCTGCAATTGATCATAACAAGCAAGAGAGCTCTATCCGACTCCTTGGGAACTGTGCAAAAGCAAACACAGATCCTCAATCTCGCTTTTGAAGCATCCTGTGCCGGTGGTTTAGCTCATGTTGTGAAATTCTTGGTCGATCATCCAAAATTTGTATTCGAAGAGTGTGATTCCCGAATCTTGCAACTTGTCTGCCACTCGGGACACCAGCAGGTTTTGGATATCTTGGTCGCTCATCCCACAAGACTGCAGCACTTGAATACCGAGGCCGCCTTACAAAGCGCAGCAACACAAGGTCACTTGGATATTCTGCAAAAGCTGCTTCAGACTTTTCATTATGAGACGGGAGCCATGGAAACAGCAGTCATTCATGCTTGGACTGTGGGGCAAGAGGAAAGTATAGCATTCTTACTGAGTGTTTTGAAGGACAAAGAAATAACCATTCCAAGGAAAGATCTCAAAAATATCGCCAGAAAGTAAAGAAAGTTGCACTCACACACCCAAGCATCCTACCTAAAACTAGCCCAATTCATCTGGCTCCAATCTTAACCAGATCTACGGCCAATCTTCTTGTTCTTTCACAAAATGCAGAGGACCGGCCATTCTGAAGAGATCTGACATGCCACTGGCAGCCATTCATGGCTCCTTTCTTGTAGCAACTTGCATCTTGGGTTTGATGACCATTCGCAGATGTGAGAGTCCATCCTGGTCAGGATTGCACGAGATTCTTGGATGCAGAGTCACAGATCAGGATGCCACGCCTGCCACAGACAATAGTGCGTGTTTGGTGTGTAGTGACAGCTTCAACTGCGCCATGCTTTGGTGTTGGTGGACCGCAGCAGAGTCGATTCTGGCATTTCACAGCCAGCATATTGGCAATCGAGCAAGTGTGTGATCTGACAGTCTGAATATTGGTTTTGGTGCTGCTGAAAGTGTCCAGAAATGCATTCATCTTCAAAAGACGCACGGTCTGGGTACCAGAGAATGCTTGAGTTTTGGAATATCCTGCGAAGGATACTAAAATGTATATCAGATGCTAAGAATACCGCTATTGACAAATGGGCTGACCAAGTTTATGCGCCTCAAAGGTTTAGAAGCGGTTTTCATTATTACGAGTTGCAAAAATAATCTCCGCCTTCCTTTTCGAGGGGAGGGTAATGTATTGACAAGGTTTGACCACAAACGTGGCGCAGAAATGATCACATTGGCAAACGGAGTAATTTAATTGGCTGGCTTCAGCTCCGTCCAATAGAGTTTCTCTTGGAGTACTGCAAGCTGTCACCACAGCACCCCCTGTCCCAGTTTGCCTGTGAGATCCAGCTCTTGTTACAGTTCAGATCCTTGACAAAGACGTGTCTGCATGGGAGTCCATGTGTTCTGAAGAACCTGCAATGACATGTGCAGTCTGGCTGCTCTTGGGCACATTGAGATAGCCGTTCAGATGGTCAACACCGCCATGTGTTGTGCATGAGATGCTATTAGGCGCAGCACCAACCAGGTCGGGATTTGGATCCATTGTCCATGCCAGCACACATTTTGGAACAACACGTGCTGCATTGGAGACTGACTACTAGTCTCGCATCCATGTGTGCAAGGAAAAGGCTGTGCACAGATACAGACACGCCCCTACTGTGAAGCTGGCTACTTTTAGAGTGCTTGACAGGCGTCTCGCCTTGTTCCAGACCGCGCCAGACTATTACTGTGTCGGTTAATAGATTATACACGGCTTGTTATCAACAGCAATCCATATAGTTTACTGCCATCTGGCAAGTCGTAAATTGTCATTCATCGAGTCAGGACTCTTGCAAGTGGCCTCAATGTCGAGTGCCAGTGTACTATGTGGCCATCCACAAGTATTGTAATGTTTACAAGCTGGTGCACCTCAGCTGTTGCAGATGACTATGTGTCTGTGGCAGATTCAGTGACAAAACCAGTTTCGAATGTCTGGGATGTCATTCAGCATGTTGATCATATCTCAAAGTCACTGCAGAGTCCCACAGCCTCTGAAGACGTTCTTTCTGCAGATAGTCCACGCCAGTGTCTGAGTCGCAGTCTGAGCAGTACTCGTCCTCTGGGTCTGCACCGCCTGCCATGCGCCAGATGAGACACGCTGTCTTGTGGAACTGCACTCCTGCTCTGTTTGGTTGGATATCTGCTTTGTTGTCCATGAACCACAGTCTCATCTCTCCGTCTGCATCAATTGCCACTCTGATGTCACTGAAATACTTCTGGGCAACGCCCCTGGCCATCTGTAATCTTTCAGCTGCCCTAAACCACCCCTTATCATTAGAATCATTGGTCTGATTCACAATCTTGAGCACCAGTCTGTCATCGACGACATCCACATAGTAATGCAACAGGTCGAATTGGTCATGGCAAATCTTGCATAAGAGAAGGCCATTCTGTACCTGGTGCTTTGACTGCAAGCCTGCTCTCTGCAACAGAGAGTATTCGTCTTGGGCGATCGGAATGTTCTTTCGTGCAATGATATGGCTAGCCTCTAGTGATAAATTATTCCAGCAGAAGAGGCAGACACCGTCTCTGGCTTCCAGTGCCTTCTTCATCTGCTTGTGGGTTGGTTCAGAGCCTGAGCTACCAGCAGAGCCTGGTCTTGATCCTACTGGTGTGTGGCAGCTGCTTCCACTGTAGCTCTTGAGGTAGGGCCGAATGTAGTGGTCGAACATCTGGTCAATAAATACATCTTCATGCTCAGCAAATCCACCATCAGAGGACAGTCTGACCAGCTCCTCTCTGTGCTGCTGTTCACCATGCTCCAGAATGCCACACAGAAACCCAAACTTGTTGTCCTCTTTCCACTCGGACTTGATTCTCTGTGTGGGGATGACTAGTGGGTCAGCAGTGCTGTAGTGCCTCTGCAGCATCTCCTTCGCAGTGCTTGAGTTGTCCATTCAAGTGCAAAGTCAAAAACGCCACAAACGTCTGGATATGAAATTCTGAAATGTCTTGATGCATTCTGCCACTCTGAACCCATGTCTCCGTGTCTGAATCAGCCAAAGTGGGTGTCTGCAATGTCGAAAACACTCCAAAGTCATGAGTTGTCTGGGTCGATTAAAACTTTCATCATAAGATTGTTGTGATATGTTCCCAGGATACACATTCTGGCTGACTCAGACGCAGATTAATATAATGCATAGTAGTCTCAGATGTCCAGACATTTGTGGCGTTTTTGACTTTCCACTTGAATGGGCAACTCAAGCGCTGCGAAGGAGATGCTGCAGAGGCACTACAGCACTGCTGACCCACTAGTCATCCCCACACAGAGAATCAAGTCCGAGTGGAAAGAGGACAACAAGTTTGGGTTTCTGTGTGGCATTCTGGAGCATGGTGAACAGCAGCACAGAGAGGAGCTGGTCAGACTGTCCTCTGATGGTGGATTTGCTGAGCATGAAGATGTATTTATTGACCAGATGTTCGACCACTACATTCGGCCCTACCTCAAGAGCTACAGTGGAAGCAGCTGCCACACACCAGTAGGATCAAGACCAGGCTCTGCTGGTAGCTCAGGCTCTGAACCAACCCACAAGCAGATGAAGAAGGCACTGGAAGCCAGAGACGGTGTCTGCCTCTTCTGCTGGAATAATTTATCACTAGAGGCTAGCCATATCATTGCACGAAAGAACATTCCGATCGCCCAAGACGAATACTCTCTGTTGCAGAGAGCAGGCTTGCAGTCAAAGCACCAGGTACAGAATGGCCTTCTCTTATGCAAGATTTGCCATGACCAATTCGACCTGTTGCATTACTATGTGGATGTCGTCGATGACAGACTGGTGCTCAAGATTGTGAATCAGACCAATGATTCTAATGATAAGGGGTGGTTTAGGGCAGCTGAAAGATTACAGATGGCCAGGGGCGTTGCCCAGAAGTATTTCAGTGACATCAGAGTGGCAATTGATGCAGACGGAGAGATGAGACTGTGGTTCATGGACAACAAAGCAGATATCCAACCAAACAGAGCAGGAGTGCAGTTCCACAAGACAGCGTGTCTCATCTGGCGCATGGCAGGCGGTGCAGACCCAGAGGACGAGTACTGCTCAGACTGCGACTCAGACACTGGCGTGGACTATCTGCAGAAGGGACGTCTTCAGAGGCTGTGGGACTCTGCAGGGACTTTGAGATATGATCAACACGCTGATTGACTGTCTCACAAAGACAATCTTAGAGTAAACCACTGCATCTGAGATGCAACAAGCAGAAGCATCAAATGCCGATGCATCCATATAATTTACTACACTGCAAACGACGGACAAGTTGTACAGCGTTGCAGATCGAATGGTCAGTGTACATCCTTGCGGACACAGCCACCTGCGAACAGATGAGTCAGATACTTTAGAGAGAGACCCAATGTCAGCGAGTGTACCGACTGCTCACACAGGCAACACATCCAGTGCTTGGTGCATTGCAGCCACAATGTGTAGTTTGGGCAAACAAAGGATCCTCAATCTCTTTCAGAGTCAGGACGTGTCAACTGCAGTGTTGTCCAATATCATTCTTTTATGATGCTCAATATTGTGAATTAATGTTGTACAGCTTGCCGATCGTTTGCAGTGTATTCTCCGAGATGACAGACAATCGCATAATGGTGAGCTTGTTGAAATGAATTCCATCCTTGTCTGCAGTAAAGCACATCGTTTTGTTCTGCATGTGCGTCCAGGACTCTCCACTTGTTCGGTCAATCAGCAGTAAAGAAGTGTTTATTACGGTTTCAAAATGAATGACCGCCTTCCTTTAGGAAGTTGGCACACAAATTTCAAATGCAACGCAATATACCCACTATAAGGGCAACAGAGCCCAGCCCTTTCGGGTAAAGCTCTGCATTGTCTGTGTGCATGCTCAGTCACTGGTGTGCCTCTTCTGAAGCAGATGTGTCGCTCTAGTCCGCGGGATTGATCTAGCAGCAACTGGAGCATGTTTCGCGCAGCATTCGTGTCTCTGTTCACTGTCATGCCATGGCATTTACTGTTGGGGCAGTGCAGCACGGAGTGGATCTTGACTTTGCGCTCTCTTGGTTCTGTGTCGCCCTTCCACTTGGCCATCTTCCAGGAGATCATGTTCTGCATTCTGAAGTGGCAGTCCAAGTGCAGCTTGCTCGTCCGATGCTCGTCCACGTCGACGACGGTGCATACCAGATAAGAAACGACACCAGATCTTGACACTGCCAGTGTAAGCCTTTGTAGCTTTCTCCTGAGCCAGATGGAATAGAAGTCGGTGATGCTGCTCAGCCAACACTCGTCGTCTGCCTCTTTCTGAATTGGGTTTGTTGCATCCGCTTCCACCTTCTCAGTGTTCTCTCATGAACCATCCGCATTCGTGAGCAATCCCTCATGCTGCTACCGAAAGCCAGCGTGTTGTTGAAGACTAGATGCCTGTCCGCGGAGTACATGAAGAAAGTAGGGTGGTGCCATTCTCTCGAAAAGGAAGGCGGACATTATTTTTGCAACTCGTAATAATGTCCAGACTCTTGCGATGGTATCTACATTTGAGATCTGCTGGATCCAGTCAATGGAAACTGTTATCAAAAGCACCATTTGAGTTATCAAGTCCAGCCATTCTTCATGTCCTTGACCGTCTATGACAACCTCTCAGCATATTTTCCAGCAAGAGTCAGACTGACAGCAATAGAAAAAGGACTGGATATCAAGTTTGTGCATGTAGACATTGTCAATGGTGAGTCACTGAAACCAGACTTTATGCGAATTAACCCAAACTCAACTGTTCCAGTGCTGACGGATGGAGCATTCAAACTGCTGCAATCCAAGGAAATCATGGAGTATCTGAATGGCTTTGATGGGAAACCACTCGGTGCAAGCGTTCCAAAGGCACAAGTTGAGAAATGGGTTGGTTTGATAGCTGATTGGGATGGAAATCTGTATGTACGTTTCAAATCACCAGAAGAAGTAGTGGAGATGCAGCGTAAGATCAGCAAGTTTCGAATTGGATTTGCAGAAGCCAGACGTAAGGAGAATCCAGATCTCGATGCAGTCTACGACGCAAAAATCAAAGACATGCAACACAAGGACGACCCAACCTTGGAGAGCATGAAAGCTTGTGAACTGCAGTTGTTCGACATTTTGGACCAGTGCGAGCAAGCATTGACAAACGATTTTTTGGCTGGAAAGGAGTTTACTATTGCTGATGTTGTGCTCATCTGTCTGTTGTATCGTGTCAACATCGCTGGCCAACTTCATCTGCTTTTGGAGAAGCGACCACGCTTGGATCAGTACTATCAACGCATGCAGGAGCGTCCTAGTTTTCAAAAGACATTTCACAGCACTTTTGTCCAGCGTAATCCAGTGTTCAACGTATTACCGACTCTCTTCAAGGCACAGCTTGCACAGTGGACCGGTCGCTACTAAACACGCGCTTGCGATATCAATTTGTACCACTCTGACTCGAGATGCGTTTCTCGATTGTGACACGCGTTTGGCGTCTTGAACGCGACTGACAACAAACTTGCCATGTTATTGCAACTCCTTTTTGATGCCTATAGTGCCCAAACTATTGCAGATATCCTGCAAGACCCTCGAACCAATACAACCAGTCTCTGGTCTTACCTGAATGCGTTCAACCTGACTGCCCAATTCAGTGCTCCAGGAAACCTGACCCTCTTTGCGCCTTCTGATGCTGGTGTTCAGACCTTGAATGCTTCCTTCCCATCTCTCTTTGATACTGTCACGCACAATGCGACCGAAGTAGATGGCCTCGTGCAGTGTAATGATATTTATGATAGACCACACTCTCAACTCTCGCTGGGAGGTTCCAACCACTGCTACCAAACTTTACTTGACTTCCAAACTTGGTCGTCCAATTGCTGTTGATGCTCCTGGAAACGCATCTATTCCTGTCACTGTTACTGGTGGCATTGCCCACAGTGGCAAGATTATTGCTACCTATCGCACCACCAATGGTATCATTCATGTAACTGACACCATTCTTGTCCCACCATTGTCTATCCTCCAGACTGCTGACATTCTTGGTCTCGCTGGCATGAAGAAGATCCTGGCAGATGCCCAGATCACTGCTGCTGTTGATGCGCTCTCTGGAAAGACATTGTATCTTGATTGATAGTAGCTTTGTTCCAATCGACACCGCCATCTCTGACTTGCTCGTTCAAGTTGCAAAGGCTGGCTTCTCTCTCATTGTGTCTACTCTCTCTGTCATTGCTGACAACCACATTGTCACTGGTCTTCGTACTGCTGCAGATCTCGCCCAACTTCAGGGAGCAGGTGGCAACTTGGTCTCTGTCCTCCCAAGAGAGACTCTCATTCTTGGTGCCGATGCCGATGGTCTCACTATCAAAGGACAGACTACCGCAGACATTCGTCCAGCACATGTGATCGTTCCTGATATCTTGGTGACTCAGGGTATCATGCACATTATTGATTCTGTCCTTGTACCTTCAAACGCTGTTTTAGTGACCTCTCTGGTTCAGAAAGGACCAACCATTCCTCACTAGAGAAAGTAAAGCTATTGGTTTATCAGATTCATTGGTCAATTTCAACAAGCTTGGCATACTCAGTCGTCAGTTTCGGCTTACTCACTACCTGCTGTCCCTTAATCTTGAAGAGCTTGGACAAGATGAGGATATAGAAGAAGATGAACATGGCGATGATAAACTGGATTGGAGAGCTCACTTGGTGTGGCGTGTAAGACTTGAGCAAGACCACAGCAAATCCAGCAACAGTGTTTGCGTTGCCATTCTCGTCCAAATGTCCCTTCTTGCTATCCTTTGGCTGGCGAGTGAAATCTTGCGCAGCCTCCAAAGCTGGCTTCACTGTTTCAACCACAAACGAAGGGATGAGTCTACCAACACCAGAATTGGTTGGGATGATTGGTTGCCTGACGTGTAGCGCCTTGTTGAGGCCATAAGAGACTGCCAATTCCTTGACTTTGTCAGCAGTTGTCTTTCCAGTCCACAAATCATATGCATCCTGCTTCTCTCCATCCATGAACTAGTTTGAGTCTGATTACATTGTTGAGGTAGTAACGAGTGAGTGCATTAATGCCGTCATCGACAGATCCCTTAATCATCAAGCGTTTTCCCGTTCTGGTGACATCGGCCTTGAGTGCCTTGGTGCCAGCATACAAAACAGAGATGGCATCACCAGAATCAGCCCAAAGATTGGTGAACACAGGCAAACCTGGTTCCAGAGCCTTTCTAGTTTGACTAGCAGGATCACGCACTTCAGTAGGAGACACACCAGTCACTGGAAGTACTTGAACAGATGGCAAGTCAGGAGAGATGGATTGTACTTGATACGGCAAAACGTATTTGGCAAACCAAGAGCAAGTGAGATTAGTTCTATCCAAAGAGTCTAGACAAGACACACGGGCAGTACCAGTCTGGAGTCTGGAACATCTCAGGCTGCCGCTTGAGTAGAAACTAGGTACTTCACCTTCAGCAATCAACCAGCCAGAATTAACGAGTGGCAAACGCACACGATCGACAAGAATCTCCATGTTCTTGTAGTTCATTTTCTTGCACCACTTGGAGACAGGGAAAGACTCGTAAATGATCTTTGGATCGTTGAATCGCTTCACAGTCTTTTCGTACAAATCTGTCAATGGTTTTTCAAACCCAGTGTCATCCAAAAGGTTCACACACACCACTTGTCCAAGATCAGATCCAGAGATTGACTTTTCACCAATGTACTGATGCTTGAGATCCTGGTAATGCTTCTTGATGGCAGACCACACGTTTTCCTTGTACATGTCAGCCAGATGGAGACGTGGTCTGTACGAGAGATCGAGTTCCTGTCCCCAGATACTTGGTGCGCTACCTCGGATTTGCACAAACGCAGAGATTGCCTTGTCTTTCAGGAAATCGTGGTTGAAGACAATCTGTTCCATTTCAACATTGTTGGCAGCGTTTCCTTCCTCATCCAAGCCACGACGCACATAACGCGTTCCCAAGCGACGGTGATTGAGTCTTGAGACCAAGACAACAGTGTAAGTGCGAGTCTTTTCAACACCATCGATGCCAACAATTGGGCAATCCATGTCAATGGATCCACAAAAGCCAGCAATGGACTTGGAGATCCAAGGGGAGCAATCAGACTTGCTGTTCAAAAGAGGGAGAGACAACGCCTGGTTGAAGAAGTAACGATCGTCGATAATGGTTGCATTGGTCTTGACTGACTTCAAGGCATTGTGTTGCAAGGAGTGCGTAAGATCATAAGAGGTTGAGTAATACAAGTGCCCAGAGTTGATGATGCGTTTCAAGTTTCCAAGGAGCTCCTGGTCTGTCTCGTACTGTTGTGAGCATAATTACACGTGCCAGCGACTCATCGTCCATTTGGTTGACGTTGATAGGATGCTGAGTGTTTCCAAGTGGAACGTACATCCCTCCAGTGATTCTCCAGATTTTGTGAGACTGAATAGAGCCAGCAAATGTTCTGGCAGTGATTGTCAAGAGGTATTTGCCCCAACTGAGCTCCAGAATACCAAGCACACCCATGACTTCAAGGGAGTTGGTCACAGCAGATGAAGAGGATGGAAAGCAAGCTGATTTCGCTATCATCATCCCCAAAACCTTGCACTGAAATCGACGACGCCGTAATGACAAGCATTTCCGAAGGTTCCTGACCGTTGGCGTCAATACGCACTGGGTTCTCGATCAGTGTTCTGCCATCGTTGATTTTGAAGACTCTAAATGAGGTTTTGTGAATCGGCTTGAGTGTCATGATGTCAAGTTTGAAGCGCGACCAAACAGCAACAAGATCTCTCCATCCATACCCTACAGCACTCTTGTCTTTTCTCTTCTATCAACTTTGGATGTGAGACTGTAGCCGATCATCTTGCAGTATGGACCAGCTCAGACCACTCAAATCAGTCTCAACCACAGCATTCTGTCTCAACAGCTCTATATCGTAACATTTCAACAACTGCAGTCAGTCATCAAGTTCAATTTGGACACTTTTCAATTCAAAGAACAGCAGTCACACCAAACAGCCACAATAGGACAACATATGACGCAAGTCCCTCACTTGAGGATACCAATGTTCATTAAATGCAATGGGAGCAATGTGAGACGCTCGTTTCCAATCGCACTCTGAGAAAAGGATGCGAGACGGTGTTTTTTGAATCCATCCTACTAAACCATCCCAAAGACTTGCAATGGTGTATTCTGCAATGTGCCGTCGAGAAGTGACTGCTCCCGTCAGTGGCAGCTAACGTGAGATCTACGCATTTAGCAATTTGTTGTGCATCTGTGTTCTTGAGCAATAACAAGATTCCTTTCATGGGACATTTTCTATACAGATTCCATAAGCTTATAAACGATTCAGACTACACACTTAAGCATCTTTACAAAAGTCTAACACCAAGAAGAAAAACAAAGACTGCGAATGGTCAGCAAACTCACAATGCATGCTGCTAAAAGACAAGGAGCCATGAATGGTTGCCAGTGGCTGATGCATGCATCATTCGCGACACGGTTCCGGATTGAAATCACAATTCAGAGAGACAGCGATGCGCTCGAGCATGCATGCGAGATTGTGGCAGAAGGATAGATCCAGTGGAGTTCTGTTGGAATACATGACCACCTCCCAAGATGGCCAGCGGCATCTATTGCACGAAGGGAACGAGTGCAACCACATTGATGACACGACCACACCGCCTCAAGAAGTATGACGCCATGGAGCCTCATAAAGGTCGGCAGAGTATCAATAAACTGATCGATCTAACCACTATGAAGAACAGCGCCAAGAAAAAGTTTAATCCAGAGAAGAAGGGAGATATGGCAACTCCCGAGAACGCTACCCAAAAAGTTCTGACAACATGAGACATCGCATCTCGGCAGAAGGCCATCAGATCGAAGGTGGCACGCGGTGATCTATCATCAAAAGAAATTGTTGTGGATCAACATGTGATTCAATCGCAACGTAAAAGCTCCAAGTCTCAATAAACAAGAGAGTTCAATCATATGAACGTTGAGTTTATTCTGCCTACGAAGCATGGCTCAAGAACCCGCGCTACCTATAACCGCCAACAATTGGCTCAGTAAAGTGGATCACTCCTACCATGACGATGGTATTTATTGAGAGCCTCAGGTGTTAAGAATGACGCAAGAGGGAGGAGAGGAGCTTCCAAACCTTCCTGCGTGGTACCGGTAGTGGGAATGAGAGTGTTGGGTTAATTCATGTTTATAGCGATAAATCACCGCGTTTTATAGTCTTCCATGGGTCCATGTACTACCTTGGCTATTAGCAGACACGGCCCGGCATCAATTAGAGACGCCACGGTGCTACACCCGAATGGCACATCCAAAGGGTCGTGCGGAGATGCGCCAGCTATAAATAATGCGGCAAGATCATTAAGGACAACTTTATGAAAGATCCAATAGAGAACAAGGATCAAGGTAAAGACCCAAGAAGGGGCAAAGGCAAGGAAGAAGAAAGGGGGATTCTAATGGTGAACCCGCTGCACTCCAATTGTTGGCGGTTATGGGTAGCGCGGGTTCTTGAGCCATGCTTCGTAGGCAGAATAAACTCAACGTTCATATGATTGAACTCTCTTGTTTATTGAGACTTGGAGCTTTTACGTTGCGATTGAATCACATGTTGATCCACAACAATTTCTTTTGATGATAGATCACCGCGTGCCACCTTCGATCTGATGGCCTTCTGCCGAGATGCGATGTCTCATGTTGTCACCCATCAACCTCTTCATTGGTAGTGACTCACAATTGCCCCATAAGGCATCCAGTCAAACGATACAGTTCGGCCCGGATGAATGCCGGCGGGAGGAGGCAGCTGCTAACAGACTCCAAAACTTTTCAAATAGAACATGAGCCATGCAAAGTGCTTAACTAAAAGGAGATGTTTAAAGTGCAGAGAGGTGAACTTGTTAAACACGACATGGCGATTGAATAGACTTTCCAATAGTATATTGTGTTGGATCAATTGACCTGACTCTTGGATTGGTCAAGGTAAGTTTACTTGATTGGGCAGCCAGATTATATACTGGCAAAGTTCCATAGAGTTCTTGTCCGAAAGTTCTCCGAGATTCTCCGGATACGTGGACTGAGTCAATGTTTCATGAGGTTCTTGGAGTCCTCAACACCAACAGCCCCGCCAACGACAAGGCCAATAGATTTTAGAACTGGGCAAGTTGTTTATTCTGCACATGTGGCTTGTGACGTGGCACTGGGAGGTGGCACCATCTAAATATGGTTTGAGTGTTTCAGAATCATTGTGGAGTGTCTAATGGTCTCTCCAACAGAATCAAGCTCATGATGGATAGCTTTCTCCCATTCTGGCCACTCTTTGCTCTCTTTAGCCTCCTTGAGGTTTTTTGGTGCGTTGCTTGTCATGGCATTGTGGCATTCCGCATAGCACATTTCCAGAGCACTAGCAGGGACGTTAAGATTAGCCGACAGGGCATACAATAGTTGGCGATCACTCTTTTGGCCAGCATGAAGGACTAGTAGATCTGGAGACTTGGGCCTTTTAGGACCATCTTCGACGATAACCTTCTCAGGCTCTGAGGCATTATCTACAGCATCTTGCTCTATTCCTTGGATCTCCTCATTATCGATTGGCGTATCTCCCATCTCTGCATCTTCATGAATGAGGTTGGTGTCTTCAACATAGGATAGATCCCCAAACACGTCGTCTCCTTCAATGATGTCTGCAGGCTCGTCTGGTAATGGTTCCATGATTATCTTGCTTGGAAAGCGCACACTTTTTGCATACTCGATGATGCCATGCTCTTCGTGGTAGAGAGCATAGCCTTTGTATTGCTCAGTGCCGTCAGCATCCCCCATCCCTAGAAATCGGCATTTTGCTGCTGTGTCATCCAGTTTGCCCAAAGACCCTCTCTGTCGTACATCTAGAGGCACAAATGCATAGCAAACACTTCCGAACACTGGGATGTTGCCCAGATTTGGTCTTTTACCGTACATCTGTTCAAATGGCGTGAGAGTAGCTTCACCGTGAATTTCCCTGTTGTACAGATATACTGCATGTTTTTGTGCCCAGTTGTAGAATCGAAGGGGCAGTTTTGATGCTTTCAGCATGGCCCTAGCCATACTCATAATTGTCTGATGTGATCTTTCGATCTGGCCTGGATGCACATGTTCATGGGCAATTCCCACTTGCTTCACAATGCCTCTCTCAATGAGGAAATCTTTGAACACCCTGAAATTCTTTTCCTTGATCGACGCGAAGATACTTGATCCGTTTGTTGTCAGTGGTGTTTTCAACTCTGCCGAGGAATTCCTTGAAGCCTTCCAGAGCAGTTTCAGCAGTCTGGTCACCAACATGATACAGCTGGATGTATCCAGACTTCTTGTCAAGGAATTTCAGATTGCAGTTGGTACCATCTTTAGCACGAATTGGAAATGGCCCCTGAGTGTCTGCCTCAATGACCTCTAAGACATCAGTTGGGATGCTTCCCTGTTTGACTACATTAGCTTGGGTGGCCTTTGTCAGTTGGCACAAGTTAGACTTTGAGAACAAGAAGATTGTTTAGTAAAGTCTTGAGCTGCCTTTAAGCTCTCGAATGACATCATCCCCGAGGGCCTCGGGACCGAGGTTGAGATGACGTTGCATCTTGAGGTGAGATGCCATGCCCCTGAGGTTCATCTGTGGTCTTGGAAGTTCTGATTCCAACTGGAAGTCTGTGCATTGCCCACTTTGTGCCAAGAATGGTCGAGAGAAGGTCATGAATGGCCGCGAAGAAATGAACTGCTGGTATAGAGACAAGACTGGTTGGGAGAAAATGCAGGAGACCAATAAACCTGCTGCCAACTATTCTTCTGTTCTGAATCATGACACTGGATGCACACCAATCAGCTTTTTCACCTTCGAACCTGATGATTTACAACCAGCCAACGGAGAGGTGATTGTTGCAAACGAAGAGTCGGTATCCATCCAAGGGAAAGGCAAGATCCGTTTTGGAAGCATGGAGCCAATAGAGGCATTCTATGTCCCAGAGCTGGGAAAAAACCTCGTTTCAGGTGTCCAGCTGATGCATCTTGGATACAAGCAAGTGATTGCTGATGGCAAACTGACCATTTCAAAGGGCAACAGTGTCGTGGCAACGGGGCAACTCAATCCAAATACTGGTCTCATTGAAATCAACCAGAATGTTGTGAAAGCCAATATTGCCACCTACACTGATGTCCACCAAAAGCTTGGCCACATTGGCCTCCAAATGGTAAAACAAACAATGCCAGCAGTAGATGGTCTACAAGTACAGCTACCCAATACTGATATCGACTGTGAGACATGCCAACTGACAAAGTCGACAAGGAAGAACGTCGTCAAGAAAGGGAGTGTCCCAGACGACATCCTTGAAGTCGTCGAGTCCGACACACAAGGGCCTTTTCAGATCCGAGCTGAGGATGGCACACACTGCAACATCAAATTCCTAGATAAGAAGTCGGGGTATTTGCAGGTGTATCATGTTCCTGATCGCACTGCGGAAACCGCACTGCGCTGCTTTAAGCTTTTTGCCAACCGCTTAGAGAATGTCACTGGAAAAAGAATCAAATATCTGCGAACAGACCAAGGCACTGAGTTTGACGGCGTATTCTTGGAGTTTCTCGTCGAGCGGGGAATAGTCAGACAAAAGGGAATTGCTTATGAACATGTCATCCCAGGACAGGCTGAAAGGGTCCATCAGACAATTTTGACAATGTCCAGAGCCATGCTTAAGGCATCTTTGCTCCCACCACGTTTCTATAACTGGGCACAACGTCACGCAGCCTATCTTTACAACAGAGAGGTTCATGGAAATGCAACAAGCACTCCATTTGAGCAAATTTATGGAAAAAGACCAAACCTCGAAGGAATTCCCATTTTTGGATGCGTTTGTTACGCCTTTGTCTCACTGGAGGTCAGGCAGCAGGGAGGTCTTGGAAAGCTGGATGACACTGCTGTGAAATGCAGATTTTTGGCCATGGGCGATGCTGAAGACTTGGAGCAATTCAAAGGTTATGCTTTGCTCGATGAAAACACCCACAAGATCATCTATGCCAAAAGCGTACGATTTCCCAGTGTTGCAACGATGCAGGAGCTTCCTGGAGAGGATCGAGATTTGATGGAACTGGATGGCGACGATGTTTTTGGAGATGCGACGTTTGGAGAGGATGCCAATGCCATGAGAGATGATGATGGAGACTCAATTATGGAGCAGGATGATGGTCCCATCCCTATTGTCGCCGAACAGGAGCCTTCTATCACTGTTGATGATGACATTGATTCTGAAACCAGTGAAGGACCTGATCCATTAACTATGCATGCTACATTGGAGGGCAAAGACCAAAATCTTTATGTTTCAGCAGCACAACTCGGTGTGCCTTTGTCGGCATTGAAACTCTGTCAGAATGTATGTGTCAGAATGAGGACATCACCAACCCAAGCGATGGATCTCAGTCTGTTGGAGGGGATCGTCGTTCACCGATGCAGTCTCCGAGAAATCACGGAGATCACACGATTACACCGCACAACGTGGCCAACTCGACATGATTGGACCCAAATCGTCGGTATAAAAGGGATGAACTTCCCAAGTAAAATACTTGAAAACAAATCAATTACAACTGATTAAGAGTCTCAATGCCGCCTAAGGAAACTAGCCAAGAACAACTGCAGCTTATGCAGCAAATTATCATCCAACAGTCACAACTGATTGAGAAAATATCGAAATCCGGAATTACCGAGACTATGCCTCTAGCCAAGAGAGAAAAATTGAACCGAGAAACGACAGTCCTGAACTTTATGGGATGGATGAAGAATATGCGAGCCGATCTTGAAAAACTCAGTATGCTCGACTCTGATGGGAAACTGATTCCACAAGCCGTGCCATACATCACGTCCTGGTGCTCCAACGAAGTCAGTGCCTTGCTTCCAGTGACGAGTGATGCTGAAGAGTTGTGGACCTTTCTCAAGGTCACGTTTGGAGCGTACGATCTGCCAAAGTTGAAACAGCAACTCAAGAACATCAAGATGTCAGGTATCGACTTCAAGCCATTCTGGGAACGACATCTGGAACAACTTGCCATCTTCCGAGCTGCTGGTGGTGTGATATCTGAAGAAGACAGACTGGACATTGTGCTAGAATCTCTGAACAGCGAATTCTACCAGTCTGTGATCCGTGAAATCCGTGGCATGATGCGAAGAGAAGCCAAAGTGACCACCAAGACTGTGGAGAAGGCCAGACAATTGCTGCAAGACTTTTACGATGATACGCCATTGGAGATCCGCCAAGCTACCAAGCGACAGCATTTCCGAGGCAGTGCAAACGCGGTCAATCCTAGAAAGTCGAACTGTCACTGCTCCCTGTGTGAAAAGCATGGCCGAATCCGAGTTGCCCGTACACATGAGGACAAGAGCTGCTGGTATGGAGATCAAGAAGGCTGGAAAAGACAGGAGGTGACTAAACCCGTCTCAAACTATCTGAATTTCTTCCATGACACTGGCTCCACTCCAATCAGTTTTGTCAATGTTGAACCTGAAAACCTCAAAGAAGCATCTGGCCAAGTGATAACTGCCAACAATCAGCCCGCCAATATCGCTGGAAAAGGAACTCTTCAATTTGGTGACATGGAGCCGATTGAAGCCTACTATGTGCCTGACTTTGACAAGAATCTCATCTCTGGAATCCAAATTATGAAGATGGGATATGACCAAGTGATCAGCAAGGACGAGCTCAAAGTGATGAAGGATGGAAAAGTGGTTGCAACAGGAAAGTATGATCCAGTATCTGGCCTGCTGAAGATGAACCAAGAACCACCTGCCTCCTCAAGCCTTGTTTATGGACAGCTGCACCAAGCCATGGGACATGTTGGACTCAAGAAGATCAAAAACACACTGAATGCGGTGGAAGGTGTTACTGCCAAGCTTTCCCCAGAGGAAGAAGACTGTGAAACATGCGAATTGACAAAGGCCACAAAGGTCAATGTAGTTAAGGAAGGAAGCAAGCCCACACACCTACTGGAAGTCGTAGAGTCTGATGTGCAAGGGCCATTCCCTACCAGAGCCCAGGATGGGACCAACTCCAATGTCAAGTTTCTGGACAAGAAGTCGGGATACTTGCAAATGTTCCACATTGCCGACAAGTCTGCTAGCACGATCGTGGGATGCTTCAAGCAATTCAAAAATCGTCTGGAGCTCGTGACCGGAAAGAAGATCAAGTTTGTTCGCACAGACCAAGGATCCGAGTACCTAGGAGCCTTTCTGAGATATCTGGAACAACATGGCATCGTCAAGCAAACTGGCATCGCATATGAGCACAATCATCCTGGCCAAGCTGAAAGAGTCCACCAGACCATCATGTCTATGGGCAGGTCCATCCTCAAAGACTCTCTGCTGCCAATGACCTACTACAACTGGGCTCAAAAACATGCAGTCTATCTCTACAACCGTCAAATCCATGGAACAGCAACAGTGACTCCTTACGAGCAAGTCTATGGAAAGAAGCCAAACTTGTCAAACCTCCCAGTCTTTGGCTGCGTGTGCTATGCTCATCTTCCTGTCGAAATCAGACAAAGACTCGCACATGGAAAGCTTGAAGACACGAGTGTGAAATGCCGCTTCCTAGGGATGGGTGATGCCGACGACTTGGAACAGTACAAGGGATATGCTTTGCTGGTTGAAGGATCTTTGGACATCATCTATGCCAAAAGTGTCCGTTTTCCCAAGACCATGTCCATGGAGCCGTTGCCAAATCCAGCTCTTTACGATGAAGATCAAGAAGAGATGCACGATGATCCGCCATATCAAGAGCCAGAAAGTGATGAAAGCGACGAAGAAGATCAAGCAGCTATCCAGCAAGAAGAGCCAGTTGATGTCAGGCCTGAGACGCCAGATCCTTTGGTGATGAATGCAACACAACAACTCTATGGACTGGCCAACAGCGTTGGAGTGTGCAAAGACGCATTCGAACAATCCATCACCTGCTGCATGAGTGCCATGACCTCAGATGCACCACAAACTCTGACTGAAGCCAAGGCAAGCAAGGAGTGGCCCGAGTGGGAAAAGGCAATCCAAAGAGAACTTGAATCCATCCGCAATGCAGAGACTTACGTGGTACTGAAGCCTCCACATCTCAAGAAGCCACCAGTCAAGAACAGGTGGGTGTTTGTGAAGAAGCTGGACAAGAATGGGCAAGTGAAGAAGTACAAGGCAAGACTGGTGGCAAAAGGGTTCACACAGCGAAAAGGCGTCGACTACCAAGAAATCTTTGCACCTGTCGCCAAACTCAAGTCTATCAGGGTCCTCACGGCTATTGCTGCCAAGCTCGGCCTGAAGATGTACCAGGATGATGTTCCAACCGCATTTTTGAAGGGCGAGCTGAAAGAAGAAGTCTGGATGGAGCAGCCTGAAGGCTACGAAGAAGGAGACCCAAAAGTTATGAAAGCCTTGCTCAAGAAGACGCTGTATGGATTGAAGCAGTCGCCTCGAGAGTGGAACATCGTGATTGACGAGTATCTCAAGGCCCAAGGATTCAAACCAACTCTTGCAGACACATGCATCTACGTCAAGTCTATTCATGAACAGCTCCTCTATGTCGGCGTGTATGTGGATGACATTATCACCGTTGGACCAGAAGATCTAGCAGCCAGTTTTAGGGAAGGACTTCGAAAACACTTTGCCATCACTGAAGGAGGACCTCTCGAGTGGTATCTTGGACTTGCATTTGATCAGATGCAAAATGGAGACATCCGAGTCAACCAAACAACATATATCAAGCAGAAGCTCAAGGACCTCTCAGAGTACATTGGAAAGACTTGCGCATCAACACCCCTGCCACTCAATTACCAGAAACTCCTCGAAGAAGCCAAGAGCCAGGAAGTCGACACGACAGGCTACCCATACAGAACCATGGTTGGAAGCCTGATGTATGCCATGATTGGAACAAGGCCAGACCTTGCCGTTGCAGTCTCAGTGGTCAGTCGATACTTGGACAGTCCCAAACCTGGACACATTGCACTTGTGAAACACATCTGGTCCTATCTGAAAGCCAATGCGGATCTTGACTTGCATTTCACTTCCCAAGGAAAAGTCGTGCTTGAAAGCTACTGTGATGCCGCCTATGCTAATGATGAGGACTACCAATCAAGAATGGGTTATGGATGTCTCTTTGGTGGATCACTGGTCTCCTGGTACTCTGGAACACGAAAACGAAAAGTGCCTGC
Organism: Gorgonomyces haynaldii; assembly: GCA_025526955.1. Lineage (NCBI taxonomy): Eukaryota > Fungi > Chytridiomycota > Chytridiomycetes > Rhizophydiales > Gorgonomycetaceae > Gorgonomyces > Gorgonomyces haynaldii. The sequence continues at coordinate 265,736 of JAHLJY010000016.1, read as the reverse complement.
ACAATCTAGTGCTGAAGCAGAGTATTATGCCGCTGTCCAGTGTGCCAACGAAGTCATCTGGTTGAAACAGCTACTCAAGGAACTTGGGCATCCACAAGACAAAGTCACCATCTACGAGGACAACCAAGCCTGCATTGCTTTGACCAAGAATCCAGAGGACCACAAACGAACCAAACACATCCAGGTTGCTTACCATGTTGTCAGAGAGTATGTCAGGGAAGGTCAAATGGAATTCGTTTATGTACCAACAAGATCCCAAGCTGCTGACATGTTTACCAAAAGCTTATCTGGCCCAACACTTCGGATGCACTGCCGTTCACTTGGATTAGCTCGTCAGGGAGGCTGTCAGAATGAGGACATCACCAACCCAAGCGATGGATCTCAGTCTGTTGGAGGGGATCGTCGTTCACCGATGCAGTCTCCGAGAAATCACGGAGATCACACGATTACACCGCACAACGTGGCCAACTCGACATGATTGGACCCAAATCGTCGGTATAAAAGGGATGAACTTCCCAAGTAAAATACTTGAAAACAAATCAATTACAACTGTATGCCTAAGTGCCATGTCAACCGGCATCCCAGCAACATTGAAAGAAGCCCAAAGTAGCAATGAATGGCCACATTGGGAGAAGGCTATTCACCGCGAGCTTCAATCCTTACGTGATGCAGGCACTTATCAGATCAAGCAGGTGCCGAAAGGAAAGAGTCATCAAAAACAAATGGGTTTTTGTGAAGAAGCTCGATAAGAATGGAGCAGTTAAAAAGTACAAGGCGCGCTTGGTAGCTAAAGGCTTTACGCAAAAAAGGGGGATAGACTACAACGAGATATTCGCTCCAGTCGCCAAGTTGAAGTTGATCAGAATTCTAGCCGCAATCGCTGCAAAACGCAATTATGCACTCTATCAAGACGATGTGCCAACAGCATTCCTCAAGGGAGACCTAAAGGAGGAAATTTGGATGGAGCAACCTGAAGGATTTGCTGAGGGTGATCCAGCCACTATGAAAGCTTTACTCGACAGAACGCTTTATGGGTTGAAGCAATCACCCAGAGAATGGAACATGGTCATCGACAAGTACTTGCAAGCAAAGGGATTCAAGCCAACTCTATCTGACACATGCATTTATGTCAAACGAGATGGCAATGAGGAGCTGTTTGTTGGAGTCTATGTTGACGACATTCTCACTATTGGAAGCAAACGCTTAGCAGCAGAGTTTAGACACGATCTTCGAAACCACTTTGAAATCACAGAAGGAGGAGACCTAGACTGGTATTTGGGAATTGCATTCAACAGACTACATGATGGATCAGTAACTATGAGTCAAGCCACTTACATTCAACAGAAACTAGACGAATTTAAGGAGTTTATCGGCTCAGGGGGAGTTTCCACTCCTTTTCCAGAAAATTATCAGTCTCGACTGATTGATGCACAAGATGAAGAGACAGATCAAACCAAGTATCCTTACAGAGAGATGGTAGGCAGCCTTATGTATGCCATGGTTGGAACAAGGCCTGATCTTGCTGTCGCTGTCTCTGTGTTGAGTCGCTATCTGGATGCACCAAAGCCAACCCACATCGAACTGCTCAAACACACATGGAGATATCTTAAAATCGACTCTGACACTCAACTGCATTATTCCACCACTGGCGATGTCATGTTGCAAGCTTACTGTGATGCAGCGTATGGAAATGAAGAAGGATATCAATCTAGGATGGGATATGGATGTGTAGTAGGAGGATCACTTGTGTCTTGGTACTCGGGAACCAGAAAACGAAAGGTTCCTGTTGGAGAGGCTTACACATATGTCTCTACTCAATTCCACTCACTCTTAATCAACTCGTAATTTTGTGATCATGTGAACACAGCGCCATCTTGTGTCATGTTTGCCTCATTAAAACTTTACTGACTTCCATTACGTTATCAGCACTAGACTCTCTGAATCATGTCTAACGCCGAAGTATCCGCTACTATGTCTGCCTCTGCAACCGCTGTTGCTCCCCAGCCGCTTTCAAAGGACCTTCCAACAACTCTTATGTTGAACTCCTCCAATTGGAACCTCTGGCGCAGAAAAATCCTGTCCATTCTTGATGACGAAGGCCTATCCACCATTACTGTTGATCCAGCAACCAACAAGCAGTTGGTTGTGATTGTTAACAATCCCCGCTCCTGGAGAATCGTCTTCAACAGCATTAGCGAGGAGCTGATGCATGAGATTGATCTTCTAACCCAGGCGCAGGAAGTATGGGACTACTTTGAAAAGCAATACTCTGGTGCCAACTATGCACGCAAGTCCAAAGGCATCTCTTCCATTTGCTCCTTCAAGGTTGGTCCTGGCACTCTTCAATCCCAAATCAGTGTCCTGAAGTCCCTGGTGCACCAAACCTCCATCGCTAGTAACTCTCAGTCCATCTCTTACGATGAGCTTGCCGTCACCATGTTGCTCAACTCGCTCCCTGACAAGTTTGGCAACGCCAGATCGAGAATTCATCGCTCAGGCGAACTCACGTTGGCAAAAGTTGCTGATGTCTTGATTGATGAAGAGGACTTGCTCCTTGCCGCTGAAAAGCACACTCAAGGCTTCGATTTCGCTGCCGCTACCCATCCAAAGCCTGTCAAACAGCGTTCCTCGACTCAGAAAGGATCCACTCATCACTGCATTGGCAAGGCTTGCAAGCACTGCCTCATTGAATCCATCTGTGCTGACTGTCAAAAGAAAGGACATCGCACCAAGGGATCCTTCCGTTGTGAGCTCAATCCAGTCAAGACCAAGCAAGCGTATCTTGCATTTGCCACTCAGGACGAACAAGAAGACCTTGTTCCATTTTCCAATCAATCTGTTGCTCTTGTTGCCACTACTGATCCAAGAGCTGTGAAGAGAAAGGAAGAGACTGATGAAATTGCTGTCAACAAGCGACAGAAACCTATCATGGCACTCTCTACTTACGAGGCTCCCAGTGGTCCAAATGACCTCAAGATAGCTGTGGACAGTGGTGCCAGTGTCACGCTTTTACAAAATAAAAGCGACCTCTCGAACTACAAGAGTTCCAAGACAGCAGTGGGTGTTGCGGACAATGATGCACAAAAGATGATCTGTGGAGGGGTGGGAACACTCCAACTGACTCCTCAGATTTGGATTCCAAACGCTTTACATTGCTCTAGTGCCTCTATGAATCTATTGTCCGTGTCTCAACTGACTGCGCAAGGTTTTCAGGTTACATTCACTCAAAAGCAATGTGTGATCTCCAAAGCAGACACAAAGCAAGCTCTGTTGACAGCTCCAAATGAGAATGGGCTTTATGTACTGAGTCGTCCACGCCATATGTCTCTAGCACTTGCTGCCAACGCTTCCAAGACCAGTATCGATCTTCTCCATCAGAGAATGGCTCATATCAACGTTGGAGACTTGCGAAGACTTCCACAGATGGTGGATGGTCTTGCACTTGATCAGCAGGCCAGCACAAAAACATGTGAGAGCTGCGTCGTGACCAAATCACACAGGCAGCCATTTCCAGCTTCTTCTCACCGCGCCAAGACTTTCGGTGAGCTGACACATGCAGATATCTGTTACGTGGGTGTTGAAACTGTGAATGGCAACCACACTATGTTTCTGCTGTTGCTTGATGACTGCAGTCGCTATACATCCATCTACTTGCTGCGTTCTAAGGCTGACACTGCAGATGCCTTCAAACACTACGACAAGCGAGTGAAGAATGTCACTGGTCGTCACTGTCACACGCTAAGATCAGACAATGGCACTGAATTCTTCAACAACAGCATGTCTTCGTACTGTCTTGAGACTGGCATCATCCAGCAGTCGTCTACTCCCTACACTCCACAGCAGAACGGTCGGGCAGAAAGACTGAATCGCACAATTGTTGAAGGAACAGCAGCCATGCTCCATGCCGCACATATGCCGACATCCTTCTGGGGATATGCCGCCCTTGCCTTTGTCTACTGTAAGAATCGCGCACCGCACAAGGCACTTGGAAACAAAACCCCATATGAGTTGCGACACAAGACCAAACCAAGCATCCAGCACATCAGGGTCTTTGGTTGTGTCGCCTACATGCACATTCAGAAAGAGAAGCGAAGAGATATGTCCAAAGTTGATCCAAAGAGTGTCAAGCTGGTATTCGTTGGCTATTCTGACACAACAAAAGGATGGAGGCTTGTGGACGTTGACTCCAGTCTGGAGCATGTCTCTAGAGATGTTTGGTTTGACGAGGAAAGAATGTTCTTCACCACGTCATCTACAACAAACAAATCTTTGCACCCTACCAGACCGCTCCCGTCTATTGAGCCTGCAATCAGATCAAAAGATGCAGAGGTGCCTCTTGCTCAGGATGAAGGGGTGAATGTGGAGCCTCCGTCGCAAGATATCACTCTGGAAGATGATACTCTTTCAGTCTCAAGCGAAGAAAGCATTGATCCTATTGTTGCTACTGTCCAGTCAGACTTTCTCACCCCGGAATGTTCAGATCACAAGCATCTGACAGTTCTGATGTCTCAAGCACTCAGAGTTTCACAGGAGATCAAAGAAGACATGCCTACACTCGCTCAAGCAATGTCTGGACCCTACAGAGAACAGTATCAGCAGGCAATCGACAAAGAGTACGCTTCTCTGCAAAAGAATGGTGTCTTCTCCGAACCATGCGATCTCCCACCGGGCTTTCGACCATTGGACACAAAACTGGTCCTCAAGAGGAAGGAATCAGAGTTTCCTGGACAAGAGCGAAGATTCAAAGCCAGATTGTGCGCCAAGGGATTCAGGCAGATCGATGGTATCGACTTCTTCGAGACATTCTCACCTACACCATCAGTTGACTCCTTCAGACTCTTCCTCACACTCATGGCCAACATGGATTACGAACTTGACGCCATCGATGTCGTAACAGCATTTCTTCTCGCACCACTGAACGAGGAAATCTACATCACCATCCCTGATGGCTATCCTGGAGCGTCAGAACTCCAACACAAGGTACTTCGATTGCAAAAGGCTCTCTATGGCTTAAAGCAAGCCCCAATGGAGTGGAACAACACTTTGCATGCACATCTTGAATCACTTGGCTTCCAGAGACTCAAGTCAGACGCCTGTCTTTACGTTGGTCGCTACAGGGGTGTCATTTGCTATCTACTTGTCTATGTGGATGATATTCTGATTGGAACACCTGAGCGACACATCATGCAACATCTCAAGAAGGAAATCAAGCGCGAGTTCCCCATAGAGGATAAGGGACCTGTGACATTTTTCCTGAACATCCATATTCGTCGTGACAGGAACAAGCGACTCATTGCCCTGCATCAAGGAGCCAAGATCGACCAGATTCTCTCAGATCCACGACTCACAGCTGCAGAGCAGAAACTTATATCACGAGTCAGCACAGTGCCTCTACCAGCCAAGTCTCAGCTGTCGAAGACTAGTTGTCCTGACAACCAGCAAGATGAGCGATGGTTTGATCCCACTCAGTTCAAAAGCTTTGTTGGAATGCTTTTGTACATTGCAGTCACTGCCAGACCCGATCTCGCCACATCAGTCAGCTCTGTCGCACGATATGCCCAGTCGCCAGGTCGAGATCATTGGAGTGCAGTTCTGAACATTCTTCGTTATCTGCAAGGAACCAGAAGGTTTGAATTACATCTAGGAGGGCATCGAAAGTATCCTACAATCGAAGCATTTGCAGACGCTGATTGGGGTGCCGACAAAGACACTAGACGATCACGCACAGGCTTTGCTATTTTTGTTAACGACTCACCAATCGTCTGGAGTTCCAAAATGCAGCAGACAGTCGCCATCTCCACGACTGTAGCAGAGTACCTGGCACTTTCCACCTGCCTCAAGCACACACTTTGGTTGCGCAACCTACTGCAAGAGCTGGGCTTCGAACAGCGTCAACCATCCATCATGTACCAGGACAACAACAGTACTATCGATGTTGCAAGCAGTCACAAGTCATTCCCATCCATGAAGCATATTGACATCAAACACTACTTCATCAGGGAACATGTCATCGACATCAAAGACATTGTTTTGACACGGCAACCAACAACGACAATGATCGCAGATATTCTGACCAAACAATTGGCTTCTCCACAGTTCAGCAAACACCGAGAAAAGCTTAAAGTCCTCCAAGGCTAAGCATCTAATCCAGCAATCCTTTCCAAGGTTTTTAGAATTTTTTTTCCTTGGTTTTACTGGTGCTGGAGATGAGATGTCACATCTGTACGCCTAGGGGTGTGTTGGAGAGGCTTACACATATGTCTCTACTCAATTCCACTCACTCTTAATCAACTCGTAATTTTGTGATCATGTGAACACAGCGCCATCTTGTGTCATGTTTGCCTCATTAAAACTTTACTGACTTCCATTAGTTCCAGCCCAGTCAAGTGCCGAAGCAGAATATTATGCAGCTGTTCAATGTGCAAACGAAATTGTATGGTTGAGGCAATTACTTTCTGAGCTGGGCTATCCTCAAGCGAAAGTGACAGTCTACGAAGACAATCAGGCATGCATTGCACTGACAAAGAATCCAGAAGATCACAAACGGACCAAACACATTCAAATTGCCTATCATGTTATCAGAGAGTATGTCAAGGAAGGACAGATGGAATTTATCTACATTCCAACGCGATTCCAATGTGCAGATATGTTTACAAAGGGATTATCAGGACCAACACTTAGAATGCACTGCCGCTCACTTGGATTAGCTCGTCAGGGGGAGAGTTACAATCAGGACTCACTCAATCAGGGTCTTTCCTAAAAGGGCAAAGTGGCAGCCACGTGATTCAAGTTACTCCGTCGATCTACGGCATTTACATGCCCCACACCTGTTCAAAAGAACTCATTCTCTGATTAAAGAAAGAGTCTTTTATCAAAACCAATTAAGTTCACATAGCGAATGGGAGTACAACCAGTATCAGGAAAGAATGCAGAGCAGTAAGAGGAAGAGGGTTTAGTAACCTCTTGTTTCTTTTCCCAACCTTCCTGATCGCCATACCAGCAACGAGCATCGCTATGGCCGTTCATTACTTTTTCACGACCATGCTTCTCGCACATGGAACAGTGCACGTTTTTGCGAGGTCCTCGGACTGCATTGGCTTGGTTTTCTAATCGCAAGAACTCTCTCTTGGCTGCCTGGCTTACTTCCAACGGAGTATCATCATAAAAGTCCTGTAACATTTTTCTGGCATCCTCAACAGTCTTGAAAGAGACTGCATTTTCTTTTCTCATCAAGGTACGAATCTCTCGGATGACTGATTGATAAAATGGACCATTGATGGATTCGAGTATCAAATCAAGTCGGTCTTCCTCGGAAATAGTACCCCCAGCAGCCTTAAAGATAGCGAATTGCTCGAGGTGCTTTTCCCAGTACGGCCGGAATTCAATGCCAGACATTTTGACAGACTTTAATTGTTGCTTGAGCTTCGGCAAATCATACGCACCAAGGCAAGTCATATGCACCAAAGCAAGTCTTGAGTAAAGCCCATACTTCATCGGCGCTTTCAGTGCTTGGCAAAAGTGCGTTCACATCGTTGGCACACCAAAAGACAATGAATGGAAGGGCCGTTGGCATCAATTGGCCCGAACTGTCATACATTTTCATAGACTTCATGTCAGCCTCCATGGACTTCACCCAGCCCATAAAATTGAGGACTGTGGAGTCTTTCTTCAGCTTTTCTTGTTTGGCCTTGGGAACAGTGTCATACAAGGCGGTTTTGGTTAATTTCTCTATAATTTCAGCTTGTTGGATGATCAGCTGTTGCATGGCTTGCAACTGCTCGTCTTTGGCTTCTTTCGGCGGCGTATTGAGACTCTTAATCAATTGCATTTGAGAGATTTTGACCGTTATTTAATGAACATCTTGCACTTCTTATAGACACTGAGGTTCTGTTGTGTTACCGCAACTTGGCGGATGTCACGTTACACCAAGCGGTCAACTACCCCGAAATACAGGGAACTGACGAGGATGTCTCCATTCTGACACTCCAGAACAGGATATGTTGTTTTCCTTGGAAGCTATTGAAGCTGGGCAAAAGATTTATTGAGCACATGGCAATCTTATGTGCCACTCTGGGAGGTGGCACTTCCTGATTGAGATGATGATTGTTTCAGGAATATGATGGAAGACTTGCGAGTCTCCCTCAACATCAAGACGAAGCCATTTGCTACTCCAATGTTCAATAAGTTCAGAGGGCAATTCAGAGTAGGCAGACTCTCGGAAGAGGAGGGCAGTGAAACTAGAATATCCTGGAGTCTCTGAGTGACGAGACTAATACGCGTCGCGTCTAGATAAACTTCACCCCGTTTGATTAGTTTAACATGAATACTAACTCTTCAATGCCCTCACTACAAGGTGCCTAGACTCGACATTGTGCATGGTGAAGCTTCCCAGAGGATTGGCTAGTCTTGGAGTTGCCCCAAGAGCAACAGATCATGACCGTACCAAGACTGCCTTCTTGAAGAAAGTGCCAATTGTGCGCTGTGGTGCCGTTCTCATCTTGAGCCACTTCTGTTTCTCTGATTAAACTCGTTTTGAACCCAAATCTGACTCAAACTGACTCTCACAGACTCTCAGACAGCTCTCCAAGCATGCTTTCAACATGCCTTGTCAACCAGCCCTCACTGGCTTTGATTCAAGCTTTTAAAAACTGATCTGAGAACATCCTGAGGACGGGTGTTTGGGTGAAAGGAGTGTGCCACCTTTGCACTCTGGTCAAACAGACAACGCGCTGTCAAAATGGAAGAAACTGGCGACAGAGACCAAGCCCTTTTGAATAGAAAATCACAAACACTAAAAATCTCAATGGAATATCATGTTTAGAGGGTTCAAGTCTCTGCATCCCATAGTAAGAGCAGAGAGGACAATTTGAGGGTCTGATCAGTCTTGCTGAACCTCAAGGAAGTCAATTAGTTGTCAGAACTCTCATGACAAAGAGTTGGTCGTGATGGACTGTCCCAGCTCGTCAAAAGCAACAGCTATTCACTGAGACTTCACAGGGGTCTTTTTAGGGACTTGAACTGTTGGAATCTAATGAGATTTGTGAGAATCTACAACTTTATTCTTTCTGCAACATTGCGGATTATTGCAACGCGCTTGAGGTGTAAAATTTTGGTTTTGGGCAAATATCTACTCTCAGAATATCGTACGATATTGTGGGTCAACTGCCGTGTCGTGTATCACAGTCAACTTAATTCCAGTTTTGTAAGAATACACTGTTTATGAGTCAGAGCGGCTTCTTGACCAGAATCTCGTAGTTCGTCAGAATTACTTCACTTCCACCGAAGCTCACACAAAGACCGTCATTGCAGACTTTTCCTGGACACATGATCTGTTTTGATGGGCCAAAAAAGTATGGAGCTGGTGCTTGCACAAGTCCACGTCCGATGTAGAGCAGTTCGCCAGATTTCTCTTTTCCAGCTGGAATGGCATTGTAGGGAATACCAGGACCAAGCACAGGAACAAAGTGGCATCCTGCTGCCTCCACCAATGTTTCATACGTGTCATTGACTGAAATCTCTTTGCCACCGTACGGAATGTGAATAGTGTGCAGGTGCTGACCACTTTTGCCTATTTGGATGCTGTCATTGTAATGGACTCGTGCAGTGAATAACGCCTCACCTTGTACATCTTCACCAATTGTCCAGCACGGTGAATCCACACGGTTTTTGCATACCTTCCATGTACAGAGCTCATTAGACTCCTGCAAAGTGATTGTCGGTGCTTCTGTGACGACAACCTCAAAGGAAGTTGGCACGACGCTGTTGCCAATAACAGCAATGAAGTATCTGCCAACCTTTGGAGGAAGTCTGCAAATGTACTCTTCTCTATCCTTCACTTGAATGCGCGATTCTTCCCTGAGATCAGATGCAAACCAAGCTGGCAGCTTGTTCATGGAGACACGAATCCCACTCGCGTAGCTAGATGTCAGCAGAACAGCAGTGTCTCTGCTATGGCTGCCATCAAGATCAAAATAGTACAAATTCCTGACCTGAAAGATAGCAGTGCCAGATTGAACTTCGCCAAAGGAGAGCTTTTTGACGATCTGCTCTTCAAGATCGATTTCATCTTCCGAGTCTGAAGTGGTAGGCCAGGCTACCTCTGTCACTTCACTATTGGTTTTCAAAGGCTTGTCCAAGACAGTCTTCGGCATCTCAGATATTGTAGAATCAGTTGGTTTTGAAGCAGATTTGGTTTCATGTCCAACTGCAGTAGCATGTTGCTGGAGAGCTTCTGCATCATTGAACTTCTTCCCACATTGCTTGCATGGGAATGATTTGGATTGCTCTTGGGAAGCCACCTTTCCTTGCTCTTTGGCTTCAGATTCATCCTTGAAAGTCCCTTTTGCAGAAGATTGCGCAGATCTCTTTTGTGTGTGTCCTGTAGATTGCTGATGTTGTGTCCTTGCTTGCTGATTAGCAAACTTCTTCATGCACTGCATGCAAGTAACATCCGACATTTGACTGTGTCCTGTTGCTTTTTGATGAGCGTCTCTTGCTTGCGTGCTCTTGAAGCCCTTGCCACAGTCCATACAGTGAACATCTTCACTCACAGACTCAGATGGCGCCATTGGCAGGATGCTGTCAAACAGAATTGCATTGCTTGCGTTATTCTTGAGTTCCTTTCTCGCCTGACTGTTGTGAATAAGAGTAACAGTGTATCTCCCCTCCTTCACAAGATCATGGATGGTCTGGGCAAAGTCCACATCGCCAGAGATGAGCACAATCTCCGCTTTCTCGTTGGAAAGGGTGAATCGAAGCAACTCCTGATGAAGCAGCATATCTGCAGCACCACCCTTGGCACTTGGCACATCTTTGATATCCACTCTTGCTCTTGAGAGCTCCTTCCTGAGCTGAGGCGACATTCTGGCAATGTTGTCAAAGCAATAGAATCCAACCTCTCGACAATTTTGATTTGTTGCCTTGCGAATATGCCTCACTACATCGTATGCCGACATTCCCTTTGGCACAGCACAGTTCTGGATGTCCCAGAGGTAAAATATGGCTGGTAGCAGATTTGCTTTGGATGATTGATGAGTCACTGTAGACTGCTTATTAGACAATGTCTTGCTGCCCTTTGGGCTCTCCACTTTCATGGTTTGATGTGGGTGGGAAAGAAAAGCTTCCCATCCAACTCAACAATCCCTCTAGCAGATGAAGTCCAATTGCTGCACAGCGGATTCCAGGCATCTGCCACCCAGTTGTGGGATCGATGACAGACGGAGATTTGGAAAGCCTGGGTTCTCAGTTGGATTGCTCAAGCCATGATCTTTATCACACCTCTTGCCAGGCTTTTGACATGCTCTTTCACAATTTCTTTTCAAACGTCTCAACAGGACAACGACACAATCACATCAAAGACAATGACAATCGACTAGTTGCAGTGGAAACACACTTCACTCCTGATGGTGATGATAGAAGACCGCTCTCCTCAGTCAGTAAGTTGGCTGTTGCTTGCTTCTCCCAACCAACCCAGGGCCTGCTTGGGTTACCAGAGAGGGCAACTCCAATCACACTTTCAAACCAATGAAGATTCTTAGGCACTCCCTGTTGGAATTCAACTGCCTGTCTTGACTGATGGCGTTGATTTCCAAAAGACACTGTTCATTGAACGATCTGCTGTGGCAACACAGGCTGCATCCACGGTTGTTGAAAACCACACTGAGCTTGGGGCATTCTGGAGGGCACTCCGAAACAGTTATGTAGATATTGAAGCAGACGCAAATCTGACCCGCTTTTGGATGTAACTGGCCGCTCTGGGGCCCACAGATAGCATCCCCATTTTTCTGTTGCACCTAGTTTCCTTCCAAGGGTTTTCAAGGCACTCTTCACCCGCCAGGCATACTCTGATCTGCTCCAAATCATCGAGATCAACCCGAGTCTGCCAGAAGACATGATTCAATTAGCCATCACTTGCACACCTGGCATTCGCAACAGCATATTTCTGTTCTATATTCTATGGAGACTGCCTCGGAGAGAAAATACCCAAACAGTCATTCACCACCGTGAAAAGGATAGCGGTCACATATTTGTCTTTTAGAAGAATGGATGCTGGATCACCAACAATCCCGACGACATTGACACCTTTCTGCATGCCAGATCAACTTCGTACTTGACAGTCACTCTCAAAGCCACCAGGTGAGGTCTGAGCTGTGACAGCTCTGGTCTCCTCACCAGCACAGAAGCAGAACAAGGAGTTCCTCAAATTCTCTGCCACAGCCAAGCTTCGCTTTCTCCCAGTTTCAACATTAGATGAGTTGAATGCAGCACAGAAAGTGTACGCAATGACACAGATGCAGGTGGAAGAGCGTTATTGTCTGATCGGTGGAGTTCCTCGATTTGTGCTGGATAAGAAGCAGGACATTGCAGCAATTGTGGATGTTAGGAGACTGGCTATTGAAAAGTTTGATAGAATTGCGGCTAGCCAGCTGACAAAGGAGGATGAATTCAGCCATCTGCTTGTGCACTTTGATATGGACAGCACATACACGAAGCTAATACTGTGTATGCCCTCGACATACCCCACTGAAAATGCGCTCGACATGATCGTGAGGTGCCAAGAGCAGATGCTGAGGCAGTTTCTCTCCATTGCAGGGTAGACACCAATTCTATCTATTGTGCGAGGCAATCTGTTTGAAGTGTATGCCCATCGACAGCTGGTTGCTAGAGGAGATTCTACGATTCGCTCACTTGATGGCAAAGTAAGCGAGTCTGTCATGGAACTGGAGCCACGGCAAAGCAAGAGATTTTACAGCATCTCAGCGTGCAATGAAAACAGCAGATACCACCCACCCTGGAACCCCAACTATCTATGCATTGATTCAGACATCCTCGACACCAGATATTTCCAGATAACAGTGTCAAAGGACCATCCTATCCAACAGGACAAGATGGCAGAGACATTCAAGGACACTGGATTGCACACACTGTGCTTTGTTGTTCCACACTCAATCTACACAGACTTTGGTTGCCAAAAATGGCTGACAAACCTCCAAGGAAAAAGCAGAAGACATCAAAAGACCCAAAGACACTTCAACAGTTTGCACTATGCATCGATCTTGTGAGGAGTGTGTGATATATAACTGGTGCGGAAGGAATGGTGGCTGACGGTCCAAGCACTGTCAGACTATCGTTGCAAGTGCTTCAGGACAGACTGCCGTGGAAACACATCTTCATCAAAGATATTAGAAACAGGGAATGGATCACAGACAAACTCAGATAGGTGGCGTTATGAAGATCGCAGTCGGAGAGCCCCAGGACAACCTTTGATATTGTTCAGAATTGAATGAGCCAATTACGTTCAACGATTGGACACGATCTTCCCTGTGCTATCAACAATTTTTTCACAAGTTGATACATTACCTCCCTGAATTCGGCAATTATGGTACGGTGTTTGGGCAATGAATTTGCAATCATGAGACAGCCTTGGCAGTGACTGGTCACTGATGTTCTGGGACCTTCTGAGACCGTAATCTTGCCGTTTTCAAGGGTTTCTGGTTGAGTCGGCTGATTCAGACAAGAGATGAGTTCACTGAGCAGATTAATATAATGCATAGTAGTCTCAGATGTCCAGACATTTGTGGCGTTTTTGACTTTCCACTTGAATGGGCAACTCAAGCGCTGCGAAGGAGATGCTGCAGAGGCACTACAGCACTGCTGACCCACTAGTCATCCCCACACAGAGAATCAAGTCCGAGTGGAAAGAGGACAACAAGTTTGGGTTTCTGTGTGGCATTCTGGAGCATGGTGAACAGCAGCACAGAGAGGAGCTGGTCAGACTGTCCTCTGATGGTGGATTTGCTGAGCATGAAGATGTATTTATTGACCAGATGTTCGACCACTACATTCGGCCCTACCTCAAGAGCTACAGTGGAAGCAGCTGCCACACACCAGTAGGATCAAGACCAGGCTCTGCTGGTAGCTCAGGCTCTGAACCAACCCACAAGCAGATGAAGAAGGCACTGGAAGCCAGAGACGGTGTCTGCCTCTTCTGCTGGAATAATTTATCACTAGAGGCTAGCCATATCATTGCACGAAAGAACATTCCGATCGCCCAAGACGAATACTCTCTGTTGCAGAGAGCAGGCTTGCAGTCAAAGCACCAGGTACAGAATGGCCTTCTCTTATGCAAGATTTGCCATGACCAATTCGACCTGTTGCATTACTATGTGGATGTCGTCGATGACAGACTGGTGCTCAAGATTGTCAACCAGACCAATGATGCAAACCATGACAGTTGGAGAAGAGCAGCCAAGGCGATTATTGCTCTTCGAGGGGTTTATCAAAAGGACAATCGACAAGTTGTGGATGCAGACGGAGAGATGAGACTGTGGTTCATGGACAACAAAGCAGATATCCAACCAAACAGAGCAGGAGTGCAGTTCCACAAGACAGCGTGTCTCATCTGGCGCATGGCAGGCGGTGCAGACCCAGAGGACGAGTACTGCTCAGACTGCGACTCAGACACTGGCGTGGACTATCTGCAGAAGGGACGTCTTCAGAGGCTGTGGGACTCTGCAGGGACTTTGAGATATGATCAACATGCTGAATGACATCCCAGACATTCGAAACTGGTTTTGTCACTGAATCTGCCACAGACACATAGTCATCTGCAACAGCTGAGGTGCACCAGCTTGTAAACATTACAATACTTGTGGATGGCCACATAGTACACTGGCACTCGACATTGAGGCCACTTGCAAGAGTCCTGACTCGATGAATGACAATTTACGACTTGCCAGATGGCAGTAAACTATATGGATTGCTGTTGATAACAAGCCGTGTATAATCTATTAACCGACACAGTAATAGTCTGGCGCGGTCTGGAACAAGGCGAGACGCCTGTCAAGCACTCTAAAAGTAGCCAGCTTCACAGTAGGGGCGTGTCTGTATCTGTGCACAGCCTTTTCCTTGCACACATGGATGCGAGACTAGTAGTCAGTCTCCAATGCAGCACGTGTTGTTCCAAAATGTGTGCTGGCATGGACAATGGATCCAAATCCCGACCTGGTTGGTGCTGCGCCTAATAGCATCTCATGCACAACACATGGCGGTGTTGACCATCTGAACGGCTATCTCAATGTGCCCAAGAGCAGCCAGACTGCACATGTCATTGCAGGTTCTTCAGAACACATGGACTCCCATGCAGACACGTCTTTGTCAAGGATCTGAACTGTAACAAGAGCTGGATCTCACAGGCAAACTGGGACAGGGGGTGCTGTGGTGACAGCTTGCAGTACTCCAAGAGAAACTCTATTGGACGGAGCTGAAGCCAGCCAATTAAATTACTCCGTTTGCCAATGTGATCATTTCTGCGCCACGTTTGTGGTCAAACCTTGTCAATACATTACCCCCCCCCTTTCGAGAGAATGGCACCACCCTACTTTCTTCACCATGCACTCCGCAGACAGGCATCTAGTCTTCAACAACACGCTGGCTTTCGGTAGCAACATGAGGGATTGCTCACGAATGCGGATGGTTCATGAGAGAACACTGAGAAGGTGGAAGCGGATGCAACAAACCCAATTCAGAAAGAGGCAGACGACGAGTGTTGGCTGAGCAGCATCACCGACTTCTATTCCATCTGGCTCAGGAGAAAGCTACAAAGGCTTACACTGGCAGTGTCAAGATCTGGTGTCGTTTCTTATCTGGTATGCACCGTCGTCGACGTGGACGAGCATCGGACGAGCAAGCTGCACTTGGACTGCCACTTCAGAATGCAGAACATGATCTCCTGGAAGATGGCCAAGTGGAAGGGCGACACATCTGCTTCAGAAGAGGCACACCAGTGACTGAGCATGCACACAGACAATGCAGAGCTTTACCCGAAAGGGCTGGGCTCTGTTGCCCTTATAGTGGGTATATTGCGTTGCATTTGAAATTTGTGTGCCAACTCCCTAAAAGGAAGGCTGTCATTTATTTTGAAAACCGTAATAACCGGCTGCAAGTCTTGGATTTTGCATGTGCCGATCTGCTACGTGTCCACTCTGATGGATAAACAACATATTAAGAATTTATACAGCCTTTCGGGCTTTGATGCCCTGCTGAGCAAACCACTTGGACAGCTGAGTCTGTGCTTGGATTAGAAAAAGGACCGGGTTTCCCAGGATACTCGTTTGGAGGATATATCTGGAAGGGTTGGGTCTCGATGGTGGCAGCGACGGGAAACGAATCCAGTGTCCTGTTGTGAGCCAAGATACAGGTCCATGTGGATGAGATAGCACGTCAGCTTGTAGATGCCGACTGCCCTGACACCCAAGTCTGGAAAGATAAAGTACATGCCTTGAGTCAGCCCAAAGACCGCCTCTGTTCTCTTCAAAATCCACCAAAACATGGCAGTTTGAGATCCCCGTCCCTAGAAGGTTGCTGTCGTATCCAATGGGTATTGTTGCTGGCCTGCTTGGCTGCTGTACAGCAACCGGGTCTATATTTTCGGAGAGAACCACTTTGCAAATCAAGGACTGATGATACTCTGGTCTAGTCTCATTGGTACTTACAGTGTATAGCAAATCCGGTCTTCTATGTGTGCCTTCGCTTGAACAATCAGCGGTGGTGCTCTATCGTTACTTTGTCTACAGCAAACGGACATCCTTTGGGTTTGCAAATCCTGACATTCTTCCATACTCGGGTTGCTGTCTTATTACTAGCTCAAACTTGATAGGTGCCGTCTCTGAAATCATGACACAAGGACGCGCGTCCCGATTGGGAAAAGCCGCCCTCTCCGGCTGCTCTTCAAACCCGTAATCTTCCGCATCACGATGATCTGAAGCAATTCGTCCTAGGGATTCGAGTCCCGATAAAGTGGGAACCCATTACCAAAGAAACGCAAAGCACTGCAGCACCGAACAAGGCCATTCGTCACAAATAACTTGAACATTCAGAGTCTCAACCCAAGTCCCATCACTGTTAGTGAGACTAGTATCCAGTCTGGTCAGTATTGCATGCTTGTGTCTACTGGTCTAGGCCCGAATTCAAGTTCCATAGGCCAGTCATAATCCCAACTAATGGAAAGTAGTGGCTTGCTGTTACACTCCAAGAGTTGGTACAGAGTGGCTGTGTTGGAAATCAAACGTCCTTCAAAACCAGCATTTAGGAACACCCACTCAGAACGTGTGTTGAAGGACTGATAAATTACAGTTCAAATCGTCCTTGTAAGACAGTATGTAGCTGGAATTCCCTTGAAATCTCTCTCTTTTGGACCAAGCACGACAAATCACCGTAATCCGCTATTTTATTGATTGACAAGCAGTGGTAGTCACTGAGGATGACCTTGTGAAGATGACGGATGTTTCGTGCTTGATCTTTTGAGACCAAAGAACTTCAATTGAAACGCAGTTTACTTTTGCTTGCTTCTGTTGAAGAGCTTGAGACCCAAAAATGCCAGAACACACCATGTGATGGCAATCAAGACAATGTTCTTCAGATCGACATAGTAGTTGTCCTTGACATAGGCATTCGCTGGTGTTTCGTTCTTCTCCTTCCATGGTCTTGCTTCTACCTCTTTGAGCCAGAATGCTTCAATGGCCCATCTTGGAGCACTGGCATCCCAAAGCCAAGCGAACACGGCAGGATAAGGATTGGCAGAATCTTTGACTTCACTAAGCTTTGGAACGACACCAGACAGCACCAAAGCCCAAAGAAGAGCAAATCCAGTGCCAATCAAGGCAGCACGAGAGAGTGGGAATGCGGTAGAGATCCAGTATCCCATTGCAAAGGAGACAAAGTACAGAAGCACAACAACTGTGTACAAGTAGCCAAGACTCTGGTAGTATGGGAACAGGATGATCAATGCCAGGAAATAAAAGGTCGAGCCAAGAATAATACGTGGAATGTCGACAATAAACTTGGCAAGGAAATATGGGATGGCAGACATGCCAGAGGCAGCATCTCTCCAATAAACAACACGCTCACGTCCAAAGGTGTTCGCACCAACAGAGACACCGGCGAAAAGAACACCAAGACAGATAAACATGCCAGCGTTACCAAGGTTGTCAACAGTTCCTTGACAGAACCAGATGATGTTGATTGGCACATACGCACACTGATCATCAGGATTCTTTCCGAGGACTACCATTAGATCAATTACAGCCAAAGTTCTGGATGGCAATAGAAATAAAGAGACCAGCGCAAAAGTGAAGAATCATTTCAGACAAGACACTGCCAGCATTCTTGTAGACTTGCAGGATGGCACGCTTCATCAACAACCACAGCTGCATGTAGAATGGCTGCACTTCACGCACATCATCCTTCTGGAAGATGCCGAGCACAATAGACTTGATCCAGTAGTACAACTCAGTTGCAACATCCCAGGCAAACGCCCCCCATTCTCTCAAGAGCGCAGCAGCACCACTGGCAATATAATCGGTCCATCCATAGTAGTTGGATGCCTTCTTCTTGGTTGGTGTCTCAATACCGAGTTCTGGGATCTTTTCTGGAGCATTCTGGCGAGCATGGACCTTGCGAGCATGTGCAGCTTCTTCTGGAGTCATGCGTCTTCTGCCCTCGAATGGGTTGCGGCCTTGCATGTGCTGTTCCCAGTATTCGAACAAGTCTTTTGGCACAAATGCAGGCTCAAACTCACAGGCAACCTTTCCAGTAACAACATCCATGAAAAAGTCAGATGGTGACTCGTCTGCTGGACACGTGAATCCAATCTTCTTGAAGTATTCGACACAGCCTTCTCTTGGTCCAATGTAGACAACATGTCCTCCCTTACCAAGGAGCATAAAGTCGTGGAACTGCTTGAACGTAGCTGGTGATGGCGAGTGGATCACAGCTGCAACCGTCAATCCCTGCTGCTCTGCAATCTGGCGCAAGTTGGCACACACTTCGTACGATGTTGAAGAATCCAAACCAGATGTTGGCTCATCAAGGAACAGGACAGATGGCTCAGCCACCAGTTCCATGCCAATGTTGACACGCTTGCGTTGACCACCAGAAATACCACGAGTCTCTTCATCACCAATCACAGTCTGGGCAACGTGTGAGAGGCCAAGGAAAGAAATGATTTCCAGAACCTTGGCTTTGACTTTGCGATACTCCCAATCACGAGGCAGACGCATACGAGCCGAGTGCATCAAAATGTCACGAACGGTCAATTCTCTGAGCATGATATCTTCCTGAGGGACGTAACCAATGAGCTTGCTGTACTTGGAGAGTTCATCCTTTTGACCATTCAATGTGACAGTGCCGCTTGTTCTCTTGACCTTGCCAGTCAAGAGAGTGACAAAAGTCGTCTTACCAGCACCAGATGGGCCCATGATAGCACAGGCACGACCAGACTTGAGAGATCCAGTCACACGACCCATAATCTCGACGCCGTTTGGCAAAACAAGACCAAGGTTGTCAAATTCAATGTCAAAGGTCTTGGAGAGACGAGAAAGCACTGGTTTGTCTTCAAGCAAGTGCTGGTTGGCAGCAGTGAGTTCACGAGAACGCTTGAGTGACATTTCCTTATCTGCCTTCTCTTTCCAATTGAAGAATGCCCAGATGATGGCAACAATGACAAGGAAGGCACCACCAATACCAAACTTGGATACAGCGCCAGTGCCTTCAGGACAATAGTCCAGACAGTGCAAACCACCACTTTTGCCAGTGTTGTCTTTCCAGACTGTGCCGATTGGACAGAACGAGCCTTTGGGACACAAGACAATCTTGGTAGTGTCGTTGGAGCACATGTAACCCTTTGGGCAGTAGCCAGCAACCGCGGTATTGGCAGGACAGTAGAAACCTGGTGTACAAGGACGGACATAGTCTTGACCAAGGCAAAAAGAGCCTGCTGGGCATGTCCAAGTGACTTGGCCTGTGGTTGGCGTTCCTTGATACTTGCACTCCAAGACTAGTTTCTGGTTGTTTTCAAGAGTGCAATCTCTGACTTGCACAAGAGCCTGAGCCCAAGCAACTGGGTTGTATGGAGGTGGATAGCCAGGAGGCAATTGCGGGGAGGACATCAGGCGCGAAGTTCAGTCGCCGCTGCGGTGCACTTGAGGTGTTTCACCCAGAATCGAGATCCCCCAAAATCATCAACATTCATCTCGGTATTCAGCAGTTGAAGAGTGTGCAATCTGGTCCAAGAACTAGCCTCATTGTTTTTTTGGAAGTCAGCGCCTTTACAGCTGCTTTACTTTTGCTTGCTTCTGTTAAAGAGCTTGAGACCAAGGAGTGAGAAGAGACACCAGACAAATCCAATTGCCACGATATTGGATACATCGTCGTTGTAGTTGTTCTTGACATAGGCATTCGTTGGATCTTCGTTCTTTTCATCCCAAGCACGAGCATCGACTTCCTTGAGCCAGAAGCCTTCGATCGCCCATCTTGGAGCGCTCACGTCCCAGAGCCAGCTAATGATGCCTGGGTAAGGATTGGCAGGATCCTTGACTTCACTAAGCTTTGGAACGACACCAGACAGCACCAAAGCCCAAAGAAGAGCAAATCCAGTGCCAATCAAGGCAGCACGAGAGAGTGGGAATGCGGTAGAGATCCAGTATCCCATTGCAAAGGAGACAAAGTAGATGGTCACCACAAGAATGTAGAGCGTCACGAATGCTTGACGATAAGGGAAGAAGAGTGCAAGAGCAAGAGCGTAGAAAGTCGAGCCAAGAACAATGCGAGGAATGTCAACGACAAATTTGGCAAGGAAATAAGGAATCACAGACATGCCAGAGGCAGCATCTCTCCAATAAACAACACGCTCACGTCCAAAGGTGTTCGCACCGACTGAAATACCAGCAAACATGGCTCCGAGGCAGATAAACATGCCTGCCATGCCAAGCTGGTCGACAGTGGCTTGACAGAACCAGACAATGTTGATTGATGTGAATGAACAGACTTCTTGTGGGTTCTTTCCGAGGACTAGTGTCAAATCAGATACAGTCAAAGTTTTGAACAGCGATAGAAATAAAGAGACCAGCGCAAAAGTGCAAGATCATCTCAGACATGAGTTTTCCAGCAGTCTTGTACACTTGCAATGCAGCACGCTTCATCAGATAGTAGAACTGCATGTAGAATGGCTGAACTTGTCTAATGGGCTTGTCCATGAAAAGACCGATGGTGATGCTGTAGAGCCATTGGATAAACTCGGTGCCAACGTCCAAGAAGAAGCTATACCACTCCTTTCCAAATGCAGCCGTACCGTTGACAATGTACTTTGTCCAACCATAGTAATCCTTTGATTTCTTGACTTGGTTCTGCGCAGCCAATTCAGGAATCTTGTTTTCCTCGACTTTGGATCTCAAATGTGCTTTTCGTTCCTGCTCTGCCTCTTGAGGACTCATTCTACGAACACCTTCGAATGGATTGCGGCCTTGCATGTGCTGTTCCCAGTAATCAAAGAGATCGCGTGGAACAAAAGCTGGATTGAATTCAGAAGCGACTTTTCCAGTAACAACATCCATGAAAAAGTCAGATGGTGACTCGTCTGCTGGACACGTGAATCCAATCTTCTTGAAGTATTCGACACAGCCTTCTCTTGGTCCAATGTAGACAACATGTCCTCCCTTACCAAGGAGCATAAAGTCGTGGAACTGCTTGAACGTAGCTGGTGATGGCGAGTGGATCACAGCTGCAACCGTCAATCCCTGCTGCTCTGCAATCTGGCGCAAGTTGGCACACACTTCGTACGATGTTGAAGAATCCAAACCAGATGTTGGCTCATCAAGGAACAGGACAGATGGCTCAGCCACCAGTTCCATGCCAATGTTGACACGCTTGCGTTGACCACCAGAAATACCACGAGTCTCTTCATCACCAATCACAGTCTGGGCAACGTGTGAGAGGCCAAGGAAAGAAACAATGGAAGAGACTTTGTCGATCACAGCTTCAGATGTCATGCTTCTTGGCAATCGCATGCGAGCAGAGTGAAGAAGCACATCAAAGACAGTCAGTTCTCTGAGCATAATGTCCTCTTGTGGTACATATCCGATCAATTGGCTGTACTTAGAGAGCTCATCGTGCTGTCCATTCAATTTGACAGAACCACTCGTGCGCTGCACTTTTCCGGTCAAGAGAGTGACAAAAGTCGTCTTACCAGCACCAGATGGGCCCATGATAGCACAGGCACGACCAGACTTGAGAGATCCAGTCACACGACCCATAATCTCGACGCCGTTTGGCAAAACAAGACCAAGGTTGTCAAATTCAATGTCAAAGGTCTTGGAGAGACGCTCTAGTTTAACGTCTTCTGCGAGCATTCTGCCAGCTTCCTCAAGCTCTTGTTTGATAATGTGTCCTTTTTCCTGGTCTGCTTTTTCCTTCCATACGAAAAAGATCCAAACAACGACGGTGATGATAATAAAGACCCAGGCAAGACCAAACTTTGAAGCAGTCTCTGTGCCTTCAGGACAAAAGGCAAGGACACCTTCCCAACCACAGGTCTGGATGGTGTCTCTGGCTGGCTTGACAGTGTCATTGTAAGTGGTTCCCAATGGACAGTACTTTTTCTTTGGACAGATCTTGATTTCAGTCGTGTTTTCACTGCACACAAATCCTCTAGGGCAGTAGTTTGGCAATGCAGTGTTGGCAGGACAATAGAAACCAGGCTTGCATTTGATGGCAAAGTCAGAGCCAGGGCAGAAGCTGCCAGGAGGGCAAGTCCATTGGACGTTGCCTTTTTGGGGAGTTCCTTGGTAGATGCAATCTTTTTTCACAGACGTGGCTAGATTTGGGCATCTTCTGTACTCTATGAGCTGTGACCAAGCCACTGGGTTGTATGGAGGGGGGTAGCCTGGCGGAAGTTGTGGTGTTGCCATTCAGCGCGAAGATCAACAAACAAAACAAACTGTGTTGTTGATAGATCTACCATCTTCGGCATTATGACTACTCACAGACCCTATTTACTGGACAACGAAAGCCTGAAAAGCCAAAGATGGACAGAGTATCAGATTAAGGACAGAAACGGACCAAGATACGGGCTTCTTGAAGACAGCTGTTGTTTGAAAGATGCTTTGGGATGAAAGTGTCCACTCTGGCACGATTCCTGCAAACGGAACATGAATATCATTGTAGAGTTGAAGAAGCATCTAAGACTTCAGTCTGCAGTGTACACTGCAAACGCCTGACAATATTGGACAACATTACAGCGTTGAGCATCATAAAAGAATGACATTGGACAACATTGCAGTTGACACGTCCTGACTCTGAAAGAGATTGAGCATCCTTTGCTGCTTGTCCAAACTACACATTGTGGCTGCAATGCACCAAGCACTGGATGTGTTGCCTGTGTGAGCAGTCGGTACACTCACATTGGGTCTGTCTCTAAAGTATCTGACTCATCTGTTCGCAGATAGTCTGTGTCCGCAAGGACGTACACTTAAGCCATTCGATCTGCAATGTTGTACAACTTGTCGGTCGTTTGCAGTGTAGTCTCTGTTCAAGCTCCAATCCATAAACAAGAGATGCAGCCATCAGACAACAGCGAAATGTAAGTACTAGGAACGAGCTTGAGTTGCTTCTTGGCCGAGTACTGTTGTATGGCTATTGATGAGCCACTGTCGAGCCTTCGGAGCGTCACCGATTGTCTCGGTAATGATTCAAGCCACAGAGTATAAGACAAGTGCAAAGTATCATGGGTTCAAAGTGATTTAGAGGCTGCTATTGTGCAAACGCAGTTAAGCTTTTAAGGTCTGTGAGCTGGCACACTTGCCACATGACCACCACGCAACCCTGTACAGACGGACCTAAACAAAGCCTATCGGTCATAGATATTCCAAACGCTCCTGGAATACGCTTGACGTGGGAAATCCGAAAAAGGATACAATCTGTAATCAACGCAGAGAATCTCCAAAAGGAATCCAAGAAGAAACAGTCCAATTTTCAGTAAATACATCTTGTTTGAAGTTTGGGACGTTTCGTCCATCTGAGTGGATGCGACATCTCACATGACGGTATGATGGGCAGTACTCTGTGAATCCACTCTTGTGAATGTGAGAGAGATGCTGTATGGCTTGAGATTCGATTGAAGCCAAGAATTGGAGTTGACAGTGGATGCCATTCAATGACAGTTGTTGGTATTGAGTAGTATTCGAAAGAGTGCCGATGGAGAGTCCAAAGGGTTGTGAAATGTCAACATCGGCAACTGCCGCACTTGAAACTAGCACCCAAAACAAGGGGCAGTTCGGTGTTGCGAAATGTCCAAACTGATGTCATTTCCGAAGTCACTGGTACTGAATCCATGCAGAAACTTGACGCTCGGTCCTCCAGATCAGATGCTCGGCAATTGGGCCGAATTTGTCTTTGCGCCACGCCATTTAGGGCTTGTGTGACAAGAGATTGGGGGCGATGCCCTGTTTCACACTCTTTCCCTCACAAATGCAAAAGGTGCTAGGATTCAAACCTCAATTCACAGTCGATGCCTCCACCAAGAAGAGAATCCATCCCTCCCCTCCTGTTAATATGGCATCACTTATTCCCGAGTTTGAAGAGTCTCAGACAGGCATCCCTATTCCCAGGAGCAGGTCTCCATTCAAGGTGTCTCCGAGTGATAGACGCATGGTAGAAGCTAGAATCAACGGCGAGAATCTCTCAAGAGAAACCGTCCGCCGTACCCGTACTCTTTAAGACTTTCATTGCAGGTCACTTGAAATCACTAAAACCCATCTTTATTGCGATTGTTGTTGTTGGCACGTGAGAATCCCTGACTTGCAGATTTGCATAACGTCTTGCAACATTCCCATTTATGGCAGATGGCTCTACTGCTTTGATCTGTGTTTGACACTTTCCAACCCTACACTGCAGAAGGCTGACAAGACTGCCGAGTATTTTCATAAAGTACTGCCGAGTATTTTTATGCAATGTCACACCAGATGAGTGGGTGTATTGAGTACAACAGTTGGTGATGCTTTCAGGACAAGATCCAGTCGTATGCTTTCAACTGAGTTTCTAGTGCACTCCAGATGTATCATCATGCAGTCGTTGAGCAACCGCAAGTCATGAGATCTTGGGATGCATCCAGATGCCTTGATTGAGATGCAGTAGGGCAAACACGCTCATAGAAAGCACTCTAGACTGAGTTGCGAGCACATCTGTCCACAGCAGGATTGTCATCGAGAACGAACGGGACCAAGTCATGAGTGTCAATGCCATCCACTGCGGCTAACTGAGAATGGGCAACTTGAGCAGATCGTCACTGGCTCAATAGCGTAGATCAACAGCCGAGTGTACCAACGAAACAAGCACTCTGCAGCTCCAGAGACAGGAGTGTAGCGTTTGCAAGGAAATCTCTGTTCAACTGGAAGCAAGATGCTGCAGCACATCAGAAACAGGACACCATGGATGGCGGAAGAGATTCAACAAGATGCTGCAGCGACAACATAGAAACAGCCACATCCCAAAGGGACAATGGCATCAAGTGCATCATCCGAGGGTACACACCTTTGGAGGAAAGCACAGATCATTGGCGAGTAGAAAGCTGTTGTTGCGAGAAAAGTGAAGGTTGACGGAATGAAGCCCTTGGTTCAGCCAAAGTCCCGAATTTGTCCCGTTGCAAAGATGAATGTGCCACAGCACTTTATCTGGACACCGCGGCACTGAAGGAGATCTTCAAGGAGGAGCTTGCACAATCCAAGTCTTACAACTGCCAATTCCGAGACAAAAGGCTGCTGCACTGGTCCAAGCTGTTTAGTGTCTTCTCGAAGGTGTGGAGCAAACAAGGTATGCGACCTAGATGCACGGTCTATACCGATGGCATCGCAATCTTGTTTGAAGACCTTCGCTATCCCAGTGTGTCAAAGGCAATTGGTGACGATGAGAATGACTTTATGTAACGAAGACAACAGGGACAGGTTTCTTGGCAAGAAGCTAGTGGGCATTGATCCGGGTGCTGGCACATTGGCCAACTGTGAAGACGAATCCCGCAATTCGCTGTCTTACACGAGTGGTCAACATCGCCATGATTGGAAGCCTGCAGGAAACGAAGCAAGAAACGAGCGCAAAGCTTCAAGTGTTGCCTGGCTGTGAAGGTACTTTTGTTGGCAGGAGCAGTTCAAGTCACCCATCCAGAAGCAGTTGTGGGAGATCCAGAGCCAATGGAAGATGCAGAGGATGGAACAGACTCGGATGAAGACAGTGATGATGAGGACGATCCTGAAACTGTGCCTGGAGTCGTCCATTCAATCCAAGATATTGATGAGCTCCAGACTTTTGCACATCGCCATGGAAGCTGCACATCCATCCAACCCTGGTCCTGTGTTTGAAGGTCTCGAAGAAGCCAAGCGAAGATCCGTGCCGCAACTACTTGCAAGCAAGTCGAAGCGTGTTTGACAGTGGTGCGGAAACATGCATCGTTTGCGAACAGCTTTCAAGCCTACTGTGAGCTTGCCATCATGGCACATCAAAGACCAAGGAGTTCTACAACCACAGGTATTGGAGGAAGCAGCGGTTCGCACTTACATCAACACGCAGATTTCCGAAGCCAAGTTCATGAGGCGTTCCAAAGACAAGCATGGTCCACCACGCAAGGCACTGATCTTCATCTCAGGTGGCTGTTGGGATGGGCAATTGGTCTGTGAAACAGCACATGCGTGGATGTCGCTCACAGTGAAAGGAAGACAGCTCCATCGAATGTCTCGCAGGCATGGTACGCCACTGCTGAGGTTGACGAATATCTGACGAGCAAGATGTGCTGCCGGTGCCACCATCGGATGAAGAATGCATACACTGTCCAACATGTACACACTAACCACAGCCAAAGCAAGAGAAGAAGCGGAAGAAAGAAGAGGGCACGCCGGATGATCTGGCCAGGAGGCACGCAACCAACAGGAAGATACTGATCTGGGTATTGTCGAGTCTCAAAGGACTAAGATGGCCGCACATCGACGGTGCTTCAGAGATGCCATCCAACGTCTGGAAAGGAGCGTGCAATCTTGCAAACGAACAATTCGAAGGTGCCAAGAAGCGTCACTACTTGATGTTCTGTCTCAACTGTCATCGGGCCTGGAATCGAGATGCCAATGCCGCTTTGAACACTCTGCGCATCTTCAAATGTATGGTTGCTGGTGAAGAGCGTCCAAAGTATCTGCAGCGACGCAAGAGGCCTTATCCAAAGACTGACGGTGGTCCCAAGGGTGGTTCGAACCATGACACTGCTTCCAAGACTGCATCTGCTCCAAAGAAGGGCTCCAAGTCTCGCTCTACTTCCAGGGAGTCTCCAAAAAGTCAACTCGGCAGTGTTCCAAGATCGTCAACAAGGCACAGACAAAAACAGGTCAGCACAAGGCAAAAGACACGAAGACTAGGAGAGTGACATCGCATCTCACTCAACCCAACAAGATTGTTGCATTCGACGTGCTACAGCCAGTACTAGCCTTCGGGAGTTCTAGTGGACGTACCTGTGTGCTTTGGCAATCAGTATTTCAAAGTATTGTGCATTATTGTCAAGGATCTGCCATGTGATTTCTGTCCAACCAAATGCTCCTGCCACCTGAACTCTTGCAAAAAATCAGTGTCTACTGCACTTTACAGACATACTACAGACTCTGACTCAGTTGCAAAAGAGTCAATAGACTGCTGATCCCAAGTAGACAGTACTTTAGCCCTCAGCACTTGATCCACTCAATTGAGACAGATGCACTACAGTTAATGTGTTCAACACATTTTGAGCACCCAGTTTTCTCATCATCTGTGGGATGCTTCGATTTCACTTGGACGGTGCTGCTGGAAGCATTCAGATGTGGACAGGTGTTAGTCGCTAAAAAGTTGAAAGACATGGAAGTTGAGTTGCACGACCTGCATCTACAGTATCTTGCGCAATCACCTTGCGCTATGGAGCTCTTTCAATTGTTTGAGGATGATATAGATTGTGAGCAAATGATCCTGCAGAGCATCAAGTACAATCAAGACAGACTTTTTGATCATCTTGTACATCAGATCTGGCCACCAAAGGCGCTCTTTCACAGTATCAACTATGGCAACGCTTACGCTGCTTCAAGATGTTCCATGTCAGATGCAGATTTCTACAAGGCAACGCAGGGCTCAAAGCCTGCCAATGTTGAAGTGCTGAAAGTGATCTTGAATCGCAAGCATCTGGACAGCAAGCAATTGACATCCATGATGAACGGTGCTCTCGAGCAAGAACAACAAGTTCCAATGTATCTCGCTCCATTCTGCAACTTTATTGCCAATGCTTACTGGCTCTTGATCTACGGTTGTGTGCATGGCCACTTTGATCTTCTCAGACAGCTCTGTGCGTCAGATCGACTGCTATATCCCCAAAAGTCACTGCTTCTGGAGAAATCTGACTTTGAAATCCTGCGCCATCTCTTTGAAGATCCTCTGATCATGCAACGCAACGGCAGACTGCTCAAAACACAGACTGGCCGCTACGCTACGCATTCTTTGGAAATTGTCGAGTATATGCTACAAAAAGATGTGGAAGTCGATCAACTGCTGCAATCTGCCATCAAATACAGCAACACACATGTTCTGGAGTTTCTCTTATCGAAAGCTGTGATCATAGATCAGGGATGCAGTCTATTACAATTTGCTGTCGAGAATAACAGTTTCAAGTCTCTCTTAATCTTGATCAAAGATTCCCGGATCCGTCTGGATGTTCATCTACCCAAAATTCTGAAATCTGTGGTGGAATATGGCAACTTTGGCTTTGTACAGCAGCTACTAGTCTTGAATGGTTTCGAAAACACCAGCCGCAAAGAATGGGAGCTCATTGCCGCCATTGGCGAGTGTTAAGGTACTTGAACCATCAGCAATGCGAACACATGATTAGGACAACTTTTTTCTCAAGAGTATTCAGTATCTAAGCACTTCGCATCAAATCCACTCTGACCGTCCGAACATGTAGGTGTCTCAAGCCAGCAACGTAGTTGGCATATGTCTCGTAGATAATCATCGCTCCCAGCCGATATTGTGATTGTAGTGTCCTCGACAAATTCATGAAGTGGAGATTAATGAGCTGTTTCAGCAAAGGCAACTCAAACACGAAAGACGACTTTCTTGGACCTAGATTTGACTATAATGTGCCATTATTGATGGGATCATCTTGCTCTTGTAGTATTACACTGCAAAAGGCTCCCTACATAGCATATTTCTCCATCTCTCTAAATCTCATTAGAGCGACCACTCACTACTTCACAGCAATGTGCTACCAGTCTTGTCGCATTCTTCTCTCCACACACAAGATAGAGTCTACACAATCACAGATGTCAGACCATTGAGCACAACTGAACAGCTACTGCTTCAGACACTACAGTAGTCATTCAGATCACATTCAACCTCTCATCTTCTGACACACTCATGTACACGCACTCCTTGTGACTGCCAGTGTACTCTCTGACAGTCAATGGCAGTGTGGGCAGACAACAGTAGCTGCAGCAGAGTGATGGTACAGAAGCAGGAGTGGAATGGCAGCTGTGCTAGACTCAGGAGACATCTGATGCAACTCCAGGACACATCCTGAACAGGTGACCAGATGGCTGGTTGGTGCGTGTTGAGTGTGGATGATGGACACGAGTCGAGCGAGATGCATTGTGGATGGGAATCAAGACAGTCTGAGGATCAAGAATGGCTGAAATGTGCGACACATGCAGAGATGGTTGGAATGCCAACAGGAAGCAGTGTCAGCACAGCCTTCATTGGATCGTGTCGAGCAAAGAGCCAACAACCAACTGCCCAGACACCCAAAGGTCTGCACACCAACGTGTGGTCAATCATTTGATGGCTCCGTGCGTAAAGCTTATGCTCTTAGGGCTGCCAAACGAGTACTTTATAGTGCTATGCAGTCAGCCTTCTGCAGTGTATTTGCAACTCTATAGACCGATCGGTTGAAATCCAGTCCGAAACAAATCTGACTATTTTGTTTTTTTGAATCTCACTCATCTCTGTGAATAAAGTTCATCTGAGACACAGGAGCATTCTATGAACCGCAAGATGGCTGTCCGGGGGGTGTCGGGTCCTATTCTTGGAGTCACTCTGATTCGAAACACTACTTTCCCGACAATGATCATTCAGCGAGGCTTCACTCCTCAATTCACAGGTTCACACTGCACTACATCTAAGGGGCTCTCTTTCAAGTCCTCGCATCATGACGAACAGATGCCTCTCACACCACCGCAAGATTCTGGCATCGTCATCTCAAGAAGAGGCTTATCCAGGGCAGATGTGAAGTCGATTGAAGCCATACTTAATGCCGAGTGTGCTCAGAAGGAACTGAGAAGGTTCCATCACTCGTAACTTGCACCATCACAACATCCCCCAGTAAAATATTCTTTCCTCATGGTTGGCGATAGCGATATCAAGATAGATGACACACGATGGCTGTTGGTGTTTGCATTACTGTTTCGAGTCACAAATGCACTATGGGTTGAAACCTACTTTGACCCAGACGAATACTGGCAGAGTTTGGAGGTGGGACATTTTTGGATTTTTGGGAACGGATACCTGACTTGGGAGTGGACAGCGCAGATTCGTTCGTTTGCACATCCACTCTTGTTTGCAGGAGTTTACAGTCTGTTGAAGTTTGTAGGTCTAGCAGAAACAGATTGGATCGTGTATGGGCCAAAAGTGTTTCAGGGACTGTTGAGTGGTCTGTGTGATTACTTGACACACTTGCTTGCCAAGAGAGTCTATGGTCCAGACACTGGACGTTGGACTTTTATTCTGACGACATTGTCTTGGTTTCACGCTTACTGCTTGGTCAGGACGTACTCCAACTCGTTAGAAACGATTCTGACAGTCTGTGGATTGTACTTTTGGCCACTTCCTCGCTCTAGTTTGATGAGATCTCGCACGTTTTCGAGATAATGGTAGAGATCTCAGAATCAGTTTCATTTTTGCTGGATTATCGTGCATCATTCGACCCACCAATGCTCTGTTTTGGATCTATCTTGGACTCAATCTCATTTACACGTTTCCAGAGCGATTCTTTACCATTCTGTTTGATACTCTCGTGATTGGAATGGGTACCATCTGGTTGGAAATGATCATCAATTACCAATTCTTTGGAAAGTGGGTCTGGACACCATTCAACTTTCTTCGAGTCAATGTCTTGGAGGGCATCTCTCTCTTTTACGGCACTCAGCCCTTTTATTTCTATTTTTTAGTTGGATTGCCAGTTGTTCTACTCACAATGCTGCCAATTGTTGCTTATGGGGTTCTCAAAACCAACGATCGTCACAAATTGCTGTACTTTAACACGTGTGTGTTTGTTGTATGTGTGCTAAGTCTGCTTGGACACAAGGAGTTTCGATTTCTGATGCCAATCGTGCCACTTTGTCTGGTTTACGGTGGCTATGGCATGCATAATCTGAAACTACAAGATCAGAAACGCAACCGCACTGGTACAAGCTCCTTGTTGAATCGAGTGATCTTGCTCTTGCTCTTGACACACTTGCCACTCATGTACTACACAACACGTGTTCACAAGCGAGGACAAGTACAGGTGACGGGTTGGCTCAGAAAGGAAGCAAGATTAGGCAATATCAAGAGTGTCTTGTTTCTGACACCATGCCATTCGACTCCCTTCTACAGCCACGTCCATTTAAACGTTCCAATGCGACAATTGACATGTGAGCCACCTCTAAGACAATCTATCAGCAAAAGAGAGAAGAGGAGTTATCTTGGTGAAGATGAGATTTTTTATCTGCATCCAGAGCGATTTCTGATTTCGTACTTTAATCAGACACAACCCAAGATTCCAGCATTTGGACAGCAGTACTACATCAACACATTTGAATGGCCATCTCACATTGTATGGTTTGACAATCAATATCTCAACACGGTCCTTCCACGCTATCTGACACAGTATCGAGAGGTTTGCAGACTCAATCTAGTGTCTGAGGCTCTTTAATTCACATTTCCACGATGACTCAAAGCGACGCGGAGATTTGGTTGTCTCATGCCTTTGATTTTTGAAGAAGCATGTCAAGCTTTCGGTCAATTTCCTCCAGTTTGGAGACTTTGAGTGAATGGAACTCTTGCAATCTCTCTTCTTGCACCTTTTCCAGCTCTTTGAAATCCTTGTCCAGCTGGTTGTGCCATGGATACAGCACAAGCATTTGAAAACTCAATGCAGTGGTTCCAATCACAAAATTGATGGATGGCAAGATTTGTCGAAAAATCATTCGATGCAAAGTCACGCATTGTGACGAAAGTACTTCATGCCGAGCCAATTGACGATGGCAAACCCTAAAAAGACTGGAATCAAGAGTGGAATCAGATACTTGTAGTATCTGTCAGATTGAAACCAATCCAAGATCGTGCCTGTTGAATAATAATCACACAGAATCAGTGTCCAGACATTGAACACAAAGAAAATACTAGTTCCAAACAACAACAGATATCCATAGAAGCTGTAATCTCTTGTCGGTTGCTGCTTGCGTGGTGAAACTGACTCGTAAGCGAAAGGAGATTGTCTGTTGGATGTGTAAAAGTTGGGTGTGATAGGAGCACTGATAAACATCCTTGGTCTCTGGACTTTGCGCATGGATCTGCAACTCTTGGGAAAAGTCAGTCTGGTGCTTGGATCTGCATGGTTGCTCTTTGGAGGACGTAGGATCAAGAGGACATTTGATCAGCTACCGTTCAAGCACTCTTTGATGTCACACAGAGGAGGCTCAAACGAGCATGTAGAGAACACTTTGCCAGGATTTAGAGCATCTGTTAAGATGGCAGTGGATTTGCTTGAACTGGATGTGCATCTGACCAAGGACGGCCATGTGGTTATTTTCCATGACGACGACCTGGGACGCATGTGTGGTGCGCAGTACAAGGGACGCAAGATCCCAGAATTGTATCTCTTTTGACTCTAGTCTTCTCAAAGACCTGCCTCCTCTTCTGATTCCAGAGCATCTCAAAGACAACAAGCGAGTCATCGGAGACCCAGATTCATCACGCATTCCACTGCTGCGTGAGCTCTTGGACGAGTTTCCACTCTATCCGATGCAGATAGACGTCAAGAGAGGCTCAGAGCAGCTGGTGATCCAAGTGGGCAGAATGATCCAGGAAAAGAAGCGAGAACATGTGACTGTTTGGGGATCGTTCATCTCAAAGCAGCAGTCTTATATCCTCAAGCACTTTGGAACCACAATTCCAGTGTTTTTCACCATCTTGAGAGCAGCCAAAGCACGTGTGTTGCACTCCTTGGGGCTGCTTTGGACAATGAACATCTACGAATCAGCAGCCATCATTCCTAACGTGTCTTTTTTGGTCAATCGCTCGTTTATTCAGCAGTTGCGTGAAAGAGGAGTTGGTGTCATTGTTTTTGGACGTAATGGCTCTTTGGATACAGAGGAGGAATGGAATCATGTACGAAATCAGCACTGTTCTGGCATCTGCAGCAATAGTCCTACCAAATTGACACAATGGCTCAAAGAGAATTCACTTTTTTGATTTTCGGTAATGAACTCTCTCTTTGTCTGTCAATCGCTCTGTACAGTAAGATATCGTTGTCTTGTGCATGCTCTGGATGTGAGTGTCCAGAAATTCAATCAAGCTTTTCTTGTGTTCCTTGCCACCTTCACGCAAGATCCATCCAATGGCTTTTTCAATCAGATCTAGGTCTGGGTAGTCTTGTCCTTTGATTTGAAGCACATAATCTGGCTGGTCAATCAAATGGACAAAGAAACTGGACAACCAAAACAACAACTGCAATCTGTTCTTTTTGATCGATAGGAGAGAGACGACGGCAATGCGTACATGCCATAGATTGCGAGAGTGACAAAGATCTTGATACCACTGCGGCAATCGCTCAAGTTGTTCCAATTGCCGTTCAAAATCTCGCGTTGGTTCCAGATCTGGAAACTCCAACAGCTGGGGTTTCAAGATGCTTGCACTCGCATCTACTAGATCCCAGTTGGAGATTTGATCCTTCAGTTCCAAGTACATGGCAAGCGCATCATACTGTTCAGCGTCTCGCATGAGAATCAAGAGTCCAGCCAGCCTTAGTTCATGCTCTGGTTGGTTCAAAAGTGATCTGATGTCATCTGCAGACAACTCGACGCCTTTGATTGCCTCTCTGGTCTGCGGCACTCGTAAGCCCATAAACACAGTGTTTGTGTACTGTTCTTTGAAGAAACGAGTAACTGATTTCTTGAATTTGTCGGAAGCCTGCTGTTCCATCGTTCGCTTGAGTTGTCGCCACATGCGAAAAGAACTAGATGCTGCTGCATACAAATTGCTCGGAAATTGTCTAGATTCATTCTTCACCGCGAATGTCGAATCCATGGGAGCAACCATCCTACGCTGACGCTGTCAAGAGCTCATACAGCAAAAGTGCAGAAGACAAAATGCTGAGTAGTTACAGCAACCAAATGCAGCAATTTTATCAACCACAGACTGTTTCTTATACTCAGCTCAAAAGTGAGACATCCCCCATGCTATTGAATGGAAAGTTCTCTCACAAGAAGCCTAGCTATCACACTGCTACCAAAAAGGAGCCTTGGCCCCAGTCATTGCGTCTTTTAGTTGAGCGTGTGTACAAGGAAGTTCCAGAAAAGGACAGAGAACATGTGGAACTAGAACTGAGGCAGATCATTAAGAACGCAACCAAGAGTGGAACGCTGTTTACTGTGGATTGGGAATCGTATTCTTTACATGGTTTGCTTCCAACAGAGACCAAACACAGTCAAAGGGATCCATTCAGAGATCCGGTGAGGGAGGAGTCTAAACCAAAGCGACCATCAAAGTTTGACCAACGAGAACCAAGCAAGTGGGAGACACCCTCCAAGTACAACGAACGAGAAGCATCTGTCAAAAAGCGCAGTGACTGGGATTCTAGCAAGAAGAAAGATAGGAAGGAATCAAGGTACGACGAGAGAACATCCACTCCTGTTTGGAGAGAACCATCGCCAGATGGCTGGGACAGCTGGAAGTCATCCAGTAGCATTAATGAAGGCAGATTAGGAAAGAAGGAAGATGATTGGAAAAAGAGAAACCCTGAGGAGGACAAGAATGAATTGAGGCGAAAGCGGTTCAAACAGCAAGAAGAATTGCTGGAGCAGGAAAAGAAGAGGGCAGAGCTTGAGGTAGCCAAGCAGAGAGCCATCATGCTCGCAAAGGGAAAGCATGGCAACCCAGATGTCATCGACTGGGACAAGGATACCATCGTTGGCACAAGCACCAAGCTTGAGAAGCCCTACTTGAGACTCACATCTGCACCAGATCCATCCACTGTCCGTCCACTGCACATTTTGAAGCAGTCGTTTGAGCTTTTGAAGAAGAAGTGGAAGCATGAGCAAAACTATACCTACATCTGCGACCAGTTCAAGAGTTTGCGTCAGGATCTCACAGTCCAGAGGATCAAGAATGATTTCACAGTTCAGGTCTTTGAATTGATGATAGGTATACGAAGTCCATGCACGTATTGCACTTGAGAAGGGAGATTTGGGTGAGTATAATCAGTGTCAGGCTCAGCTCAAACAACTCTACCATCTGCACCATCTCCCTGGTCGGGTGGATGAGTTTGATGCCTATAGGATTCTGTATATGCTCCACACCATTAACAATAGAGGTATTGACACTGACAATAGAGTTGATCAAAGAGCTTGAGAATCTACAGTCGCATGGGCCCGCAGTTCAGCATGCCCTGCAAGTCCGTTCTTCCCTTGCTAATGGAGACTATCCAATGCTCTTTCAGTTATATCACAATGCCCCCAATCTGTCTGGCTTCTTGATGGACCAGTTTGTGGATCGTGAACGTCTCAAGACTCTCACAAAGCTCTGCAAAGCCTTTAGACCAACACTGGAACTGGCTTTTGTTGCCCAACGCACTGGCTTTATCCCACCGCTTGCCACAGAGCAAGTGCGTGAAAGATGCATAGCAACGTGTCTTAAATGGGCCGAGGACAAATTAGTGGTTGTGGATGGCAAGGTAGATTGCAAGCAATCCTACAGCATCCTCGTTCACAAAGTCCACGAGATGCAAACGCAAGGAGTGGACATTAAAGGGCAAATCCACTGAAAACTGGTCAATCAGTTCAAAAGTGTGAGATATGTTTATCCCCGCTTGCGAAGTGACATGGTGTGTCTTGGAGGTACGTTCTCCTTTTTCTTCTTGCGCTCGGTGGCAGGAACAGGTCGCTGAGGCTTCTCTGGCGTGAGCAGGCGTTGTGAGTGGATTGGAATCATGCTCTGACGTGGCCCGCGGCGCAATAGGGGTTTCATGTGTTTCACATTTTTGGGTGTGGCGTCGTCGGATGGTTGCCGCTCGTGCACACGCCTGGCTTTTGGCGTCTCTAACGAGCCCGGTGTTTCAGTATCGCCACCTTGAACACCCAATACGTCGTCATC
The DNA here is from genome assembly GCA_025526955.1 of Gorgonomyces haynaldii. NCBI lineage: Eukaryota > Fungi > Chytridiomycota > Chytridiomycetes > Rhizophydiales > Gorgonomycetaceae > Gorgonomyces > Gorgonomyces haynaldii. The sequence continues at coordinate 229,508 of JAHLJY010000016.1, read as the reverse complement.
AAGAACGGCTTGCTTGGGCGTCTCTGGCTCGTCAATGGAGCAAATGGATTCGTCATCGGTTTCATAGAGCACATCGACTTCCTCTGGCCTGATGAATCTATTGAGGAGAGAAAAGTCTCTTTGGGAAAACAACAGATTGGCTGCACTTGAGAGCATCTGATGTTGGTTTTTGATCAGATCCTTTTGCTGCTGCTTTTGGAGATTCATGATCCTCGTCTGCCTCTGGATCGTGTGCATTGACAAAGCCATAGCAAGACGAGTGCGCTGTAATGGATTCTTGACTTTCTGTTCCAATTGGCTCAGTTTCTCGTGTTGGGTTTCTAGCTCTCGTTCCAATGTGGTCTTGTTGTGGACGAGCACACTGTGGGATGCACCGAGCTCCTCAATCCTCGACTGGATCTTGGGACCTACAATTTCAAAGCTTCTTTGGACAGCATCAAGATCGAGTAGCGAGCTCAAAAAGTCCATTTGGTCTTGGTATGACTCCAAAGTCGCATGGATCTTGCACAGCTCAAGTTCCTTGTTTTGAATCCGTGTCTGGATCTTGTCTGCTCGCCCCAGCAGTGAATTAAAGTCTTCTTCCGTGATTTGATTGGCTTTGATGTCCTCCAGCTCTTTTCTGAGAGAGGCAATGATTTCTGGGTACTTTGACAGATGCACATCCACATCCACAGTATTTTGAGAGACCTTTGTCTGGATGTCTTTGGCTCTGTTGGCGTATTTGAGTGTGTTGTGTGTTTCATCAGAGTGAATGGGTGCTGGTGAGACATTTGCAATCATGACGACTTTGCATGAGCCAGAGAGGGAGTATTTGAGCAGTCTTGTCAGTTTAGAGTCTCTTGTGTCAGCATCAATACCTGTACGGAACGTGTGTCGGTTTGTCTGAACACAAGGCATTGATGCAGTTACCAAGAGACAAGAGTGATCTGTTGATATTGGCACCTTCCAAAAGTCTGTCTCCAGTATTCTGAGTGGCAGAGGCTCTTTCTGATCCAGCAAGATCAATAATGCTCAGCACGCCTTGCAAAACACGCTGCTTGGTGCCTTGCTGAAAGAATCGCTTACAGTGAATCTGTAAGACAGCATGGGATCTGGAAGATGTGGCATTAGCCATTGTAAATGCTTTGCTTCTGTTTTCGTTTCCTGTCATCAACAGATGTACCTTTTGTGATCAAACGCATGACTTGTTTAGGATCCTTTGGTGCATGCTCAGACAATCCAGCCACAATCACTTGTTTGTCATCTTCACGCAGATCCAAGCCTTGCTGATTCGTGATGAGATCCCTGATGGTCTCGTTGTAGATTTCAAGATAAGAGAACTTGATTTCGACTTTTTCCTTGAGCTTGCTGACGGAAGCAAACAAGTGTTCAAGCGTCCTCGTGATGATGCCTGGATCTTGCTCAGAGCCTTGGATCAGATCCTGTACCAGAGATGGTGAATGTCTTGCCACAACCTGTTGCTCCATACGCAAAACACGTAGCGTTGTATCCATCGAGAACGTGCTGGACAAGTGGTTTTGCAGTCTGTTCAAAGACCTGCTGCTGCGTACAGTGCTTGTCAAAGAGACGATCGAAGCAGTATCTTGCTTCTGGCTTCTTCTTGCCAGTCTTGCGTAGTGTCTGTGGCTCTGATGTCAATCCAACTACCAAACAAGAGGATCTGATCTGGTAAAACTTTCAGAGTCGGAACCATTTCCTGCTCTGATGACAGCAAAGGTCTGATTCTGACACCCACCAAAATGTTTTCAGAGGACATTTCGGACAAGTCGCGATGCACATTTCCATAGTGATGTCACTTGTTTCGAGACCGCCCAAGGCGGTGCGGCTCTAACACAGGCTCATCCAAAGGCTGAATCTGGGTGTGAGGCGCCTTGTCACAGAGGTTTCGCCCGTGTGGCTTGCGTGGCGCCGCCTTTGGCATCATCCCGACGTGCTCAGATAAAACGCCCCGCACATTCCCCTGATCTAAATGGACGCTCTTCAACTATGCCACGCTGCAATGATTCTATGGCACGGTCGTCCACTAGACTGTACTGCCTTTGCAAACTACATGAACAGAATTCTGGTGTGCACTCCAACAAACTTGTATGATAATGTCTTGCTCACAGCACTATACTATGTATATCGTCTCTCTCAAGTCACAAGAGACAACAAACAACCCAAGAGTGAATACCGAGTGCTAGTGACAGCACTCATGCTTGCTGATTCTTATCTCAATGACAATGCGTACAGCGTCAAGTCATGGGCTCAAGTGTCTTCTTTCTCTCCAAAGGAACTGATTGCCATGAGGAGAGAGTTTCTCAACTCCCTTGGCTACGGATTGCATCTGTCGCGTGTAGAGTATTCCCGATGGCTAGATCGCCTCAGACACTTTGGTCTCTTCATGGCACCAGTACCAGCACCACTCTCGCCAATGTCGCCACCAAACTATCCTTACCAGATACCAGTTCAGACGAAGGTTGCAGGTCTTCCTTCCACATACTATTACTAAACTCATTTTTTATTGAATCCTCCGTAGATCTTCTCAAGTGTCTCAAAAGAGCGACTATCGCCCGCGGCTCTGGAGTTATCACCCGCAGGAAGATCATTTAGTGAACACTCCGAATCTCCGACTTCTTTGTCGCGTCCGTGTGCTACAACTCCGACACATGTGACAATCTCATGATCTTGATGATTGAGGGACGTTTTGAATCAAACTGATCATCCGTGGGCCAATCTACTTGAACGCCCTTATCCTCCAACAGCTGTGCAGTCGTGCTCCATGAGAAGCGAATCAGACGTGGATATCCAAAGACTGGATCCATATTAGATTGCATCCATTCGACTGTTTTAGGGTCTGCTGGATAGCCACTTCCAAAGACTCGTGAGAACGCCAGTGGCTCTCTAAACTCCCAGTTCTTGACAATATCATCTCGCGTGACTTTGGCACAGATGGATGCAGCACTGACGATTGGAAAGAGCGCATCTGCCTTTTTGGAGACTGTGATCTTGATTGCAGGGAATATCTTGGACAGCTTTGCCTGGTACTTGTCTGGTGGTCCAACCGTGTCAATGTAGATTTCGGACAACATGACTTTTTGCTCGACCAAGTGCTTGATCATACCAATGGTTGTATCGTGTGCAAATTCGTTGAGATTGTACTTGACAGGTGCTAGCATGTGTCCAGAAATGTCTTGTGCCGAGCAACAATAGACACCGTAGCCAATCCAGTCTTGTTTCTTGAGCAGATCAAACAATCGTTCTCTATCCTCTTCCTTGACTTGCTTGGAATCGTTGAATTTCATCTGTTTCAGCTGATCGTTTCTGTCCAAAATGTGATACGCAACCGCATAGACCATAGGGCCCAACACTGGTCCTCTTCCTGCTTCATCCACACCTGTGATCAAGATAGGCACCCAGAATCACTGGCTTCTCAAAGCATTCTGGTGGAATCTCTGAAAATTGCATTGAAATTTTTTGCAAACTTTCAGTCGATGGAGCAACTCTTGAGCAAATTGGCACTGTCTGGTGCATCCTTTGTTGGAAAAGCTGCCTTCTCCTACTGCACCTCACTGGCTCTCAAGAAACTCAGTGGATTGGTGGATGGACAACCGAAACATGAATCTGTCCAACTGAACACATTACAGCAAAAGATTCAGAGTCTACAGACACTCTTGCAACAACGAGTGAGCATCATCAACCCCATCATTGATCTGATTGAACTCTCGTGTGCGCAAGGCTTCTCAACGCTCGAACCAGCACTGCACCTGACAAATGAACTCAGACAAAAAATGATTCTTTTAGGGAATCTGTCAGTTGTTGCTGAACCCTCTTCCTCTGATTTGCAAGCAGTTGTGCAGAATCTAGAAGATATTCTGGAGTACATTGAAAAGATCATTCCTTTGCTACAACTGTGTCTTCAGGCAAGTGGAACAACGTTTAGCAACCAACTGGATCAAGGCATCTCACCAAATCGACTCTTGAAAGCATCCTCGTATCTCTCAAAGCAGCAACCCACAGTTGGACCACATTTCAACGTCAAGATGTACACACTATTTGAGGGATCTGCCAGAAAAGCAACAGCTGCAGATTGGACATGGACAGAAACATTTCCAAAAGCTCGCGTGTCTGTCAAGAGACACAAAGACTTTGAATATGATTGCTTAATCGAGCAAGATCTGAATGATGGTCGATTCCACGAAGAAGTGCAAGAAGCGACTGGATTCGTGCTTGGACAAACCAAAACATTTTCCATCTCTAGGATCTCCAAAATGTACTACACTTGGTCTGGAAAACTCTTGAACATTGAAGATGCTGCTTACCCAATCCTGATCATCAAAGTGAAATCAGAGCAAGTCAAGACAGATGGCACACCCAAACAAACTGCAACAACAGAGTGGATTGCGTTGGAAGTATACATGGATCAGATTGTAGACTCTGACTCTGAGGATGATCTTGCTCAGGAACTTGAAAAACTGCACATTGACAAAACAGACGATTCATTGTCTCAACTCAGCCTGTTGGAATACATTATCAGACTCTGTGCTCTAGAATCAAGAGAGCAAGTCAGTCATCTTGAATGCACAGATCAGATCATCTGCCAGTACTTTACACAATCATCAGATCCAGAACGTGTGCCTGTCATGAGTGCTGGTGCAAGTCCACTTCCAAAACAAAAGACAAAGCTCATGGACAGATTTTTGGCAGGGTAACATGCCTTAAAGAAGTTCGAAATCATTTCTGTTCTACGCTTGGCAATGGATGCTTGAAGATCATCCGTTCTAGTGACAATCAATATAATTTATGACAACTTTTGATCTTTCCAATGCTGCAGATCTCTGTAAACAAACTGGATGGCATTCTGAACACCATTCTCTGCACGAATACGCTCTCCCATGAGCTTGGCTTTGCCCTGGATCTTGGTGTCATTAGAAATGGAAAGCAAGGCTTGGGAGAGCTTTTGGACCGTCATCTTTCTGAGACTGATGCCAACACCAAGATCCTGCACACGATCGGCCCAAAAGAACTGGTCTCCAAAGAACGGCTTCACAATCGTTGGGACACCAGCACGCAGTCCAGCACTGGTTGTTCCAGCACCACCGTGATGCATGACTGCTTGGCATTGCGGAAACAGCCAGTCGTGTGGGATTCTGTCGATTCTGTAGATCGAGTCTGGAAACACCATTTCCTTTTCCTGCTTTTGCATTCTGCCAGACCATCCTTTGCTCAGAATCACTCGAACACCGGACAGTTTGACAGCTTCGACAATGATGCGAGTGAGTTCATCTGGATCAGCAACGACGATGGAACCGAATCCGATGTAGATGGGTTTGGATCCATTGTTCAAAAAGTCTGTCAAGCTCTGCGGCGGTGTCCATTCGTGCTCTGAATTCTCCAGGAACCAAAAGCCACAGGTGTGAATCCAATCTGGCCAGTCAAAGGGTGGTGGGACAACAAGTGGTGAAAAGTTGTATAAAAAGGGTGCCTTTGTCTCTGCGAGTGAAGACAGATGCAGTTGAGGCAATCCCAACGTCTTGGTTCTCCAGTGGTTGATTTGTGGCTGCATGCACTTCCACAGCACTTGTTCGATCATGACATGCGTCATGTAGTTGTATCCTGAACCTAAGGGAACATCTGGCACCATGGCTGGATGTGGATACACTTGTGTGCGTGTCCATGGCATCGTAAAAGTCCTAAAAAAAGGAACACCCATCTTCTCAGCCATGTGCATGCCACCAAACGCAGTTGGTGCCTCGATGATCATGTCAGTGTCTTCACAAGCAGACACACACGAATCCAAGAGTGCATCAAACCATCCACGAAGCTAGCATCAATGATGGTACATGTTGCATCGCAAATCGCATGAAACCCACAGTCAGAAACCCATGATCGACACAGGCTTGCATGAGTTCTGCTGGATTGCCTTTGATTTCACGAAACTCGATCCCAAATCCTTCGACCCAGTCCTTGTACTCCAAATGTGTTGCAATTCTGCATCTGTGTCCATCTGCCATGAACCCTTTGCACAGGGCAACGTACGGCTGGACATCTCCACGAGTGCCAACGGTCATGACTGTAATGTGCATGGGATCTGGCTTTTTTAGAACAGGCGTCATGAGTGGCTGCATCTTCAAGAGCTCATCTGTTTTGAATGCATAAGAATGAACATCCTGATGCTCAATGTCATCCAGAAACGATTTCTTCTTCAAGAGAGGTGCTGGTCGTTGAATCGTGAGTTCTTTCAAGAGATTGTAGCACTTTTGAGAAGATTCTGCAGTGTGAAAGTCAAAGAGAATCTCTTCTTGGTCTTTTGTGAGAATAGTAAGAGAATCAGCAAAGACGTTGTAGCGTTTTGTTTTTTTGACTTGGACAATGTCATCCAGTGGAATGATGGCTCTGCATCTGATACCAACAGAGTGATTCTTGAACGAGAGATAGTGTGCAGAGATGTACACTCTGCCTAGATGCGGCAGGACTTTGATGAGCGATCCATTAAATGTTGCCATGAGGATCTCTGACTCTGGGAATCCAAAGAGTTTGTGAAAGACGTCTTCTTTTTTGGCTTTGACAATCATTTCACCATTATAAGACAATTCTGCTGGAGAAACATCAGATGATGTTTTGCGATGCTCAGCGTCGACTCGCTTTTTGCTTCCGAGCTTTCTGAGACCACCCTGTGTTGATGGCAAGAGTTCCAATTCGTTTGCAAAGGGTTCAATTAGTGGTGGAAACAGATCTTGGTTTGACAAGGCTCTCCGATGCTCTTTTGGTCTCGGACGTGGTGGTTTCAGCTTGCCAATGGACTCGTTCATGGCTTGAGACAAGAGCGCATGTGCTTTCTGTACATTATTGAAATACGCGAATAGATACTGGTCAGGCAAGAGCGTGATGGGGTCAATCACAGACACTTTGAGACACTCTTGGTTGACTTCAGTGGTGATAACAGAGACTTCAGAAATGTTCTCAAACGGAATGACCACTCGGACATCGTCAGATCCATTCTTGGTCTTGAAGGACTGCTGGAGGATGGATTGGATCCATTCCTTTCGAGAGACTGGTGAATCAGCACGTAGTCTGATGGTTTTTTTGTTGGTCTTGAGAATGATGTCTGTTTCAGCGTGCTCCAAGACTTGATTAATGTGTGTCAGATGAATGGCTTTGACTGGATAATACATGTCCTGTTGTCAATCATCTTACAGTGCAATTGTTGTACAGTAGAATGGCACTTGGTTTCAACACAAACCAATAGGAAGTGTAAACTTCCATCAAGCCAGTCTGTTTTTTGAGAAATCCAGACTTGACTATCCTATCCTTGCATCAAATCAAGTACAGAAGTGGGTGGCAGTGAGCAATAGTACAGCAAGTGTCTGTCTGTCACGTAAACGTAACCTTGCAGAATGACACTCTTGATGAGCCAGCAAGCAAATTCATGCTTGAGATTCTCATTGTGTCCCAATTCAAAGGTCTTTTGGAGCTTTTGTGATATTGAGAGTGAGAGGTCTGAATCTGATGGTGCCTTTTGCAACACTCTCTTTTCACAGTCATCATCGCTGGATTCACTGTCAGAATGGTGTAAAATGGACGTGTTGGACGCTTGTGTTGGAAATGCCATTGCTAGCTGCAAGAGGTTTGGAAGCATTTCTCCTTTTGACTTGAACCACATCATCGGAGACACACTCTGCATCCATCCAGAGCGCTTGTCTGTCTCTGGGTCCAAAGTCCCTGGTTTCTTGTGCGGCTCAGCAGCTTCAGGTATTTTAAGCTGTGGCACTGGGTTCATGGGTTCCAGTGGAACTTGATTCGACTCCTGTTTCCGAAAGCTAAATGAAAAGGTCTTTTTGAGCGCATTCATTGCGTCGAAAGGAAACGCGAACGCTATTTATTGGAGTTCGCACAGCAATCAGTCTGTGTGCAAGCGCTTGGCAAAAAAATCATCCAAACTCGGGGCTGAGTGCATTACCGATGAATCTCGGGTTTTGCTCGTCAAGATGGGATGGAGCTGTAATGCCAAGGGAGATGTGGAGGTGCTGGCCCAGACCAAGAGCTCGTGCTTCAAGCCCTGTACTTGCAAGAGACTTTCCAGGCTTGTCTTGTCACAAGTCTCATCAATGACACTGTAAAAGACAAGTGTCTTTTTGGCCTTCAAAAGCACTGGCTGTAAATAGACAGACTCCAGAATCCTGTGCATCACCATTGGCGATGTGAACAGGCACAGGAGCACGAGTGGGGGGTACGTCTGAGGTTTGGTTTCAGGTATCTCATCAATCAGGTCCTGAACCAGCAGATGATGGCATTGCTGCAAATAAGTATCACCCATCTCAATACTCTGGAGATAGAGTGAGCCAATAAAGTGAATGAGATTGATGGCAAATGGCCGAAATAGAGGTGTCAAGACAGTCGGTGATGGACTGCTGGAGTGAAAGAATCCAAAGACAGTGATAATGTGCTTTGCTGAAAGATGGACATAGATTTGGACAGGATCTACAGTCACTTTCAATACCCAAGTGCTCGTTTTGAAAGAAATCGTCGAGCATGAGAAGATGATCCATGTCCAGAAGGGGCACGATCTCTTGCAATGAAGACAAGAGACTCTTTTGCTGCTGTGGATGCTTCTGGATGAACCGCAAAAAGTCTAGTCCCATGAGATTGACAACGCGTTTTCTGATGTCAAGACACAAGCCTTTCTTCTCTCGAGTAGTCATGAAAGTATGCTTCGTAGAATCGCTGGTCGATTTGATCCACATCCACGATTTTCCAGTTGATCCACCGCACAATGTAGAGAAAGACTGTGAAGGCAGTGTCTGGATAGGCACCAAAGAACCCTTCAAATGTGTCTAAATCCTCTTGAAGACAGAAACTGGAATTGAGGAGCATGTAGATGCACTCCATCGGATGCAAGAGCGGCAGGTTCTGTGAAAGCTGTTGCAGCGTAAACCTCTGGACGATAACTGATATCACTTGCTTCTTAAAGTTGAGATAGAGTGCAAATTGAACTCCTTTTTGGTCGAGCATGAGATCATGGATTCGCACCAACAGTGCATGGACCTGAGCAAGATCCAGTTGTGAGACTAGTTCGTTGACCATGTGTTGGTCATCCACCACAGACCAAATCATATCAAAGACTTGAGCCATCACGCGGAAAGGAGTACCATGAATTTAATGATGATCAGAGAGTCCTTTGCTTCTCAACGGCACTGGCCACTTTCAAATTTCTACCTTCAAACACAGCTTCGTTCATTTCCTTGATGGCAGCATCAGCACTGTCCTTTTCTTGGAATGTCACAAACCCAAAGCCCTTGGAGCGGCCAGAAAGGCGATCACGAACAATAAAGCAGTCGTTGATGGCTCCAAACTTGGCGAAAGAGCTGCGGATGCTGTCTTCTGTTGCTCCCCATGCAAGGTTACCAACGTAGATTTTGTTAAAGGCAGCTGGTGTAATTGAAAAAAGTCTTCTGAAACCAAGCATTTGCAGAAAAAAAATGCACGCGTCATAGGATTTGTAGGGGAGCTTGATTGTCCCAGAGACCACCATGCTTCCAGAAACGCTCTTCCACAACAGTGTCATCAAAGTCGTCTGAACCCCAGAGTGGCAGCTTGGACTCGTAGCAGAATCCTGGACCTTCGTACTTGTGTGCATGCAGCCAGAGTTCAAGTTGTTCTGGAATGGGATCCTGTCTCTGGATCTGACACTCTATGCACTCGTCGGTGTCATAGTCCACATTAGTCTCGTCTGGAAATGCATGCTCTGTCACGCGTCTGACAATCGTGTCTACCTGGTCTTCTGGAATGCCATCCTTGCCAAAGTCTGGCCCCCATGCCGTGGTGCAGTAAAGTGGATCATTGGCAATTGGGAATCCTAGATACTGGAGATGCACTCTGATTTGGTGTGTTCTGCCAGTTTTTGGAATACATTGAACAAGAGACGTTCTGCCATTGTAAGAGAGTCGCTTAAAGGACGTAAAGCACTCTTTCCCGTTCTTGGAGATGATATTCACTCCTACTTTTTGTGATGCCGTCAGAATGGGTTGATCACAGTCAATAGACTCTGGAAACTCTCCCTTGACACGAGCCACATACGTCTTTGTGAGTTCATGGTTCCTGAGCTGTTCTGACAATTTCGCAGCGCGTTCGGATGTCTTCCCCATCAAGACGATGCCAGAGGTCAATCTGTCGAGTCTGTTGACGATAAAGAGTTTGGGATAGCCCATGGCATACTTGAGGATGCTCAAGATGGTGTTGTGATTGTATTGTCCAGCAGCATGCATTGGAATACCGCCTGGTTTGCAAATGACTAGAGTGTCTTCGCTCTCAAAAATGATTTCAATCTCTTGTGCAAGCACTGGTGGTTCATGTCTGTGTGAAAGTGTCTTGAGATGGTCCGAGTTCTTGAGTCTGTAGTCCAGTGTCTGTGGCTTGCCATTCACTTTGATTTTGCCTCTCTCGATGGCACATTTGTAGTAAGATGACGGCTTGTCATGGAATTCAGTCGAAAACACATGAAAGAGCTCCTTTCCGATCCAACGCTGCTTGCAGTAGCAAGTGTATTCAAAGTAGTACGGTCTGACTTTTCTCAGTCCATTTTCAATGTAAAATTCTGGAGATTCTTCTTTGCCCATGGCGAAAAGAGTGGATCTCCCGGTAGAGTTGTGGCAGCTGATTCTGGAGCAGACAGACCCACGCTCGTATCCGAAACTCATGCAGACATGCAAGATGCTGTACTCACTTGTCAAGTCTTCTCTGTACAGAAACCCTCTCTTCAAAACCACACTCGATTACGCCCAGTTTATTCTCAGAGACTGTCACAGTTTATTGGTGCTCAACTTGGGGAAGCTCGAGTGTACACCGCTAGTTCACCATCCCTGCTGTCACCCAGTTCTGGATCTCTGGGGCAAAGTCAAATTCACCGAACCTTTATTCTCCTGGCCTGCGAGCAAGTTTGTGGTTTCAAACAGACTGCAATACACTGACCATCTGAAAGACTGCTGGCGTGATCTCATCGAGTACATCAGACAACTTCCAGAACACGACATGCAATACATGCAACAGGCAGTCATGGCCATTGTGTGGCAGATAGAGCATCCTGAAGACCGTATGCGTCTGATTATTGCACTGAAACAGAGGTATCTTTAATAATCTAAGCTCGCTTGCCATGTATGGTCGTGACTACTTTCGATTTTTGCCTAGGACTGCCAGAACCAATAGTGACTACCAGAAACTAGTGACTTCAAAGTTCTTTGAACATTTCCCATGCATGCGAGACCATCAGCGGATCCATGAAATTGCAGGAATCCAACAGCGATGCCGTGGTAATCTGACAATTACAACATCAAGTCTTGTGCGAGTGTCCAAGAAGGCACCCGAACTCTGTGCTTTAATGCTTGGTGGACAGAAACTCGTGGATGATCACTTTGTCCCACTTTTGGAGGAATTTGAGTCATTTTTACCCAGTACATTCAGTATGGACAGAGTGGCAGTCACGAGTCTGGATGCACTCTCTTCTGTTCTGACAAACTGCAAGAAACTTGTCTGTCTGGATCTGTATGGTTGCGATTGGGTGACGATGGACCATCTGGAGATGATTTGTGAAAAGGCACAGCAATTATCCATTCTTAATGTCGTTGGATGTTCTCAGCTACCAACAGCACTGGCAAAACTCTATTATTTTGATTCGTGTTCTGAACTCAAGAGCCATCTCAAATTCCTGAGATCTCGTCCAGGAGTAGAGCCACCGATGGCACTCGATGGACTGGTGCACATTATTCTTGATGAGTTTGTCAATGTGAATGAAGTTCTTTGACTTTTTGATGCTCGGACAGTTCCAACAAGTGCTCCAGGACATTGATGATGCACTCACAGACAAAAAAGTCACTTTTAATGAACAAATACAGGAACACTCTCTGTCAAAAGAGTTTGAACTTGGAGATCTGTCACCGTTTATTGACTTGAATGGACCAAAAGAGTTTGAAATCAAATCTCCCTTTGATAACATATTCGTACCTGTCTTGAATGATGTATCCGCACAAGAGTATGACACTGGGATCGATTTACAAGCAACTTTGGATTTTGAGATACACGGAGAACTAGAACCCAGTGGAATAGAGTCACAGGTACTCGATGAGTTTGTTCCTACTGGTGATGGTGTTGATGGTAGAGGATCAGTCGTTCTTGAACCAAGATTCAGTGAATGACGGTGATTCTGTGCACGATGATGATTCTGTAATTGGTCCAGTGTCAGATCCAGAGCTCTTTCAACAGACACCATCCACAAACAGACAGATATCTATGGATATGACACCTGGATCTTTCTTTGCTGAGCGATCTGGACACTTGGGTGGATTAGGGACCAACAATGGACATCGACCAATCTGGTACACACCACAAAAGGATGAACATGGAAATATTATTGATTTGATCTCAACACCACACGAACGCATCGAGAAAGGTGGTCAGACACCTGCTGGCAGACGCAAAGTCAGAGATCCACTCTATCAACCAGCTTTTCCATCACAGCTGTCAAAAGCAGTGCAGAATGAGTCAGACTCTTTGGATGACAAACGACAGACATCACAACTCGATCTGAACCAAGGTTCTTCAGATTGGCCACAATCACAGATCAGATATGAAGACACACTGTCACTGCAGGAACCCAGTCCAGAACGACCACTAGATTATCTGATTCCACTGCTGCCAAAGCGGCCGCTCAAGAAGAAACTCCCAACAACGTTTAATCTGGACATGGGAAGCAAGAAACAGCTCTTGATTGCCTTTCACAACTTGGACAGCGTCCAGCAACACTTTTCTATTGTTTCTGTTGGACAATGCATGATGCCAGACAACATTCCAGTCCAGGACACCATCTTCAAGTTTTCTTTGATGAAAGGAAAGGTGGAGGCACAGGATATTTTGGAACTATCGATTCAGTTTGTGCCATTGTTGTCAACAACTTATTCACAACGGTTTCACATCAAGTACAGCGGACAAGTGACTACTCTGATTTTGAATGCTACGAGTAGGAGTCCGAAAAAGGAGAGGATAGTGGATCATTCGTTGATTGAGAGTGCGATGAAGCTGTCTCTGAGAGATTTTCAATCCAACACTCCATCCTCTCAGCAGTCTGTCAAAGAGAGGCTTCAACAGTCTGTCAGAGAAGACAAGATGAGGGCATCTCTGAGAGAAGACAAGATGGGAGAATCAGGTAGAGAAGACAAGATGAGAGGGTCTTTGAGAGAAGAGAGACTTGGACAATCAACAGGAGACAGGCTGAAACAGAGCATGACAAATTTGGAAAAGGTAGACAAGATGCAACTGCTGCAACGTCTGCTCAAATCCAGCACAAGTGGTCCAAAACCAGTACCACCGATTGACTTTCAACCACTCAAACTGGGAGAGATGGCATCGATGGATCTCAAGATTTGCAACCCAGACACAAAACCAATGCAGATTACACTCAGAATCAGTGGACCTTTCAGACTCCCAACACGAAAACTCAATCTGGCACCACGCACGTTTGTTCCTGTGCCACTCGTCTTTTGTCCCACGAAACCAGGAACGTGGAGAGAACAGCTCACGATGAAACAGGGACCACACACCATCCGTGTTTCTGTCACCGGAATCTGTCACTCTAAAATCTAACTTCATTCTCCATTTTTTGGTACTTGAACCAGAGCCAGAAACTGTTGCAGCTCTTGTACATTCTCCACCGTCAGTTGGTTGGGTTCTTGTGGATACCATTGAGTCAGTTGCTGTCTCTGGACACGTGTGTACAAAAGTTGCAAGTTTTGTCTGCATTGCTGTGCTTTCTGAGATTAAACAAGGGACCTGCTTGATGAATGCATCTTGTGTCATTGTCATGGAAAGAATTGGTTTCTGAAGACGCGTTCAAGATGATCCAAAGATCTGAAATGTTTGAATCCAGTCAGATGACACCTATCACCTGTCAAATATATCCTTTTCATGTACACTACTCAACAACAGTCTGCACTCACTCTGTAAACAGAACCTGCAATTGGAGAAACTTTATGGCTTATTTGAAGAGAGACTTGCCCTTCTTGGTACCACTGGCAAGACGCTTCTTCTTGTCCTCCAGCTCCTGTCTCTGACGCTCGAGCTGGTCTTTCATCTCACGATGGCGAGCATACAACTATCTTCAAACCAATTACCTCGTCCTCGGACTGTTTGAGCTTGGCCTCCTTTTCAGCCACTTTTTGCTGGAACACAGCTTTCATCTCAGCTTCCATCTTGGCCATCTTCTGTTCATGTGCCACACGTTCTTGATCAAACTTGGCAGTTGGGTTCCTATTGTCAATCGTAGTACAAGGAAGGCTCTGCAATCTGGCCACCAGTCTCCTTGAGCTTCTCAACACGGTAGTTCTCATAGAGCACATCATTCGTGTGCTCCTTGAGCTCTTCCATGTGCGTTCTGATGAGCATCTTGCGCAAGCTCACAAAGTCACAGTGCTCTTCGTTCTCAATGTCAATGACACCCCATGGATACTGTCTACCACGCACTTTCTTTCTGTTGACTTCAAACTCCTTGTCACTTCCCACAACCGCAAAAGGAATCTTGCTGACAATGTCCTTGTTCTCGGCAATTGTCTCTGGATCATCGTTCTCGTGTGAATCTGGTTGGTAGATGGGGATGTTGTGGAACGCAATATCTTCGAGAATCTACAGTAAACCTAAATACTCTTTGCTTGAACTGCTTGATTTCATCGTCAGTCAGAGTGTCTGACTTGGCGACGACTGGGATCAAATTGGTTCTATTTCCCAGCTTCTTCATAAACTCAATGTCCAACGGCTTGAGAGAGTGTCCAGTCGGTGCGATAAAATAGATGCATGAATGCACTCGCGTGTCAACAGTCTTCTTGCGGTTGACTCTGTTCTCCTGGTCCAAGTATGCATCGTAGCGAGCCTCAATGTTCTCCAAAATTGGCTTCCAAGAGTCCTCATTGTTGACAAAGTCACCAAAGCCTGGAGTGTCAATGCACGTGAGCTTCAACTTGACACCATTCTCTTCGAAATCTCGTTTTAGGATTCTTACCAGCACTTATGGCCTGGATTTCAACTGTCTTTGGTGTCTCTGGTGTTGGTTCCTTGCTGTCCTTTGGTGGATAGAGGTTCGTGTTGAAGAGGGAGTTGATGAGCGTTGACTTTCCAAGGCCAGACTCTCCTAGAATGAGAATGTGTACCCACCACCATCAGAGTGAACTGAAAGCCCTTCTTGAGAGACTTGCGGTGGAACTGGTTGGGGAGGTTATGGAAACCAACATAGCCCATCAGCTTTTTTTTCTGAATTGGAACCTATCGTCAGCAGAATTGCCTGCGACAAGTCAGACATTTGCGGCAACTTTCGCGTTGCGTTCACGAGCCCTTGGTGGCAAAACATGTTTCACTCTCAAGCAACTGGATTTATGAAGACTAAGCGGCGGGATGGCACACATTCGACCATGACACCTTTTTCCAAAAGTCCATTCACTACTTTGTCCTCAATGTCTGTAATGTCCTGGACTGTAATCAGATACTCTGTTCGATTTTCTGCGAATGCTTCTGCCGCTGGCGGCTCGGTGGCGCGAATTGCTGGGGCTGTTTCGATCGCCAACGATGCTCCTGTGTCAATTTTCTCAATTGTTTCTGAAGAGACATCTGATTCTTGCGATGCCAAAGACTCTCGAACATCGATTGTTTTTTGTGGAGTCTCAAAGATGCCTTCACGCAATTGAGAAAGCTTGAGTCTGTCCAAGTAACTCATGGATGCCTTGAACCGCACTC
Source organism: Gorgonomyces haynaldii (assembly GCA_025526955.1). Lineage (NCBI taxonomy): Eukaryota > Fungi > Chytridiomycota > Chytridiomycetes > Rhizophydiales > Gorgonomycetaceae > Gorgonomyces > Gorgonomyces haynaldii. The sequence goes on along the minus strand of JAHLJY010000016.1, from coordinate 213,761 downwards.
GTGCAAAGTCAATCGACTGGTCTGCCTGTTCCTTTTCTGACTGTGTGCCGCTGTTTGGCTGCCCTGATTGTCGCCATTGTTTGAGCGCATCTTGAAACGATTGACTCGATTCTTGCTCGTTGTAAGTTCCATCAAACAATGATGGTTTCTTGGTTCGCCATTCCATCAATGCTTCCTGAAACGATTGACTCGATTGCTGTTCGTTGTACTGGCCATCTAGAAGCGATGGTCGCGACAGACCTTCTGCACTTGCAGCGACCTCCTGTGGCACTTGGCGTCTCGATCTTCTGTCGTTTCTGGGTGTATCGATATCAAACAAGTTCTTGGTGGAGCTAAAGTTCATCTGGTCTTCATCTACCTTCCAGAGCTTTGGTGGCGTTGGCTCAAGAATCTTTTGAGCTGGTCTGGGTGGTCTTGCATCCAAACTGTCTTGCTGTACAAGCTTGTCAACGGGTTTCTCGACGTGTTTGGCTTCTTGCTGAACTTGCTGCGAAAGTCCAGAAAACCGCTTCTGTTGTGAATGTAAAGACCCTTCTGGCAAGCACGTCACTGGCATAGTTGCTGAGCGCACCACGTTCCTGCTGGGCACTTCGCCAACCGTGTTTTCTTGAATCAAACAACGTACTTCCGAGCTTCCTTTGCTTGGTCCATCTGCTGCTTGAACTGCTGCAGCCGCTGCTCCATCTTGATATTTTCGAGCTCCAACAAATCCAACTGGTTCTTGGTAGACTTTGCCATTCCGCGCGAAAAGACAATGACTCACCTTTGGAGAGTGAGTCGACAATTTAAATGCCTGGGCAGCAGGCGTTTTTTTTCCTCCATGATTCCACCGACAGACTTGGATGTGAAAGCAATCGAAAAAGCCATTCAGGAAACTGGTGACATGATCAAGTCCATGAAGGCTTCCAAGGTGCTTTGATTGAGACTAGAAAAGCAAGCAGGAAATCCAGCCGCTGGTTGATTACTTGTTGCTGTTGAAAACAACGTTCAAGCAGAAGAATGCCTCCAATGAGTTTGACCGCAGTGGTCTTGAGCAAGTCCTTGCCAAGCGCTTCTTTGTTGCTCCGTCATTTCAGATTTATGGCGGTGTTGCCGGTCTGTTTGATTACGGCCCTCCAGGTGCTGCACTGCAGAACAACATTCTGAGTCTGTGGCGACAGCATTTTGTGCTGGAAGAAGACATGCTCGAAGTCGAGTGCACCAACTTGACCCCAGAACCAGTCTTGAAGACCTCTGGCCATGTGGATCGATTTGCCGACTACATGGTCAAGGACAGTGTCACTGGTGACATCTTTAGAGCCGATCATCTCGTCAAGCAGGTGTTGAAGACCAGACTCGAGACTGACAAGAACCTGCGTCTCGGATTGGGTGAAGCCAAGAAGCCAAAGGGCACTGTCTTGGATGACAAGACCAGGGAAGAGTACGAGTACATTCTCGAGACCTTGGACAACTACCAAGGAGAAGCATTGGGCCAGTTGATCAAGACACACGACATTCGTGCACCAGAGACTGACAATCCAGTGACTGACCCTGTGCTCTTTAACTTGATGTTTGACACTCAGATCGGTCCCACTGGCCAGTTCAAGGGCTATTTGAGACCAGAAACTGCTCAAGGACACTTTTTGAACTTTAAGCGTTTGCTTGAATGCAACAACGATGCCATGCCATTTGCATCTGCTTCCATCGGCAAGTCCTTTAGAAACGAAATCTCCCCTAGACAAGGATTGCTGCGTGTGCGTGAATTCACGATGGCAGAGATTGAACACTACGTCCATCCGGACAAGAAGGACCATCCAAGGTTTGATGAGGTCAAGGACATTGCTATTCCATTGTATGCTGTTGATGCACAGTTGGCTGCTGCTGGTCCAAGTGAAATGACGATTGGTGAAGCTGTTGAGAAGAAGATTGTCAATAACCAGACACTTGGCTACTTTATTGCCAGAGTCTATCTCTTCTTGCTCAGAATTGGCATTGACAAGTCCAAGTTGCGTTTCAGACAGCACATGCAAAACGAAATGGCTCACTATGCTTCTGACTGCTGGGATGCCGAAATCAAGTCCTCTTATGGCTGGATTGAATCTGTTGGCTGTGCTGATCGCTCTGCTTATGACTTGACTGTCCATTCCAAAAAGACTGGAGAGAAACTTGTTGCTAGAGAAATGCTTGCTGAGCCTATCATCAAGGAACGCCTGGTGTTGGAGATCAACAAACCCAAGTTTGGACCTGCTTTCAAAAAGGATGCCAAGACTGTCCAGGCTTACTTTGAGACCTTCCAACTGCCAGATGGAGACCATGATCAGAACAAGTTGATTGAGATTCAAAAGGAACTAGAGAGCAAGGGGTATTGATTTTAATGTGAGATCGATTCAGGCTGTTGGATCAGATGGAAAGGAATACACTGTTACTAAGGAGATGATTCAGGTCAAGATGCAGAAAGACAAGATTAATGGTACGTACAAACACCGCACACTCCTTAGATCCCCCGACATGGGTTCACGCCCTCCATCTTATGGATGGATCTTGTCGGGGCTTGAGTCATTAGTGTGCTATAGCTTCAACTTCCTAGCGATCCATCGCAAACAGTCGCCCTCGTGGCATTTGTGGCTGTTTTTGGGGTCCTAGGAGGAGATTCTAGAACAAACTAACAATAGTGCTTGAATACACCCCGAGTGTGATCGAACCATCGTTTGGTATCAGCCGTATCTTGTATGCACTTTTGGAGCACTCTTACTATGTGCGTGAAGGAGATGAACAGCGTACGGTCTTCAAGTTCCCTCCACAAGTCGCTCCAACAAAGGCGTTAGTTCTGCCAATATCTTCTGGACCAGAGTTTAACCCTCTGATCAAATCCATTGGTATTGATGTTCATGGTAGTTGCCAAACTGCGTAAAGCAGGATTATCTTCAAAAGTGGATGCTTCTTCTGGATCCATTGGCAGAAGATATGCCAGAAACGATGAAGTAGGAACACCGTTTGCGATTACGGTTGATTTCCAGTCTCTGAATGATGCCACAGTGACATTGCGTGAACGTGACTCGACACAGCAGATCAGAGAGTCTGTGGATGTTGTTTGTGGATTGGTAGATGATTTGTGCAGAGAGATCAAAACCTGGAACGAAATCGTTGCTTCTTTCCCAGCGTTCTCAACACAAGAAGTCTGATGAAGCGAAAGCAAACGATGTTGGATGGTTTCGTCAAGACAAAGACGAGTAAACAAGTGCTGCCCTTTGAAATGGACAACTCCATCATGTATTGTTGTTGGGGTGACTTTCAGCCAACGAACAAGATTGCAGCATTTGACTTTGATGGCACACTGGCAAACGTCAAAGGATCCTACTCTTACCCAAAGGATGGGGATGATTTTGTGCTCTACCATCCATCAGTCCTACACGTCTTGGAGCAACTGCACAAAAAGGGATACACCATCATAGTGTTTTCAAACCAAGGCAAGATAGCTGAACCATCCAACCACAAGAGAAGAGACACATTTCAAGGCAGAGTGCGTCACTTGCACCAAAAACTCACTTTACACAACAATCAGATTCCAGTGTTGGTGTTGGCAGCTACTGGAGAGGACTTTTGCAGAAAGCCACGTCCAGGAATGTGGTACTGGCTGCATTCCAAGTACAATCTGGATCTGCAATTGCATCCAGACAGTTTCTTTGTGGGTGATGCCAGTGGCAGACACAAGGGATGGATGGGCAAACGGACACAGGATCACTCTGATTTTGACAGAAAGTACGCTCTGAACTTGAATCTGCCGTTTTATGTCCCTGAACAAGTGTTTAACGATCAAGTATTACAGAGATTTGATCAAGAGAGTCATAGAGAGTGGTTTGTGCAAGTTGATGAACTGCCACCAGTGGATTTTGATCCAAAGGAGTATCTTGGATCTGGACAAGACTTGTCTCATCTGTACCAGTATGACATGATCATTCTTGTGGGTTCACCAGCATCTGGCAAAAGTACATTTTGCCAAAAGTTGCCACACGTGAGAGTCAATCAGGATCAACTCAAGAGAAAGGAAAAGTGCATTCAATACTGTCGAGAACAATTGAGTCAAGGCAAGAAAGTCATTATTGACAACACAAATCCAACTGAAAAGTCAAGACAAGAGTATCTGCAACTGTTGGGAGAGGGACAGACTGGGATTGTTGTGTGGATCAAGACACCGATGGATGTGTGTTTTCACAACAACAAAGTGAGGAGACATTGGAAAATGGCCAAGAAACTGGTGTCAAAGATGCGTGAGATAACTGACTCTGATTCAGTGCATGTGCCAGATGTTGCATTGTACACGTATTGGAAGCGATTGGAAGAGCCAAAAGAGTGTCATGAGGTACAGTTTAGTGCAAACTTTGAAAATGAGGATGATCGATGGCTTTGGTCGTTGCACTTCTAGTGGTATTGCTCTCTGAGATAAGCTAGAGTCAAATAAATCACCAACACCGAGCAATGGTGGACCCAAGTACATGCCAAACCAAAACAATGCATTGCCAAAGACTTTTTGTCGTCTGATCCAAGGAATGCGTTGGATGGTGATTAATGGCACCTGAGTCATCTGCAAAAAGAAGAAAAAGAGTCTCAATCGCTTGAGAGTGACAACAATGACCAACTCGTGCAACAACGAAGACAGAAAGAAGGTCACAAAGGTGGCATTGTTCTTGCTGAGCTTGTAAGTGTCGATGCCTTCGAGATAAACGTGTCTGAGCAAGAATTCATGGACTGGTTTGTTCCAGTTTCTGGCAAACTCATCATAAGTGGTAGAATTCCACCAATCAGCGTAAAAGTGTCTGTCTGCAAAACAAGTGAGTTCTGCAAAAGCATTGCAGATGCATTCAAAGATGACGTAGAATCCAAGGATCCAGAGGAGCATGAATGGCAACAAGAGAGACAAGAGAGAGTCTAGAATGCCTTGCTGTGGCATAATTGCAATGATGGGGTTGATCCAGTGCTCTACCACAAAGTACAACAAAGAAACACAAACAAATGTTGTGAAGCAGCGCTCTAAAAAGTACCAGAGACGGAATCTAGTCGTTCGAGGATACTCTAGCTCATAGACTAACGTTGGCACGAGCAGATAATCCAAAAAGTTGAGAAAAGTGATGTTGTTTGGGAAACTGACGGATTCCTTGATCAACTCTTTCTTCAAGAGATTGATTTCAGTATCATCATACTCCTTGTCCTCTTTCTTTGCCTTTCCTTGCAGCTCCAGTTCCAGTTTGAGTTTCTTGTGTTTGAAAGCCAGTTCAGTGTTGTAAGAAAAGTAAGAGTGTTGCTTCATGAGCATGGCGATCACATGCATCGTAAATGACGCAGATTGGGTCCAGTCCCAATTTCTGTAGAAAGCTAATCCGATAAAAGTGCAAAACCAAACCAGTTGCCACAGATGCTGGAAAATCAGGACCTGGTTTTGAGAGAAATAGGCATGACAAATGATCTTGTGAAAGAAAACGTTGAGAAACATTGACAAGACCATCATAGCGTCTGCTTGGATCAAGTCAATGCCATCTTTGGACATTTGAAAAAGCAGATTCAGAGAGATGGGGCTACCAATACTAACCCAGTTTTTGTAGATTTGAGTGATTGTGCCAGCAGCCATGGTCATCCAGAAGAGTGTGAAGAAACCTCGCATCGGATTCTGTTCCTGTAGCATTGTTTCCCAATCCAGTAGACTAGGCTGTGCTTTGAATGGAGTTTTCTGTGGTTTTCGCTTTGTGTGTGTCATTTGAGAAAACAAATCACGCTCAGACAGATGTCAACAGTTAAGAGATAACATACTGCTGTCATACAACTGGTTTAATGACTGTTGTGAGACGGTGGCTTCTCAATGCCATACTCGTCACAGAGAACAGATTGCAGACCATCTTTGTAAAAGATCTTTGTTCTCTCTCCTGCTTCAATTCTGTAACTTGTATCTAGATACACGAGTGAAATCGTGCTGTTAAATCCATAGATGATCCACTCACATTCTGTCTCAATCGTGATTTCAACCAGCGAGTCATCAACAGTCACGGATCCAAATCTGTCAAAGTGGATGACTGATTCCTGAGAACCCATGATCTGCGCAGATGTCTTGATCCCAACAACTTTCATTCTTGTATTTTTGATTCTGTTGGTGGTCAATTGGACTGGATTCGTGATCGTAAACTCACAGTCTGTACAGTTGTTGATGTAAATGGCACTGTTTTCCAGTGTTTGTGTCTGGTTTTGCAGATTTTCGATATTCAAGCGCTTTCTCGAAAACATTGCAGTGAAAGTCAAACGATTTCAAAATCGCGCAAAAACTACTTTCCTTCATGCCTCGATTTCAATCTCTTGGAAATTCAGAGTCATGGACTGACATTCTCACTCAATGGTTGGATGTATTCAAGCAATGCTTTGCTTTCCAACCAAAGACAAAGTCAATCAATGGTAAATACTACCAGATTGTCAAGACACTGGGAGAAGGTGGTTTTGGATTTGTGTTTCTGGTGAGAGACAATAGACAACAGTATGCACTCAAATCTATCAGGATACAACTACCAGAGCACGAACAGCGACTGAGACAAGAGATAGCCAATCATGCAAAAGTCAACTCTCCGTATGTCTTGCAACTCTTGGATTTTGAACTCGTCAAGCAGAGTGGACGAGTAGTCGAGGGGCGGTTGCTGTTGCCTTACTTTCCAAGAGGCACACTGCAAGATCTGATTGACAAGGGACCATTGGATCTGTTGCAGATTCTCAAGTTTGGTGTTGATATTTGCAAAGGATTGCAAGAGTTTCAGTATCTTGGTTAAGGGTAGCAAGTTGAATCCACCATATGCGTTTCGTGATCTCAAACCAGCCAATATCTTGATTCATGAAGATGGGCATTGTGTGTTGATGGATCTTGGATCTGTATCTGAGGCCAGAGTCAAGATCTCGACCAGAAAAGAAGCCATTGCACTTGCTGAATGGTGTCAAGAGACTGTCACTGCTCCATACAGAGCACCAGAGCTCTTTGATCCCTCTTCTGATACACTCATTACAGAGGCATCTGATGTCTGGGCACTGGGTTGCACACTTTACTGCATGGCATTCCAAGAGTCTCCATTTGATGGCTCTTTGACTGCCACTATCGGTGCACAACTCAGATTCCCAAATGAAAAGTATGGCCCTCACTTTAAAGGGCTGATCCAAGGGATTCTGCAGACCTCGAACAAGCAGCGACCAAGTGTTGCTCAGATTCAGTCCATGCTTGAGAGAATGGCTTCATTGTGATAAACAGTTTAATTCTATGAGAGTGTTCAAAGAGGTCTAGAGAGTTCAAAGTGTCAAGAGCAGATGTTTCAGTTAAGAGAGTGGTAAGAGATCTGGGGAGAGATTAAGAAGAGACCTGGAGATCTAGAGAGTAGGAGAGAGACACTGCTTGAGATGAGGCTTCAGAGACTTGAATTCAAGAACTGTGTGACAAATGTGGCATTCTAGTGGCTGACGCAGCAACCGCTCGTACCATCCAACGTCTTGCAACTGCACATGGCCAAAACTGTTGATATCTTCGATGGCTTTGTCCAGTGGAACAAGAAACGCTGTCGTGAATGACAGATATTGATGCTTGTTCTGTACTTTGTCAAAGTCACTCGATATCAAGTGTAGATGCAAGTGACTCATAGATGGCAGTGCATGGAATCCGGCCAACAGTCGTCCGTGTTCTCTGGACAGCGATTCCTGCTTCTGTTTCATCATCAAGAGCATATCCAAGTGTGACGAGTTGAGATCTGCAACTGTCATTGGATTCTCGTCTCTTTTGATGCATAAAAAGTGTTTCTGTGATTTTGGAAACTTGTCTCGAATCACAACGAAATGAGGTCGTACATCAACGACGAGTGGATGCTGTGTGTTGTGTACATATTCCAGTAAGCCGTGATTCCACACTCGTTTCTCGAGGATTTTTGGCATCAAGATCAAATTCGCATATCGATGCCCTGTTTGTGCAAGACTCGTGTCAATTTAGGTTGCTCTAGGATCAAATGGAGTACTGGGTGTGCCTGGATAGCTTCTGGCAGAGTACACTCGGAATTCTTCAGTCTCAATGTCAGCCAAGATCTTTGGACCATTGACAGATATCAGCTGACATCTAAACTTGTACAGCCCAGGTGATCTCACTCCAAGATCTGGATACACAAAGAACATGGATGGAATGTTTTGGGTATCCAAGGCCAAAACACACGAAGACGTGCAGTTGCCGAGTAGATTGGATTCCTTTCGCTTCTGAAAGTTCTTGTCGTTGCCTTGGTCGTCAGTGTGGACTCGTACTCCCGGTTCAAGTTCCAGGAGTGAGACATGGCACAGCAATCCAGTCAGATCTGACTCTGGGCTACCATCAATCCAATTACAGTACAGTCATCGTTTGTTGCTTCTCTTTGACCATCAGTTGCAGCACAAGCTGAGGACCACTATCTTTAGATAAGATACAGCATGCGAACATCTTTGGCAAATCCAGTCATCCTTCCTCTTTTTGGTGACTGTTTCACAACCAATCCAAACTCCATAAAGATTTGGAACACTTCTTGCTTTTAATGCCACATGGCTTCTGAGACGCGTTCAAAGCACTCGAAGCATTCTAAAAATAGCACATTGCTTTTATCTAAGCCACAAGAGCAAAGTTACTGCAAGCGCATCTCTATGCCCTGTTCCTGCAAGACTCTTGATAACTTTGGTATCTCTAACATCAGTCAAGATACTTGGTGCCCCAGGATAGTTTCGTGGAGAGTGTATCCTGAATGGGTCTGTTTTTACACTATACAGAATGGGAGAAGGCATAAGTCCGATCTTGACCAACCGACACTCGAGTTCGTACAAACCAGGCGATCTGATACCCAAGTCTGGAAATACAAACAGCATGACAGGTGATCCATCGACATCTTTCAGCCGTTGCAAGACAGTAGCACAATTGCCAAGCAGATTCGCTTCACGTCGTTTCTTGAGATTCTTATCCTGTCCCTTCTCATCTACATGCACACGGACACCCTCTTCCACCGTTATCAATGACACATAGCATACATATTTGATCATCTCAAGGTCAGGTCTGATGTCAGTTTCAAATACAACAGTGTCAATGTCTCGCCATTTTGCTTCAAAAACAGCTGCAGCACTAGCTGTGGTCCACTAGTTTGATTCTAAATACATGACTCGCACATCGTTTGCAAATCCAGTCATTCTGCCTCTTTTTGGGGATTGCCTGACAACAAGCTCAAAAGACTTGGACTGCTTCAGGCTTTGTAACAGCAATGTGCCGTCATCTTGCATCAGTCAGAAAGTGCGATGCTGGTGGCGCGACAAGACTCGAAGCATTTTCGCAACGCCGAGCACCGAACACTTGTTATGGTAACTATCCGTTTCAACTGAAATAGAAGAGACTGTGGGTTGTGAGAGTGCTTTTAAGACTGGTCCCTGGTTCTCAGACCAGAAATACCGGAGTTTCTCGAGACATAGTCTTGGGTGAAACAAACCACAACCTAAAGACTCTGTTCCTGCTTTTAAAGAATTACCGATATGTTCGGGTTTGCACAATCCGAATCCTCAAAGAAACGGTTAGAAGAGCAATCAAGAAAGGACAGCCAGATTGTTGTCAATGCAGTCCTTGTAGAGTATTCAAAACATGTCTCAGAAGACGGTTCCACTTCAGTTCGTGCTTGTGAGGTCCGAGTCCACCAATGTGGAATATGTCTCTTTAGTGAAAATGATTGTTGATACTGCTATCAATGCATTTAAATGACACTGAGACCAGTCCCATCCATTTTAGAGACTGTTAAGTGAGACGGATAATCATGGCGTCCTCCATGGACCTCGGAATAGTCCCATACAACCATGTACAATTGAAAGAACAGATTGAGCATGATTTTTTAGTGCATGGTTTTGGGATTGGCGAGATGAACGACGCCGTTCCTTTTCAAAACTGCATGTTCGCTGTGGAGAGAACGGAAACTTGTCCAGAAGAGACACAAGAGAGTATAATGACTATCCAAACCAAAGGCTTCTGTTGACTGTTGTCTGGGAGCAAAAACTCTGTCCTCTATCCCAAACGCATGTCGATACCCTGCCCGTTGAATATCCTGCTGAGCTTGGTGACCTCTACCATAAACAAGAGTACTCGGTGGGCCTGGATAGGCTCTGGCAGAGTAGATTTGAAAAGTTTCGGATGAGACAGTGTTGATAATCGGGAACGAGGTTGCTTCACTAGAGTAAAATAAAGTACTGGTCCAGTATCATCAACGAGCATTTGAATCTATAGGTCCCTGGAGACCGCACAGCCAGATCAGGAAAGACAAAGTACATGCCAATGTGATTGTCAAGGCCCATGAGTGAGTGACAAGGTGATACTGCATTTCCTAAGAGATTATTTACAGCTTGCAGTCTTTGGGCTGGGTCCAGCCTCATTTCGTTCACTCTACGCCTAGTACTTGTCTCGACCTCAACCAACTCAACGGTACAGAGAAACAGACTGTAATCTGGGGGACTTAGTTCTAAATTTTCATCAGGATCCTTGTCAGTCCGTATGTTGGAACTCGTCAATTCGACAACCAATGGCGGACCACTAAATTAAGTGTCTATACATCAAACGTATATCTGCAGAGAGACCTGTCATCCTTCCTCTCTTGGGTGTCTGCACTATCCGCAGTTCCCAGGCTGGCAACTCGCTCATGCAAAGTTCAAGCAGATTTTCCCAAAATTGTCACGGAATTATAGTTACTGCGACAGTTGAGATTCGGAGATCTCGGGATAGCATCATATGCTTTGATTCTATTTTAAGGTTCAAAGCATCTTGAAACGTCCTGTTGCTAAATTGAAACTTTGCTTGCAATTAGTGTCATTTCATCACCAGAGGGGACTGTAGATGCCACTTTGTTGTCTTGAAACTGTGGATGATAATATGTCGTGTTCAAATGAGTTGCGGTCTCTTTCCAAAGCGAATCCAAGACGCTACGAATGGTTTGTATAGCAATCAACTTCCATTCCCTGACCTCTCTTTGCATCTGGTGTACATTTGGATCTTTGATTCAAAACTTGACTATTTTTGTCTTTGGTGGTTGGAAAACACTCTAAAAGTGTCTGAACCATCAGCAATTGCTATTTTCTTTTGGCTGCGTGACACTGGTGCCGAGTCCAACGGTGTCCCAGAAATGTCCGTGACGCAAAATTGCTGCTGACCTAAACAAGCCCTTCAAGAGTCTAGGATGACGGAAATAATCGGAAATAGCAGTCAAAATTCACATTTGACCAACTCTGAACTAGTCTTGAACTGGACTAAGTGCCACAAGAGTGGAAATCGTCAAGAAACCAGCACCAGCAGAGTCTCATGGACACAGAGAGACTCTGCAGTGTGTTATTTGAAGACCAGAGTACCTGTCCTGGTATTTTTGATCCACTGTCAACCCAGAGTCCTCAAAAAGACATGAACATGTGCAGAGAGGTGGGCAGAAAAGATTCACAAGCACCGTTGCAAGATCCTCTGATAGTCTCTCTTTACTGGAATCACTCTTTGGGTAATCGGACAATCAAATACCAAATCATCTCACTCCACAGCCAATGAGACGCAACAGAAATCAACAGCAGCAGTCTATAAATTACAGTGGGTGTTTATGTGTCGATAGGTTATCAGTATTGGCCCCTATTGCGGAGAAAATGTAGTAGAGGGGTTCCGGAAATGGACCACCGGCCATGTGCACTCTCTATTATCTTAGAAATGATATTCTACACTACTTTTCTAGTCTTGATGCCCTGCTGAGCAAACCACTTGGACAGCTGAGTCTGTGCTTGGATTAGAAAAAGGACCGGGTTTCCCAGGATACTCGTTTGGAGGATATATCTGGAAGGGTTGGGTCTCGATGGTGGCAGCGACGGGAAACGAATCCAGTGTCCTGTTGTGAGCCAAGATACAGGTCCATGTGGATGAGATAGCACGTCAGCTTGTAGATGCCGACTGCCCTGACACCCAAGTCTGGAAAGATAAAGTACATGCCTTGAGTCAGCCCAAAGACCGCCTCTGTTCTCTTCAAAATCCACCAAAACATGGCAGTTTGAGATCCCCGTCCCTAGAAGGTTGCTGTCGTATCCAATGGGTATTGTTGCTGGCCTGCTTGGCTGCTGTACAGCAACCGGGTCTATATTTTCGGAGAGAACCACTTTGCAAATCAAGGACTGATGATACTCTGGTCTAGTCTCATTGGTACTTACAGTGTATAGCAAATCCGGTCTTCTATGTGTGCCTTCGCTTGAACAATCAGCGGTGGTGCTCTATCGTTACTTTGTCTACAGCAAACGGACATCCTTTGGGTTTGCAAATCCTGACATTCTTCCATACTCGGGTTGCTGTCTTATTACTAGCTCAAAAGTTGGTGCTGTCATGAAAAGTACGCCACGCCCAGGTTTCGTCGAACTTTCGATGGAATTTCATTTGGATTCAAGTGTTCCCATCTAAAATGGAACAGGATCAGTTAATATACGATGGACTGACACCTACAATTACCCTTTATTCATCAATGACGGTGTAACCTGCATTTCTGAGTGCATGAATCGCTTCCACCATTTTGGATTGTTTGATGAGAATCCAGTCAGTGTCAAAGGTACTCATCACAAACACAGAAATACTGTTTTCCATCAACACAGCAGTGAGTTTGGCAATGATGCCGACCAGAGAGAAATCCAAAGGACCGAGGATTTCAAGAGCTTGCCAGTCTTTTTCTGTCTTTTCACTATCGACTGACGCACTAGTGACCAGGCTCCACTCGGTTTTGGTCTTGGTCAGTGAACAGAACTTGGCTTCAAAAATCTGGTTGTAATCAAGTGGAAATGGTTGTGTAATCGGAAATTGAATCACCGAAAGTTGATCTGGATGAAATTGCAACGTGACAGTCATGCGGCAAAAATGCCGCACAGCAGATCTTCGACCTCAGGAATCGAATCTACCATACACAGAGACGCCACCCACATTTGACTGTACTCTTGCCAAGTTGTTGAAATTTCTCGGAATGCACTGCCACTTTTATCAAAGTTTTGAAACCCAGGTGGCAACGGAAGCATCTTCCTGCCACTTGGTCATGGAGGCAACGGTCTCCAATGCTTGCTCCATAGGACGCTTGACGACTTCCAATTCCTTTGTACGCTGTTCCTTTGCTGCTGCATCCAAGCCCTTGGCTTGTGCCCAGTCATGCACGGTAGCAATGAACTCCTTGCCAATTCTGCGTCCTGCAACAAGCTTGAACAAGTTTCCAAGAATTGACAGGGAGATGGCAAACTTTTCGTGGAGCTTGGACCAGTTTTCAACAAACCATTGCCACAAAAGTGGATAAGTGGTTTCTGGCAATGGAGAACCACTGACAATGGATCCGATAGGACGGGTGATATCTTGAGGCTTGACAGTTTCAGGATCCATGGCGTAAACCAAGACTTGCTTCACAAGTTCAAGATCATTGATGGCACCAATGGAGGAGAGTGCAGCAATCTTGGCATCTGGAGAGTCTGCGTTTTTGATCAAGTCAAGCACTGCGTCAAAGTCTTCCTTTGGTTGCTTGGAGTTTTGCAAGACGATGCGCAAGACAGTCAATCTGAGGTTGGGGTGGATTGGCACAGTGCTTCTGTTGGCAAAGATCTTTTGAAGTTCTTGGATCACGCTTTGATCTCCAGCACTGGCTGCAGCAGCAATGACCAAAGATCGCTTTTGTGCGTCCAAGTAGCCTTCTCCCTGTGGGAAGGTGTAGCCGACTTGGCTGATTTTTGGAGAGAAGAGCTTTTGCTTGAGTTTCTTGATGCCAGCAACGACTGGCTTGTTGAGGTACCAAGCATCTTCTACGGAGCCAAGACGGGTGTCGATTTCCTTGAGAACGACATAGTCTTCTTCCTTTGTAAAGCCAGAGACAAGATCAAGAGCAGCGCTTGTTTGGACATGGCCAGCACGAGCAAGTGCAAAAGCGTCAGAAACCAATCCGGCACGATCTTCGGTAGTGAGAAGAGTAGGGTTCTGTGCAATGAGCTCACCGAGCTTCTTGAGGTGAGATGCAGGGTAGTTGACTCTGTAGAAGCCAGTCGTTTTGTAGTTGAGCTTGTAGAAGCCAGATGGATCATAGTCAAAGACAATGGTGCCAGTCTTGGTAGAGAGCAGGTGTCCAGTGACACCAGCAGAGGTGACAACGTTGATGGGGATGTGCCAGACAGTCTTGTCATCTTCTGGCTTTACATCACCAGAAGACAAGAAGCGTTGCTGCTGCAAGTGGAGGGTCAACTTCTTGGTAGTTGGGTTGTACTCTTCCTTGGAGACAGTCACAATTGGATAACCCATTTCCTTGGTCCAGCCGTGCATCATGGTGGCAGCATCTTTACCAGAGGCTTCAGAGAGTGCAGCCCACAAATCAGTGGTCTTAGCATTACCAAAGGAGTGCTTCTTAAGGTAGTTGCTCACACCTTGTGCAAACTTGTCAGGTCCAAGATAGGCATTCAACATTCTGATGACAGAGGCACCCTTTCATCAATTGCAATACCTTGGAGTAAGAGATGGCATCAAAGATCTGGTTGATTTCACTTGGAGAGTTGACATCAATGTCAATGGCGTGAGAAGAGCGCAAGGCATCCAATCCGAGACCTTGAGAGAACTCATCAGTGACAAAGAAGGTCCAGATTTTCCAGTCTGGGAAGCAGTGATCGGTAGCAAGCCATCCGACAAAAGTAGCAAAGCCTTCGTTAAGCCAGAGTTCGTTCCACCAGTCCATTGTGACGAGGTTACCGAACCATTGATGGGCCAATTCGTGGCCAATGACGTAGGCAATCTGCTTCTTGGTGGAGGCAGAGGTCTTGCCTTCGTCAAACAACAACAAGACTTCACGGTAAGTGACGAGACCCCAGTTTTCCATGGCACCAGCACCAAAGTCAGGAATGGCAATCATGTCCATCTAATGTCACCAAATCTACCTTTGGAAGAGGATAAGGAATGCCGAAAAAGTCTGTAAAGAACTCCAAGACACGCGTGCAGACACCGAGACCAAAGCGACCGAGCTCTGCCTGTCCCTTGAGTGTGTAGGTTCTGCAGACGACTGGCTGTGCACCTGGTAACTTTGGCTTGGCAACGGCTTCCAAGTAATCAAACTCACCAACAGCGAGAGCAAAGAGATAAGGGCTCATCAATGGTGTGGTGGCATACTTGACCTGCTTGAGTGATTTTCCATTGACAGACACTGTCTTTTCCTCAATCACATTCATGTTGGCGAGAGCAGTGTATTGAGGCTCAACGTTCAAGATGACATCAAAAGTAGCCTTCTTGTTTGGCTCATCGTAGCAAGGGAAGATTCTGCGGCAATCTGTTGCTTCGCACTGGGTCACAACCAGGTGTTTCTTGACACCTTCTTGTTCGTAAGAGCTGCGATAGAAGCCAGCCATCTGATCGTTGTGCACTCCTTCAAATTCACAAGTGAGCACAGCAGTGGATCCAATGGTCAGCTTTTGATCAAACTTGAACTGCACGACTTCGTTTGGCAAGTATTCAATACCAGCAGAGAGCTCACTGTTGGTCTTGACCTGAGTCAGTTGCAGTGTTGCCTTTGACACAGTCACATCGTTGACATTCAATGAGATAAAGTCAGACTCTTCTTGGACAATCAACTTGATTTGGACTTTACCAGTGAACTTGAAAGTCTCCAGGTTAGGGGTCAACTCCACAGTGTAGTGGGTGGGTTTGACGTTGGTTGGCAGGACTTGGCGAGTCATTGGAAAAGATCACGCGATCCAGCAGATTGTCAACCCACACTCCTGTGGCGCAACCCTTTTCAAGCCATACAGTCTTTTTACTGTACAAGTGTTTGTAATCAGCTGGCATCTGCTGATCCAAGTATCTCAGAAAGTTCAGGTGAGATCAGACACTGTTGTGTACAACGCGTCTAATGATTGGAAACATCTGGAGACAACATCTATAGTCTTTATTGGAAATGGTCAGGAAGATGTCATGCTCTGCTGACTGTATCTGGGTAACGGCTCTAACGTATAAACTGGCAGAGGCTCCTCTATTTCTCTGATGTTGTACATTGGGAGCATGTCGATATCTGTCTTGCGCGAAACACACCAAAACTGACGCACAATAGTCGTGAATGCACCACACACCATTGCCAGGATGAAAATGCCAACGAGTAAGAAGGGTAATGTCTCTTCCATGCAATCCAGGAAAGAACACGCACGATCCCGTTGATCAAAATGGATGATACCTTCGATCATGATTGCACATTTGACCCAATTGGGTCCCAAATGGATTCATTTTTGTCATGGAATCATCAAGAGTGATACCAGTCCTAGAACAACTGTTTCTGTCAGTTGCTTTTGGAAAGTGTCAAAATCTGATTCTGCAATTATTTGAAACAGCAGCAACAGCATTGTAGTGCCATGTACTACGCCACATTACCCGTTTTGCCCTGTTTGGGTCTAAAAATGCACCCAAACTTGTTTCACAAACGCGCCACCCACCCTATAAATTCTTGAGACTGCACATCATTCTCTAATGAACTTGAACTTTGCTGCCCTTGTCCTCGCATCCTTTGTTGCTGCCACTCCTCTCTCTTGTGCCAAACGCGGTGGGTATTACTGCGTCGGTGGTAAATTTGGTGGTGGTTACTGCTCCCAAGTGCCTTGCAAGCTTGTCTAGTAAAACGACACTTGATTTCTCTGATATTCTCTACTTTTGGCATCGATCCGTATGCTTGTCTTTTCTGTCATGTCATCTCATCAGGATCCAATACTCGCTTTGAGTTCTTTTCTGTGTTAATCAGGCGGATAAGTGTCTATATCTTGAGTTTACTCTTTTGGGGTTGATGATGTAGCGAGATGATCTCTGTGAGGCCCAGCCACTGAAAAGTGTGGAGATGGGAAATAATGGTCAATAGAATAGTGTCCTTGCAGTGGTCATCGAACGACAACAATGTAAGCAGGCGGTGCGTCTGGAGGCTGTCGAACAAAGGACTGTGAAGAGTATCGAGGAGGCATTTCTCCATTTTCGAGTGGAGCATAGCAAGGGAGTTGCTCAGGCATCCGATGTCGCTGTGCTGCAGCACGCTCTTGCTTGACCAAATAAGCAAACATGAGTGCAGCAATAAACAAAATAAGTGACAAAAAGATGGCTGTTGTAGCCTCAGAAGTCGGCATGGTGATGGATTGAGGGAGTCAAAGTTTTTGCTTTGCCAAGGATGGTTTCCGATGACCAGCGGAGACAAATTTTGATGATCGCAGTGTCTCTGGGCTGCTGTATCGTTGGTGTGCTGTTGTTCATAGTCCTGCACTATGCCATGCGACGTTGGGAACAAATCCGAATGGCCGCTTTCTTGAACCTGGAGGAGCGTGTAGAGCTAGAACCACTGCCTAGATATGAGAAAGTCGTCGAACCACCACCAAGCTACCAGAGGGACTTGCCCGCAAACAATAGTGGTGATGTAGTTGGATCTGCAGCCTAACAAGTTGAAAGACCAAAGATACAAAGCCTGTTGATCAGGGTCTGATGGTGAGATTGTATCAGGGTTCGAATTCCACGTGAAAAGCGGATTTGGAAATTTTGCCAATGGATCCAGCGATAGCAGCGATTGCAGGAGTCATTCTCTTGTGTTTGATTCTGTTGTACTCTACTCGAAGGATTGTAGACAAAATGTTTGATCTATCCCAGATCGATCTAAGTTTAGACCGATTATCAAATCCCGATTGGATGCCAGAGCAACTGCCAGTGTATAGCCCATCTGATGGAGAACCGCCGCTGCAAGTGACTGTGCTTGAACCGCCGCCTGCCTATTCATCTTCATAAAGTGTTGTTGTACATCTACTCAGTGTCCAGAGTTGCTATTTGGGTGGTTTATTCTCAGACTCTAGGGCTCATCGAACCAATTCACGCCACAAAAAGCTTTCCCTCTCTCATGGAGTATACCACACTTGTTGTCATCACATGTGCAGCTGTACTGTTTGGGTTTTGTCTCATGCCGCTGACGCTGAAAGCTTGGCTGAGTTGGCAAGCGAGGAAGAAAGTCGAGCCGGCCGCTATCCTTTCCATACTCTAATACCCACTCTTTTGTGTCTCAATTGTCAATTAAACAATGTCGACGTTCTCTTGGACATCTGTCATGAGCTTTCATCCAACATTGACCAGCCTCTGCAGACTTTCATGTCTGCAGTTGCATCTAGTAGAGAGCCAAGTAGGAACATGATGATTGTTTGAGGTTGATTACAGTCAAAGCTTATGAAACATCCCAAGTTTGTGTCACGCTCAATCAGGCAAAGATTGTTTGCGCTGTTTCAGCATTGCGATGATCACTGACGAGACAGCCGGTATGCTCGTTGCAATAGGCACAGGAGTGCTGGCCTTCCTGGCTTGTGTAGTTCCTGTGCTCATCAAAGCCAGAAGACAAAGACAGAACAAGGTCTCGCCGATCGTTTAGTCATGATATCCAGGCTTTGAGCCTCTGATCCAACTTATCAGGCACTGGTATGCCGGAGAGTGTCTGATCAATCAAGTACAGTCCTAGAATAAACTCCTTCTTTGTGAGCTCTTGCTGTCCAAGTGGACTGACTAGCTTCCTACTGTAAAGTGCGATACCATATCTCTCCCAGTGTTCGTTGATCAAGCTCACTCATGAGCCAGATCTCACGCACTCGCTTGCCTTCCAGCTTGCCCTTTCTAAAGATGTCAAACTGTGAAAATGCTTGTTCATAGCGTTCCAAAGCATCCTGTGGAATGGGTGCTTGTGACGGGTATTGTGCTGGTCTCGGTGGGAGTTTTGGTTCTTTCGCTGTTGTAGGTCCTGATGACTGGTCTCTACCACTCAGATTTCTCATCTGTTGTTCGTTACTGTTGAGATTTCTTACAGGCTGCTCGCTGCCACTGAGATTCCTGGCTGGCTGCTCTTTTATGATCGAATCTCTGGTAGTCGAAGTAGATTGAGCATCAATCATGGATGGTTTGCGCTGTGGAATAGGAGGCGGTGCTTTCCTTCGTGCTGATGGTGACTTGAGTGTCTCTGGCTTGGAAGGTGGTGGTGGTTTTGAGACAGATGATCGAGATTCCTGGCTAAACATCATTCTTGCTTGTTCAAAAGATGGAGCAGACTTTTCAATTCCATCGCTTGTTCCATTGCTGGGTATTGTCACACTATTTCTCTGACTGGTTGCATTCACACTATTACTCTGGCTGGATGGATGAACAATGCTGTTTCGCTGACTGGTAGGAGAATTCACATCCTGTCTTTGATTTGTGGGATTGAATCCACCGTTGCTTAAATGAGATGGTTTTGTTGGATAAACCGGTTGTGCTTGTGTTCCATTAAAAGCTTTAGGCGCCATCACAGGTTGGTTCATGAATGGATTGTGCGCAATCATGGGATCTGTGCTGTTTTGTTCCATCGCAATCATGCTCGGTCGCTTGGCAATTGGTGGTGCGTTGGATTTGTTGGTTTGTGAAATCGATCGGTTGACTGGTGCATTTCTGTTTTGATTGACTCCCAAACTGTCTTTTTGTAGCAATTGTGGCTGGTTGATGTCTCTCGAGAATCCTTTCTTCTGTGGAATAGAAATGGGTTGCGTTTTTGGTGGATTGGTTGGAATGGACATCTGACCAACAGAAACAGACTGGATCTGACTTGCGAGTGGAGATTGTTGAACCAATGGAGTCTGATGCAATGAAGGCGACTGGCCATTCAATGACTTTGGTTGCTGAGACATGGGAGTGTAGTTTGGTGTCATTGGCTGTCCCATAGCTGGATAGACAGGTGTGAAAGAATGTTGGTACTGCATCGGTTTGATTTCCATCTGACTGAGCAACTCTGCCACTGGCACTGCTGGAGGTGTCGACTGCGTCGTTGGTTGTGGAATCGGTGGCGGTGGTCGCTGTCTTGTCTCTTCTGGTCGTGCACTCTGACTCGCTTTGATCTTGTTTGCTAGATCCATCGATTTCTGTGTCAGCTGTCGTCGAGTATCAAATGCATCCAGTGTCTTCTTGACCATATCCGGCCTGGTTTGTGTGTTGGGTGTGTACTGGGCCAAAAATGGTGCTGGTCCCATGACTGGAACTGTTATAGGTGCTGGAACTTGCTGCAACTATCGTCACTCTTGATACTGGATCTGAATCCACTGGATCCTCTTCAAAACGCACATAATTTCCAGGGAATACACCTTGCTTTCCGTTCAGGAAGCCTCTGTACCATCCCTGGTCCTCTGTCATTTCCACTTGTGTAATCACATCACCAATATTGAAACTCATTTCACTCTCATCCTCTCCTGAACAACGATACAACGCGATCGCTCGCATCTTGTGGCAAGTCAAAGAATTAAAAAGTATTATTGATGATCTTTGAGCCATTCTATAAAAAGGCTCGGAGAGTCAGTGCAAAAGCCATCGACACCACATTCAAGCGCTGTTTCCCATTCCGTCCGTGTGTTCATGCCACCAGTCTTCTTGCCAAAGAAAACAACCTTGACTCCCTTCCTCTTCATAGCAGCTACAAACTTGGGAGAGCAAAAGAGACTAAAATTGGGCATTATCAAAAACGACTCGTAAAACGTGCACAGGGACAGTAAACCAGTCCAGAAGAGTAGCCAAGCCTTGAGGAAGCGCAAGAGCGTGAAAAACACTGGAATTGTGGTTCCAAAGTGCTTGAGGATATAAGACTGCTGCTTTGAGATGAACGATCCCCAAACAGTCACATGTTCTCGCTTCTTTTCCTGGATCATTCTGCCCACTTGGATCACCAGCTGCTCTGAGCCTCTCTTGACGTCTATCTGCATCGGATAGAGTGGAAACTCGTCCAAGAGCTCACGCAGCAGTGGAATGCGTGATGAATCTGGGTCTCCGATGACTCGCTTGTTGTCTTTGAGATGCTCTGGAATCAGAAGAGGAGGCAGGTCTTTGAGAAGACTAGAGTCAAAAGAGATACAATTCTGGGATCTTGCGTCCCTTGTACTGCGCACCACACATGCGTCCCAGGTCGTCGTCATGGAAAATAACCACATGGCCGTCCTTGGTCAGATGCACATCCAGTTCAAGCAAATCCACTGCCATCTTAACAGATGCTCTAAATCCTGGCAAAGTGTTCTCTACATGCTCGTTTGAGCCTCCTCTGTGTGACATGACTTTGCAATCGAACATAAAGAGAGGGTGTTGGCCTGGTTTTTAACGGGGGCATGACGCGTACGCCGCAATGTTTCAGAAGGGCTGTTGCACAAGACGCCTGGGTGGCATGACGTCACAAGCGCCAGAACAACACGGCTCTGGGTAGGGACCTTTGGGGCTGGTACAGCACCCCCTACGTGTTTATCTCACTGGTCCCGGACAATGACCAATCCTAACAGATCATGATCACAATATCTACACAAAAACCTCAGAAAGAAGCCAGAATCCATTGTAAAGATGGAAACTGTACAATGCTTGTCAAACTTTGTTGTCTGCAAGCCTAAATCTGCAGATCGCCAACTATGAAAACACACAAACGATTTTGTGGCATTCACATCACACAGATCACAGCAGTCACAAGCTTGTGATGGATAGCATCGTCATACGGTGGCTTTCACTGGCGACGTTTCGGCAATGACGTTTCAGAGGAAGCCACTTTGGCTGTATCCGAAATGATTCCGAAATTGTATGGCTCATTAGATCAATCAAGAGCCCATCTGATGGCATCCACGAAAGTTCTCTGCGGATGCTCTTGCAAGACTTGAAATCAAGAATTTCGATTCCCAAGCTGTGTGTACCTGACGGCGTCAAAAGAGCATCAGTTGCTATCATTCTCAGACATGTTTCCAATACACAAGTGCACATGCATCACCATTATCAGCTCAGTGATTTCGAAATCCTGTATATTGTCAGAGCAGAGAATCCAAGAGACAGATGGAGCAAGCATGTCGCTTTTCCAGGTGGTAGAGCCAATGCCGGAGAGACTGACGTCCAGTGTTGTGTTCGAGAAGTCAAGGAGGAAGTGGGTCTTGATCTTGGGACGGATCAGTACTGGATCTGATGGTAGATTCCAGCTGTTGGGGAGACTGGACGATAGAGAGGTCAAGACACCTGCATCTGCCAAAACTGTCATGGTCTTGTGCTGCTTTGTGTTTTTGCAGACATTTGGCCCCACACCAAGATTGACACTAGACCTAAAAGAAGTATCTGCAACACACTGGGTTCCATGTGGCTATCTGTCCAATCACAGGCTGTGGGAGTGGACACCAGTCCATCACGACATTTACAGACAGATTCTGCCAATGAGTGTCCCTCCACTTGTCAGGACAACGTTCAAGACTGTGTTCAAGTATTTACTCGGCGGATTCAACTACTATGGCATTCCCATTCCAGGCAAAACAACAGACTTTCCACTCTGGGGACTGACGCTCTGGATGACGATCGACTTGCTTGGACACATGAAACATCCCAACACGCAGTTCAAGGACAGATTTCTGTTGTACGCTTCTCCAAGATATACATCACCCGATGTCGATTTTTTGATCCAGATGCTTTCTTTTGGCAAACAGCCACTGGCAGTCTTTATCCATCGATCGAGTGTTGGCTTTGGCTACAGTATTTTGTGGGCAGTCCGTGTTGCAGCAGTCATTTCCATCGCTCTGAAAGCAATTGTGATGCGACAGGTCTTTAAGATGCTGTGGCAGTCCAGATTGTAATTTAATTGCCATAAACAGTTTTGATGCGTGTAAAACTCTCCATGGATTCTGGACCATTGTCCTTGCCCCATCCTGACTTTTTGTATCCTCCAAAAGGCAAATGTGCTGGTGTAATGTTGTAGTCGTTGACCCAAATGTAACCAGTCTTGAGATTTTGAACACAATAGTCGATCCATTCTTGGTTATATGTGAATACACCACTGGCGAGATCATATTGGGTATGATGGGCCCTCTCCACAGCTTCCTGAACAGTCTTGAATCTATTGTCACACAGAGTACGGCTTCAGAATGGCTAAAACAGGTCCAAAGATCTCATCTTGTGCCAATGCGCAAGAATCCTCCACATGTGAATAGATGGTAGGCTCAATGAACAGATCTGATCTGTTTCCACCAAGAATTGGCTTCTGTGGATGGGCATCAATGAATCTTTGAACTTTTGTTGCCTGTGCTTCATCCACCAACGGTCCAATCTCAGTCTTGGGATCTCTTGGATCTCCAATGGCCATAGAGCGAGTCTTTTCAACCAATCTTTCGACAAATTGATCATAGATCGAGTCTTGGATCAGCAACCGAGAAATGGCGCAACAATTCTGTCCCATATTAGCAAAAGCTCCCCACATGACCAGATCCAGTGTCTTTTCCATGTCACAGTCTTCAAACACGATTGCGGCGTTCTTCCCTCCAAGCTCCAAGGTGCAAGGCTTGAGTTCACGTGCACAATCGAGGGCAATGGCTTTACCGGCTGGTGTTGAGCCAGTGAATGAGATCATGTCAACATCTGGATGATTCACGAGTGCCTTTCCAACACTAGCATCGCCCAGAACAATCTGCACAGCATCTTTGTGGATCTTATTGCAAATATGACCCAGCAACAGCGCACTGTGCGGTGTTTGCATGGCTGGTTTGATGAGACATGTATTGCCAGCAGCCAGAGCTGGTGCCATCTTCCAAGTTGTCAGCACTCGAGTCAAATCACGTACATAGTGGATAGTTGAAAGACGTGATCAATCCAACCACTCCCATAGGCTCTCTGATCGTGTATCCATCCTCACACACTCTTCCATTGGGTACTTGCTTGGCAAAGTATCTCAGCGTGTCAATCGACTGCTCCACATCCAAGATGCTCTGAGCAATAGGTTTACCAGAAATCGTCTCTAGATCAGCAAACTCTTGCTTTCTTAATGCCATATCCTCTGCAATCCGGTTCAAGAGTGATTGTCTGTCTTGCTGTGGAATAACAACTCGTTTGATCCTTGTATCAAGATCCTTTTGAACAAACTGCGTTGTTTCCTTTGTGTATGCATTGATTGTTTGAAATGTGTTTTGCAATCTCGCACTTGCCATCAAACTACAAAATGCTCTCAAATGACGTCGAAAACCTGTTGAAACAACTGCAAGAGATGACATCAGAAACAGATATGGACAACCTGGATGTACAGAAACTGTTGAAGCAAATGGAAGCAGCTGAGCAAGTGTTGGATGATTTGGACTCGAAAGCGGATGTGTTGTTGAGCAAGTTGGACACAATTCTCGCTCAAGCGGAACAGACACAATAAATCGTTTTGGATGATCTGGGATCAAGATGCATTGTAGTTTTTGGATTTCAAGATTACTGCTGGATCCAAGAGATTGAGACAAGAGTATGGCATCTAGAGATTTATTGCACTCTACAAGTTGGCAGTGATGAAGCTCTGGAGAGAGGCAGAGGAGAGACGAGAATACACACCCGGGTAGGCAGCAGAAGCGCATCCTTGGCCGTAAGAGACAGTGCCTGCAAGAGTGACAGAGGTGCCAGATTGGACAAAGATTGGACCACCAGAGTCACCTTGGCAGGTGTCAACACCGCCGTTGGTGTAGCCAGCACAGAAGGATGTGCTTGCAACACCTGGGTAAGCCTTGGAGCAACGTGCAGCAGTGGTCACTGGAACAGTGGCAGTGAGCAAGACCTTGGAAGCAGCTCCGTTGGAAGAAGTGGTTCCCCAGCCAGCGATGGTAAGAGAGGTGCCAGCAGCAGTCTTAGAGCCATCGTCAAAGTAGAAGTTGTAGCCAGTGACACCAGGTCCAGAGGTGAGCTTAACTTTCCAGATGGCAACATCGTAACCTTTCTCGGCAGATCTGTAGCTTGGGTGCACCTTGATGGAGGTGACCTTGTACTCGCTGCCACCTTCAGCGGAAGAGGTCTTGCGCAAGTCTTGACGGTGAGCCTTGGCAGTCAATCCAGAGACAGATCCCCAGTCAGAGCAATGTCCAGCAGTAAGTACAGTAGTTGGGTTCAAGAGGATACCGCCGCAGAAGTGGCTGCCACCAGATTGAAGAGAGACAAGCCATGGGTACTTGTAAGCAGTGGCAACGGTACCGCCAACAATGTTGACTGGATCTTCCTTTGGAGCAGGAGTAGCAGAGGCAAGCAGAGCGTTCAAGAAAAGAGACATGATTGAGTTGCGGTGCATGTAGGGTTTTATACATCGTGCTGGGTCCATGGGTCCTGGAATGGCTATTTTTGTCCAGAGACATGTTCCCATAATAGCCTCTGAGCGGTCCCTTGGGAGTCAACTTCTCTATACTGAATAGCCAAGATTTTTGATGTTTGTCATACTACTTCCAACACGGCACTCGGCAAACTTTGAACGGCACCGACCGTTTGCGCCACATCATCTTGGACCCGTTGGACCCAATCTCATGAAGTCAGTGGCACGTTTTCATCCATTGAGGCTGGCAGCTAAGAACGAATGGACCCATTCTAGGAAGTCAGCTGCTCGTTTCACCCATTGCGGCTGGCTACCGAGATGGATTGGACCCAATCAAGAAGGTCATTTGCACGTTTCACCTAATGTGGATGCCAGTCAACAAGAATTGGACCCAACAACTCAGACATCCAAGTGGATTGAGTGCGCCGGTTTGGACTTGATGTTCAAACGATTTTCGTCCGTCTTGAGTTTTGTCAAACAAGCAACACCACTCAAGAGACAAGTGGACAGGTTTCAACAAGAGCATCCTAGACACATCCTCTTGGTGCAAGTGGGGAGTTTTTATGAAATTTACGATACTGGTGGTTATCTGGACAAGATCAGTGGATTGCTGGGACTGCGGATTGCACAACACAAGCAGGGAAAGACACAGAGTGACAGGTTTCTGAGGTTTGCTGGATTTCCAGTGCAGTCATTGCAAGATCATGTCAAGATGTTGTTGCACCATGGACACACTGTTGCTATCGTCAATCAGACTGGAAAGGACAGGATGACTGGATCGATTCAGAGACAAGTCACACGGATTGTCACTCCTGGAACGGTGTTGGAGCCAAATGAACTCGAAACAAGCGACAACAACTTTCTTGGATCCATCTTTGAGACTGATGGATCGCTGGGGATTGCATGGGCAGATGTGACGACTGGTGACTTTTTCATGCAGCAGTCCAGTCCAGAGATGCTCGAGACAGACTTGCATCGCATCCAACCAAAGGAACTGCTTGTGCCTCAAGATCTCAGACTAGATCTGCAAAGAACAGACAACATCACAATCACTGTCCAAGAAAGAAGCAAGTTCCAGTGTCCAGTGTCAGCACAGAAACTGAGTGCATTGGTGCACAAGCGATTGAAACCAAGCGACTACCAATCCAAGCGTGGGTCCACTCTAGCGGCAGCCGTGGGTCTGGTTGGGTACATTTCGGAAACGTTTCCCGAGTTTCGACCCTCGTTATCGGAACCGGTGTCAGTTGATCCGAGTCAGAGCATTGTGATGGACCCAAACTGCATCCAGTCTCTTGAACTCGTGCAATCGATTACTCAAAAGACACGGAAAGGCAGTTTGTTGTCCATCATTGACAAAACAAGAACAGCTGGTGGATCTCGGTTGTTGGTATCACGCTTAAAGAGCCCAAGTACGAGTATGGAACAGATCAACACATGGCATGATCACACGAGTTTGTTTTACAAAAATCAGCAGCTGTTGCACCAGATTTCAAGTTTGCTGAGTGAGATTCGTGACATTGAGAGAGCATTGCAACGATTGCATACCAAATCAGGTGGAATCCCAGAGTTTCAACAGATTGTGCACTCACTCGTAAAAGCAAGAGAGATTCAAGACCTTTTAGTAGAAACACCCTTTCATTCCATGTTTGATGGACTGGATTTCAGTGAGCTGTTGCTGTATGAGCAATGGTTTGAAGACACTGAGGGACAATGGTCTGTCACAAAAGGGATTGATGACACGTTGGATCAGATGCGAGCACATTTGAAGACACTCGAAGCCAAGAAACAAGTATTGGGAGAGCAGCTGTCACAAGAACTAGGAATGCATACTGTGTTGACAGATGATCCACTGGAAGGACCACTCTTGCATCTGAAAGCAACAGCAACACAGAAAAAGTCATTGGAATCAAGAATAGACCCCAAGACAACAGTCATTGTCAATACGAGAAAGCAAAAGACAGCTACGGTGTTGCGTGATCAAGTATCTTGAATCATGTTAGAGATGGAGTGACCTGCACAACGAGATGCGACTCCTAATGGACAAGATCCAACACAGAGACAATCATCTGTTTCAACAAGCATGCACTCATGTCTTGGACAGATCCTTGTTCTTGATCCAGTTGTGCAGAGTCTTGGCAGAGATTGATGTCAGTTGTTCGTTTGCGAGTGTGTCTTTAAAGTATGGATACACGAGACCAGAAATGACACAGGATCTGGTGCATGAGATTGTTGGTGGCAGACATCCAGTGGTGGAGTACTACCAGAACCAGAGAAATCAGACGTTTGTGATCAACGACTCTCATTTGAATCAAAACGAGAGAGTCTGTCTCCTGACTGGACCCAATATGGGTGGCAAGAGCACTTACTTGCGACAATGTGCACTCATCTCTATCATGGCACAGTCTGGATGCTTTGTACCGGCAGTTAAAGCACGACTAGGCATCCTGAAATCCATATACACTCGTATTGGTGCAGCAGATGACCTGGCACAGCATCAATCCACGTTCATGGTTGAAATGTCTGAAACAGCCAAGATTCTCAACAACTGCGATGAACGATCACTCGTGATTATGGATGAAGTTGGCAGAGGCACATCCAACAAAGATGGCATCAGTTTGGCACTTGCAATTGTAGAGCATCTCCTGAAACAAAAGTCACTCGTCTTTTTTGCAACACACTACCATGAATTGGTGCCAATGATCCAGAAAGAGGGCATTTGCTTCTACCAGGCCAAGATGTCTGACGATCAGACGTGTTTGTTCAAGATTGAACCAGGCGTCATGGACCAGTCATTCGGCATCAGAGTGGCACAGATGGCAGGGCTTCCTGAATCTGTCATTGATAGAGCGAGAAAAGTCTTTGACCAAGAGATCAAAAGTTGATATCGCACTTTCCAAATGGCCGAAACAGAGTGGAAAAAGGCATCCACAGGCACAGAACACATCCAATTAAACAGAAAAATCCTGGAAAAGAACCCATTTAACCAGGGTCTCTGGCAACAAGTGATTCAGGAAATCATTCAACTCAACGATCCAGCAATCGCACGACCGATCTTTAATGACTTTTTCAATGTGTATCCAACAAACGTAACACTGATCTAAGACTAGCTGCAAATGTGGATCAAGAGAATTGAGTTTGAGACCAAACAGCGAGCGTATGATGAACTAGAAAAGATATTCGCTAGTTGCTTGGTTTCTGTGCCTTGTGTACCTCTGTGTGAGATGTACATGGATTATGTCTTGCACATCAATCCTTTGGACAAGTTGTCAGCAGAGGAAGCAAAGGAAGCACGTCTGACGATCGTCAAAGCGTTTGAGTTTGTGCTCTCGAGTGTAGGAACAGACGTAGAGTCTGGTGTCCTCTGGCTCAAGTACATCAACTTTATCAAATCTGGAGAAGCACACTCGACGTTTGAAGAGCAGCAGAAGATGGAGCAGCTGAGAAAGATCTTCCACAGAGCAATCCACACTCCTCTGCACAATGTTGAAGACATTTGGAAGGAATACGATGTGTATGAGAACAGTTTGAACAAATTGACTGCCAAAAAGTTCATTTCAGACAAAGCAGCTGGTTACATGACTGCTCGATCGGTCATGAAAGACTTTAAATCGCTGCTGGAACCATTTCAAAAGGTGTCTCAGACGTGGTTTGCCAGTCCACCGACTTGGACGCATCAAGAAGTGACGCTGTTGGGACAATGGAAGCGATACATTGAATGGGAGAAATCCAATCCATTGCAACTGGAAGATCAGCGTCTGATGCAGCGTGTCATTTATGCTTACAAGTCTTGCTTGCTGCAGTTTAGATTCTTTGCAGAAATTTGGTACGATTACTGCTCTTACTTGTCTGCAAACAACAAGCAGGATGACGCGATTGCTCAGTTGAAGCATGCACTTCAAGTCAACCCAACATCACTCTTGCTCTCATTTACCCTCGCAGAGTATGAAGAAGGTCGCAAGGCAGAGTTTACTGTCATCCAAGCCATCTTTGAGCAGTTGCTTGAGAAGCTGGAAAAAGAGCACGAACAAGTCAACAAACGATACAACGAAGAAGCACAGGCACTGACACAACTCTTGAAAGAGGCTTCGAGAGGAGAAGATCAAGAAAAGGAAGAGGAATGGGACGGAGAACGAAGAGAAAAGGAACGAGAGATTCTGAAAGAGATCGAACAAGAAGTCTACTACAGAGTGGAGGTCAAGAGACACAAGAGGATAGAGGAGATAAAGAGCAGCGTATCGCTGACGTGGATTATCTACATGCGCTTCTCTAGGCGATCTCAGGTAAAGAGACTGAAACCAGAACATCAAGCAAGCAAGATTGATCTTTACCCGAGCCAGAAAGTCAAAACTGATCACGAGTCATGTTTATACCGCTTCGGCACTGATGGAATTCTATGTCAACAAGGATCCAGTCGTGGCTGGCAAGATCTTTGAACTTGGACTCAAGACGTTCAACATTGCAGAAGATCCACATGCAGCAGAGTTTATTTGCAGATATGTCGACTTTTTGATCTGTCTCAATGACGACAACAGTTTGAAATTTAAGACTAGACACCAGAGCCTTGTTTGAGAGAGCGTTGGCAGCCATTCCAGCAGAGAGATCCAAAAAAGTCTGGGCCATGTATGTCAACTATGAGACACAGTATGGTGATTTGGCAAACTTGAACAAGTTGCAATCACGTCGTGACTTGGCGATTGAACGCAAGACAGTGGATTTACTAGAATCTGTGTCAAACATTGGTGAAAAGTGGGGATGTTATGATATCAACTATATCGCTAGCATGGAGTTGGGTATCTCTGCATTGAAAGCGATTGGAAGACAAGCACCACCGCAGATTCAGGAGCAGACAAACAAGTCAGGATTGCAAGTGATGCGTGCAGATGAAAAGGGAAGACAGTTTGCGATTCTTGGAGCCGTGCAATCTGACAAGTATCCAAGACCAGATTTTGGTAGATGGGTGCCATACAAGGCAGAACCAGGACAAGCCAAAGTGCTGATCAAGAGAGAAGCAGCACCGAAGCCACGGTCTCCTGTGCATGAGAAGCCAGTGGAGCGTGGTGAGTCAGTTGCTGTGCCAGAGAGTGTGGCAGCACTGTTTAATGTCCTTCCATCCAAATCATCGTACACTGGTAACTAGATTGATGATAGGTCCTACGTTGCAAGTGGAAGCGTTGATTCAGGCACTTTTGACAGCCAATCTGCCAGCACCCACAAACTTCAAGATGGTACAAGTGTATCTGGAAGAGAGGGTGAGCAAGCGTCAAGGGAAATGGGAAGATGAGCGTATTTGAGTTGACATTAGACCCAGACAAGAAGCACAGACGAGATTACTAGGTTCAGTCAGAAAGATGCTGTCAGTGAGGCTATAAACGTCAAAATGCAATTTCATCATATTTGATCAGATTTCACACTTGCCACGCTGGAATCTTTCCCAATGCACAGAAAGCACCACAGACGAAACGACTCCAATGAAAGGAGTCACTCTAGAGGTGGACTGGGAAAGAAGGTCCTGGCATTAGTTGATTTAATACACCGAGAGACACAATCAGTTCAAAAACGACAAGAGAGAGCACAAGAGCTTCTGGAGTACTTGAAACAGACAGACAGAGATCATTCAATGGAAAAAGCTGTGTGGGTTTGTTTAAGTGGTGGAAAGGGACTGGAACCCTTGCTGCAAGTGTTCAAGTCAGAGTTGTATGTTTGTTGATTGAAGAGTGACTGAAAAGTTTCTGAGAACGATCAGTGAGTGTTTGGGACAGATGGTTTACTTTTACAAGCGATCACCAAATTCACGCTATTCGACAGATGAAGAGGAGTTTGTTCACTTTTTCATCTCAAAGATCAAATCTTGTACTGGAAGGAACAGTTTGACGGAGAAGCATTGGTTGTGGGAGACATTGGAGCAAATTCTGATTGAATACAACAATCTGATTCCAGAGGGACCAGAATCAGTACCACAGGGGATCATGCAGCGTTTGTTGCCATTTCTTGAACAACCACAGGACTTGTCACCCAAATTCATGGATGTGCTGTTGTGTTTGGGTCAGATGAACGACAGTGTGATGGAACAAGCTCTTGCTGTACCATGGTTGATGGTAGTCTGTCTTGTGGGGATTGGTCAATTGGTCTCTCATGCAAACAGCAAAAACAACGGTGCATTTGATCAGAAACACGATTCTTGGACTGTCAGTGTATCTGTACGAAGACTCACTCATCTACACTGTAGAGTCACTGTTGACGTTTTTGACAAAGAATTTAATGGAAATGGACAAGAAGAAGCAAAATGCACTCTTGATCCTTGGAGTGTATCAGTCATTGGTTGAATCCATGACGAAAGCGTGTTTTGTACATCTGAACAAGGATGCTGTACCTTACATGCACTACAATCCAATGCTCTATTCACAGTTTATGGAAAAGTTGTACTGGATGTTTGAACAACTACAAGAAATCCCATACTCTGAACCATGGTCACAAGCAGTGTTGTTGTTCATCAAAACAGTCTTCAAAGCACTGAAAAAGGACATTGGCATTCTAGAACAACCAAGTGTCAATATCATTGTCAAATACTCGCAACAGATTGTACAAAACTATCTCCAAAGCAACGAACCAAGTGAAATGGTTCAATTCCTATCCAATTTACAAGATTTGATGCTTGAATGGCCCCTGCCACTTGGAGAACAGTTGAGATTGATGTTTTTTGGAAAAGAGTCGTTTTATTTCAACGAACTCAGACAGATTGCAAGCGAACATCCACAACTGTTGAATGCATTTGTGTTGTTTTCACAGACTTGCTTCCAACTGGGATCCAAGATCCAACAACTGGAACACGAACATTCATTATTGGCAGAGATCAAGGAGTTGTTTCAGGACCAATCGAACAAAAAGAAACTGGGATTGAATCTGAAATTGATTCATTCCATGGGAGATGGCACAGTTCTTGGATTGCATCCTGCATCTGCCTTTAGAGAGCTCTCACAGATGCACCAGTTGCATGTCAGACGCTTTGAAAGCAACCTCCTGCAAGCATTAATGACCATTTCAATCAACAATGGCTTCTTCTTGCCACCCATTGTCTATACACCTGTGCAAAAGTACGACTTTATTGACATCCTTGAGTTTCAGTATCAGCTCATTTTTCAACTCTTGGATCCAAAGAATCTGTTTCACTTGAACATTGGACTGGATTGGCTCTTGTCCATGATTGATTACACTGGTGACAAGAATCTGTTGGACACGGATGTCAAAGACAGCATGGTCTTGTCTCAAATGGAACAACTGCTCTTGAAAGCCATTGACGTCATTGGCATTGTACAGGATCCACTCGCAAGAGTCAAGATTGGACAAGCATGGCAAAAGTATCTCATGTTCTTTTCTAGAAACAGAAGAGGACATCCATCTACGCCTGTGTTGATTCAAAAGATACTCTCTAGACGGTTTGACATTGATGTGCGTGTGAGACAGCAGTTTATGATTGTACAGTCGTTGATTGATCCATTTGACAGTTTGATGGCACAAAAGAGTGTTGAAGAAGATCCTCTGTTGAACGAATTCAAACTACTGGTCATTCAAAGCCATGCATCTGGTGTCTTTGGACTGAGACAGTTTCAGATCGTTTGTAACTATCTCGGCATGAGAATGTCACAAGGAGATATACAGTTGCGTTATTGCACAAGAACAGAGTCTCTTCCAGAACAATGGTTACCAAGAATGTTTCATCATTGTCGTGGACCAGCCATGTTGGGGAGATCTGATGCTGTCACAAGTGGCATGCTGTCACTGGATACACTCTTTTTTTGGGCTTTCTGGGAGACATCTCGACTCTTGATTCACTACAGACTCAAGACACCGTTTGGTGGTCCATTACAGACACTCGAGACACTTGAAACTGCGATTGATCATCTGGTGGAACAAGCAGAACAAAACCATGTGTTTGTTGAACGCTTGAGACACCTGTTGCTCTTGATCGAAGTCTTGGAGATGCAAATCACCAACACAGCCACTGGATCCTTCCATTCCAACGCTTATCCCTCCAAATCTGCGATTTTGTTCTTTTACAGCAATCTCAAGACATGTCAGGATTGGTTCAACAGAATCAGAAAGCGTCTAGAACATGGTAGTAGAATGACAAACCTAGACAGTCTGCAAATCAAGAGCAGTTTTGGTATTCTGCAAGAGTGTCTCAAGCAACTACAAGAAAATCAATCCAATGGCCAAACAATGACACAATCTCTGATTTCCATCTACGAAGCGTTGATCAGAACACGAGATGTGGATCAGTTGATTGGATTGTCAACGTATTGGGCGAAATCTATTCCCATGGATCTTGTGCAAGAGCGCAACAGAAGCACGATTGAAATATCTCATTTTCTGTTGGGTTTGGGATACATGGTCCAAGGCAAGATGGAAAAAGCATTGGCGATGTTTGAACATCTGTTGCCAAGACTGGAATCCAATCAGTTGTTGAAGAGTGAGATTCAAAAGTATGTCTTGGAGTGTTACATTCAGCTGAATGATCCACAGAGTCTACAGTCACTCTATTCCTTGCAATCCACTGCTAGAGATGACAATCAGAATGAGCAAGAAAGAGCATCTGTGTATCTCAAGAAATGGGACATTCCAGAACCTACTCTCGCTTGGAAAGACGGTATCTCTGATGGATGGAACGGTTACTGTCGCCAGCTGTTCTATGCTGCACAAGAAAGACTCTCGTTCGACCAACTATCAGAAAAGATGATTCCATTGCAGCCCATCTACCAGTCACTTGGCTTCAATGCAGTGCAAGAAGATGTACACAATCTCTTGTGGTTACAAACTTATGGAACCTTGTTGCAACAAAAGAGCAGTGGCATCAGAGTTGCCAAAGTCAAACCAAAGGAAGGCATCATGGCAGCAGACATTCCAGGATCACAGCTGTCAAAGTGGATCGAATTGTATGATGCACATTATGACAAGAATCCACGTATCCAGAGTGTCTATGATCCAGACCTGGACGAAATCAGAGCAGTGTTGGCAGAAAATGCTAGAATGCATGAAAACTTGAAACTCGCAAACAGACTCTTGCCAACATCCATCGTTCAAAACGCACTCACACTCAGTGGTCAGTTGAGAAACACTCTGAAGAAAGCACAGTTGTTGTATGATCAACAACAACCAACCAGAGCGATTCAGATGCTTCTGGATCACTTTCAGACGCCAGGTCATGATCAAGAGCAATTTGCCAAAGCGTATCATCTGTTGGCTCAGTGGAAGAACGCACATTTGGAATTGAAACCAGAATTTGAAGATCCCAACGCATTGGAGAGACACTATTTGAAAAAGAGCACAGAAATTGCACCAGACTACTACAAATCGTGGAACAAGTGGGCTGCGTATTGCTACAAAGGCATGGAAACAGATGATCTTGAGCTCGTGTCTGAGAGTGCGTTGGCTTACTTTAATTATCTGAGAACGTTGAAAGAAAAGAAGAGTGCTAGAAGATCAACAGTCAAGAGATCTCAAGTCCATGCGATTACTGCTTGTTTGAGACTCGTCAAGATCCTCTGCAAGTATGGAGAATCCATTCAAGTGTTTGACAATCTGGAATCGACACCTTTGGATCATTGGAAACTCATTACACCACAACTCTTGTCTCGCTTGCATCATCCAAATCCATTTGTCAGACAAGAACTCACGAAATTGCTGTGTAGGATTGGTGCTTCGTATCCACATCTGGTGCTGTATCCAACAACACTCAATCTGTCGTTTGAAAAAGTGCAGCAGGAAGAGTATCAAAAGATTGCAGACATTCTCAAGAGAAACAATCCGTTGCAGATGAAAGAGATGCACAGATGGATCCTAGAACTCCAAAGAATCACTGTCTTGTGGGATGAACTGTGGCTGCACACACTAGAACACATCCAAGTGGATGCAGTCTCGAGATTAGACAGATTGGGACAGGATATTGCAAGAATCAAGAGCAACAAACTCTTGACTGAACAAGAATCACAAGAGATTATCGAAACCACTAGCTTCAACACTATGAAGCCAATCATCTTTTCTCTCGAACGCTTGTGTGAACGGACGATCAAGAAACCAGCAACGAGTTTGGTTGAAAAAGAGTTCAAGAACAAGTATGAACAGACGATTCTCAACGCCTTGGAAGGATTGGAACAGATTCACTTGGACAAACCCAGAAATGTATGGAAACCATTCCACAAGCTCATTCAGGATTTGAATCTGTTGACGAGCAAGCCAAGATCCTTTGAACTCAAAGACGTGAGTCCATTCTTGTCAAGGATCAAGGACTCCCATGTTCCCATGCCTGGTGACACAACAGAGACTGTTTACGAGTGTGGATCGACTGTATTAACACTCCCGTCGAAAACAAAGCCCAAAAAGATCGAGTTTCACTCCAGTGATGGTTCAAGACACTTGTATCTCTTGAAAGGACACGAAGACTTGCATCTGGATGAACGTGTACAACAGTTTATCAGAATGTGCAATCTATTGTTGGAAGGTGACTTGGAATCCTCTGAACGAAACTTGAAAGCAAGATGCTATGGTGTCCTTCCATTTGGAGACAATTTTGGTATGATCCAATGGATTGACAAATCCACTGGTCTCTTTCCCATCTACAGAAAGTGGTCACTGTGGGATCTCAACTGCAAACAGCTCAAAAAGGAAAAGACAGTCCAGATGAGACCACAGGACAAGTTTACAGAAAAGATTCAAAAAGCAATCGAAGACAATGTCATTCAAAAGAAAACACCGAGACACCAATGGCCGATGGATCTGCTGTTGACGATTCATCGACAATTGAAGCAAGAAACACCACAGGATTTGGTGTACAAGGAACTCTGGACAACATCACTCAATCCAATGACACTCTTGAAGAAACAAGCAGTGTTTGCGAGATCTCTGGGTGTCATGTCCATGATTGGTCACATTCTTGGATTGGGAGACAGACACTTGGACAACATTCTGTTGGATATCCAAACTGGCGAGATCATACACATTGATTTCAATGTCTGCTTTGACAAAGGAAAGCGACTACGTGTGCCAGAAACAGTTCCCTTTAGATTGACACAGAATCTTGTGCATTGTCTTGGGTTCACTGGTGTCGAAGGCAAGTTTAGAATTGCGTGTGAACATGCACTCTCTGTCATGCAGCAATCCTCTGAAATGCTGATTGTCCTGTTGGAAGCATTCTTGTACGATCCACTGGTTGATTGGACTTCTTCACACTCTGAGAGGCGATTGATGCATTTGAATGCCAATTTGGGACTCTTGTCTTCCAGAATGAGTACTTGGAATGATCTTAGATGAACAACGACCGTATCTACAAGATTTACAGTCCAAACTTGTCGATGCCTCAAATGACATTCACAAGTGGCACTCTAAATGGCAAAGCAACTCTGAAAAGTATCAAATGCTGCAACAATCTATGGAAATTGGACTTGAAAACGAACCACAGTTTCTGGAGTCTTTGGATCAAGAGATACAAACCCAGATGGACTCCATTTATGAGATTGCTATCGAATGCTCTGAATGGAACAAGGAGCATGAATCCATCCATGAACTGAAATCACAGGATCCAAAGACACAGCAGAAACTGGAATGGTATCAATCCATGATCGCACCTTTCCGCTCAGTGGTTTTGGAACAAGACACTTGTCTGCGTGTGTCTCAAGTGCTGTTGAAGCTGTGTGATTGTGGATTCCAGCCGTCTGTGGTTCAAGAGACTCTTGCACACTTGAATCTAGAGCCACCGTTGATTCCTGATCACAAATTTGAACTGGATTCCCTGGAAGAGTGGTTGGTGCCGTCCAGTGTCAAACTTGACCAAAAGCAGCAGTTTCTGTCCAAGATTTACCATGGATTGGATCAACCAATGCGTCTGATTGATCCCTTGTTGCTTCGTTTGGGCAAACAAGAGTACAAAGACTTGCCGTTTGACTGCACATTGCTCCTAGTTTATGACATTTTAGTCAAACTGGTGCTTGTTGGACAGCCGTTTAGAGACTACTTACCACTGAGTCAACTACAGCAGTTGCAGTCTAGAATCTTGCTCTTGAAGCAGACTACACATGATCTAGTCTCGATTCTCTTGAAACAGTCTCAACTGCGAGCACAATCCAAACTACCACATCTCAAGACGAGACAAGAATGGATGGATCTGATGGAGTATTTGGATCCAAAGCACACCGAATTGCAATCCCTTGGACAGTTGATGCAACACTTGCTTGAATCATTTACAGAGTTTGACGTTGTCTTGTTCAACAATGATCAATCTGAAATGATTTACGCTCCTAATGAACTCCAAAGACAGGATTCAATTACAACTGCGTTGAATCAGATTGTATCCAGAGACATTGCAGATCCCTTCAAGCAGATCATCAAGTCACTCTTGACACTGCGAGAAAAGTCTGATTTTGATCTCTCTGTCTTGACACGCTCCTGTGGTTATCTGGTGGCACAAGATCTGGCTCGATTCCAGGAGCAACAGAAACGAATTCATGATCAAGTCAGATTCTTGAATCCGAGCAATGATTTTGTCAAAACCATGAGAGATTCTTTGGATCCACAACTGCAACTGATTGTCAGATTTGAAGATTTCAGACCAGACAGACCATTAGCTAAAGAACTCCTGCAAAAGACACGATCACTGCTTGAATCTCTCCTAAAGAACCAAACCATTGCTCAAAAGATCAAATCCAGTGGTTTTGTGTCTGCTTCGATGGAAGACTTGTTGGAACAAATGGATTCACTAGGCATTCCAGAA
Source organism: Gorgonomyces haynaldii (assembly GCA_025526955.1). NCBI lineage: Eukaryota > Fungi > Chytridiomycota > Chytridiomycetes > Rhizophydiales > Gorgonomycetaceae > Gorgonomyces > Gorgonomyces haynaldii. The sequence goes on along the minus strand of JAHLJY010000016.1, from coordinate 175,898 downwards.
CTCAGAATCTTGCTCTTGAATCTCATTCACAACCTGGATGATCACTTGACAAAACTCAAGATCGTGTTTGAACCCATTCAAGGTGTTCTGGACAATGTGCTCAAAATCCATGATGTAGATCCAATTCTACAGGTATCTTGTTTCAAATTAGACATGCAGACAGTCATTTACTGACATTTCCAATCTCCAACTGCAATTGAAGCACCTGACAGAGTCAGAAATGGAATTACAGGTGTTGGTATCACACATGATGTTAGATGCAGACCATGCAACTGTTGGAACAGCAGATGAGAGTGTTTTTTGACTCTCTGTTGCAGATGAATGATTTGCAGATTGAATCCAATGAGACTGTGCAAGAACAGAACCAGTATGCTGTTGAAATCTTGTCTCGCATCAAGCAGAAGCTAGAGACAAAGGATGCAGTCGTGGATCAAGTGGACAAGTTGATTTACGAAGCAAGCGACGAAAAGAGACTGGCTAGTATGTTTGAAGGTTGGATGAGTTGGATCTGAGTTTATTTTCTGCCCTTGTTGGATCCAAGATTACTTTCTGCCCTTCTTCTTGGATTTGGAGACAACCGGCACAAACGTATCTTGCACCTGTTGTGGCTCCATTGCAAGACTCTCGGTGGAGTTGGTCCACTGCTCTCCATTAAGATCTGCCTTTCGTCGCTTGATGAATGCTTCTGCGAATTTGCGTGGATCAATCGATGTGTATCCCCCAAGAGAATCATCACAGATCATCCTGATCGTCTCTGATTCTTTCACAGAAATTGACAGCAACACATTCACGAGTTCTTCTACTACTCTTATGAAATGTACCATTCAAGTCGCTTGAGACTGTTCTCAAGGCGGCTTTGCACCATTGAATAAACTGCTGTGACTCTTTCTTTTCTGTTACGACTGGTTTCTTTTGTGTCCATGCTTCTTCTTTTTTCAAGACTGGTCCACTAGCAACAATACTTGCAGCTGATTTGGTCCATCCAGACTGCTGCCCCACTGTGTCTGCATATCTCTTTTCAACTTTCTTCTCACGTTGCTGCTTGGCTTCATCTTCCATGATCTCTGCCAGAGACTTGCGTGATTCTTGCTTGACTGTGTTGGCCCACATCATCTGCAACTCTGGTTTTTGTACAGAGCGTCTGAGCATTTCCTGTGCTTGCTGTTCTCGTTCCTTTTGCTTCTGAGATTGCTCTAGTGCTTCAGCTTCCTGGATTTCCTTAAGAGAGAGCTTTGAGAGAGAAAGTTCCTTGTTGGCCCATGGAGCAAGAGGTGCTGCCTTTTGTTCTTCCTCTGGCTTTTCTGGCTTCTTCTTCTTTTCTTGTTTCTTTTCTGGCTTCTTTTCCTGTTTCTTTTGAGGCTTTTCCACAATCTCTTCTGTCTTTTCAACTGGCCTCTCGATCACTCGTTCAACTGGCTTCTCGACTGGTCTCTCCACTGGCTTTTCAATCACTCGCTCGATAGGCTTCTCGACCACACGTTCAACTGGAATCTTTTGAGATTCCATCTTTTGCACTGGTTTCTCAATCACATGTTCAACAGGTTTCTCGACTTTTTGAATTGGCTTTTCAATCTTTTGAACTGGCTTTTCAATGGCTGGTTTTGCTGGTTTCTGAGTCACTGGCTTCTCAATCACACGTTCAATCGGTCTTTCAACCACTCGCTCTTGAGGTCTTTCAACCACTCTTTCTTGAGGTCTCTCAGCCACTCTCTCTTGAGGTCTCTCGACTACACGGGGTCGTCCGTCGTTGAGAACACGCTCCACTTGATCCAACGGCAAAGGCTCAAATCCAAGTTCAAGACGGGGAGAAGGTGATCGTCTTGGAGACTCTTCTTTTCGCTGATGCTGCAGATAGTTGAGAATGGCTTGCTGTTCATGCGATGGCAAGCCAGCGAGTTGCTGTTGCAAAGGCACTCCAGCAAACGTGTTCTTCATGCGTAGTTGCTGCACATGACGCATGTAGTACTGACGCTCGAGTTGCTCCTGTTCTAAAAGAGATTCCAAGAAAGGAGCTTCCGTGCCGTACTTTTCAAGCAACTGAAACAATGGGATGAACACTGGGTCTCCATCACATTTGATGGGTAATCCAGGCGGAAAGTAGCCTTCCTTGTACCAAGCGTGCATTTGCTCGGACGAAAATGGACCTTGAAGGTTTCCTTCTGGGTCTTTGTAGACCCATTGTGGAGGAATGAATCTAAAAGGTGGAATCTCCTGTTTCGCAAACGGATCAAACGGTTTTTCTGCTCCAAAAACACCCTCACCAAACTGACCAGGTGCAGTGGGCATGTCCCAGAGATCGTCTTCCTTTTCTAGTATGATCAACAGTACTTTTCTCTGCTGGTTTCTGAGTGCGTGTTTTGAAGAACTTGCGATTCTCGCTGTTGATCGACTGCATGGACAACACTCGCTTTTCATTGTCTGACAATGGTTGGAATGCCAATGGGTCCCTGGCTTCGGTCAAAAACGCATCCAGTTCAAGATTAGTGCCTGGTGGAACAAGCAAGTCAGGTTGGTACAGATCAAGCATGGCTGATCTAGAGTACATGAGTGGATTATTTCGTGACCTACATTCAACGCTTGTACATATGTCGCAAAGAAATCACGCAGAGAAATCACACAGAATCCAAGATCCATCAAAGAATCCATGCAAATCATGTTTACTGCTGGTAGGCACTGGCATCATAATGCTGTGGATACTCCTTTCTCAGACGCTCCAGCTCCTGTTGCTGCTTCTTCAAGTGTGGTGGAAGTTCGTCATAGACATCCGTAAAGAGTTCTCCAACAGATGGCTTCTTGAGCTTCTCTGCCTTTGTGAATGCCTCCAAGACTTGCTTTCTGGTCTCTTGTCTGGTCTGCTTCTCTTTGGCATCATCCCACAATCCCTTCTTCTCGAGATAGAGTCTGAACCTGTTGATTGGAGAGTCTCTCTTTTGCCATTCCTGCACTTCTTCCTTGGATCTGTAGGCAGCAGAGTCATCAGATGTACTGTGGTGTCCAATACTAGAATCAGATGCAGTACCGATACGTCATGGCTTCCAACAACACTGGCTTGTGCTCCTCAACTGCTCTTCTTCTAGCTTCCACAGTGGCATTGTAGACAGCCTATCATCAACCTTGGTACCAATGCATCATTGCCATCCACTCTGATCGCATCCACACCATAACCGTGTCCTCTGGAAGCAATACCATCACCACGATACTGCTCAGATGCAGGCGTAGAAATGGCATAGCCATTGTTTCTGCAGATGAAGATCACAGGGCTCTGTGTGGTAGCAGCCATGTTCAAGGCAGAGTGGAAATCACCTTCACTGGCAGCACCATCACCAAAGTAGCACACTGCACAGGCCTTCTTGCCTTCCATCTTCAATGCATAGCCAGCACCAGTTGCCTGTGGGATCTGAGTGCCCAAAGGAGAAGAAATGGTTTGGAAGTTGTGCTTGACAGATCCATAGTGCACAGGCATCTGTCTTCCCTTGCCGTAATCCAAAGAGTTGGAGTAGCACTGGTTCATAAACTCATCCAGAGTAAATCCTCTGTACATGAGAACACCCGTTTCTCTGTACTGACCAAAAATCACATCTTCGTTCGAGAGTGCTGCTGCAGTGCCCATGTGGGTTGCCTCTTCTCCGTAGCTGGTCATGTAGAATGAAATTCTGCCTTGACGCTGTGCCTCATACAAAATTGGATCCATTGTCGAGAGAGTGATCATGTTCTTGTACATTTTCAGCAACACATCATCTGCAATCTCACTTGAAAAACAATACCTTTGGCTCTTGGTCCTTCAACAAGACGTTGCCACTGGTGTCCAACACTCGATAGGTTGGCAGGATGGGATAGTCATTGGCAAATACCAACTTTTCAGTGTATTTGGATCCTGTAGCTCCTGGGAATGCTACTTTTTGTGTGAAACGTTTTGCAATTTTCAACATCCACGCGACCAAAGATTGGAGAAGATGGATCACTCGCAATTTTCAGATTTTACTCGCCATTCACTTGTGTTTTTTGTTGCCCTTTTTCATGGATCGCACTTTTTGACGCTGTGCAGTCTCTTTTCCCTTGTGTGCTGCTTTGAGGATATTCGTGACTGTGCCATCCAATTTGGCTGTCTTGTGCCTAGAATCAACAAATGTACATGTTGCCAACCACTTGTGCGGAGAGTGGAATGTAAGCGTGAGGATTAGGCATGCCTTTGCGCAAGACATCACCACCAGCCTTTTTGGCTTTGTACTGTCTGCCAAGCATCTTGTCCTTGTCTTCCTTTGACAGTCCCTTCTGTTTCTTTTCCTTCTGGTACCAGCGCTTGCCAACCTCTTCCTCTTCATCTCGCTGCTTGCGTTTGTCAAACTTGATCGTGCCATCTGCTTTGCGTGTAAAAGCAACTTCAGACTCTAGACTCTGCTTGTAGTAGTCTTCCTTCTTCTCTTCCACTTGTTCTTCTTCATCACTCGAGTCACGGATCAAGAGTTTTCCTTGGCTCTCTGGTAGCGTTTGTCTTGGCTTTCTTGGCTTTGATTGTGTCACTTGAGAAACGACATTATTGTCCAAAAAGTCAACAATGTCGTCTTCTCTAATCTGCAGTGTCTTTTCGACCACTTGATCCTTGAATTCGTCTGGAATGTACTCTTCATCTGTGCCAATGTCACTCTCAGAGCCATGCAATGCATCATCAAACGTCAATGCTTCTTTTTCCTTTTGGTTGACGTTCTTTCGCTTGAGTCTCTCTTTTCGTTTTTTGATGTTGATGATCAGCTTCTCGTCTTGCTGTGGTACAAACTCACTCACTTGTTCATAAGAGAACTTGCGGATCAATCGCTCGATAATGTGTCTGACCTTGGACTTGAACTTTGTCTTGTGGTCTCTCGAGTGTTCCATCACATTTGTGACAATCAATCCCAAGACTTGTTCAAGTGCATGCAATGGCAGGCAAACAATAGCAACTTTGACAAATCCAATGGCAGCTTTGATGACTTCAGTGTACTTGGATCGCATCGTGATCAAGACTGTTTCAAGCAACTCTTTTGTCAGCTGTGCATCAATCAGATCATGGAACTCAAACAGCATTCTTGAAAGAGATGAGATACTGGCAGACTGCATGGAAGAAGTCGAACCACCCAGACCAGCAATGATCATGAGCAGAAACTCTCGCAGGGAGCGTTGTCTGCCTTCGAGATTCAGCTGTTCAATCTGCATTTCTGTCGATCCTTGCTTCATCTTGTATCCCATCGCCACAAGTGTTTGGTAAGCAGCATCTCTTGACTTTTCTGATGCTTCCTTTGTCGTGATCATGACTTCTGGCAAGCAAGATGGAATAAACCGCAGAATCATGTCCTGGTCGTCCATCATCTCCAAAACGCGTGTGATGAGCTGCATGCGTGCTTTGGATGTACCAGACGACAATTGCTGTACTACTTTTTCGTCTATCAACTTTTGAGCGAGCTCTTGTACGTTCACTTGTGTGTGTTCCAAGACACGGTTGAGTGACTTGTAAGTCTTTTTGAGGATGGTTGGATCTTGTTGTGTGAGCGAGTTGAGCAACAAGTGGTAGAACTGATCCTTTGGTCCTTCTGGTGACAAGAATGGCAACAGAATCAAACACAAGTCCATGATCAAATACACACGCAGCTTTTCGAGTTCTTCTTCAGCATGGATGTTGGCTTCAAGAGTTTGCAACAGATTGATGAAATAGGCATCCACAGCTTCTGGTGGTGCAATAGATAGAAATGCTCTGATTGGCTTTTCGTAGTGCTGAATTTCCTTTTCAAACAGTGTCTGGAATGTCTTTTGCTCCAAAAAGCTTGAGTTCGGTGTTGTGTAGTTGTTGCACAAGGCACCAAGGAATCTGTTGACATACGTTTGCAACTTTTCAATCGTGAGTTCGCCCATGGTTCTGCCATTTGCTTTGTGCTGGATGGTTTCATCGTCATCGCCTTCTTCTGGACTGAGTTCAGTCAACTGCTTGTATCCATTCACGAGAAACTGCAAACCATCACAGACCAATGGTCTCAGATCTGGGTTGGATGGAAGTTTGCCAAATAATTCTTCTGGTGGTGTCTGCAGAATCTTTCCTAGAACAGGAGCAAGTGCAGGAAATGCTTGCTGCACATCTTGTGGCAAAGAAGCACAGTAGCTTGGAAACAGATCCCAGATCTGGAGCGCCAGTGTTTCGTACAACTTGGCTTCCAATTGCTTGTTGTCTGTCCACAATGCATTTGCCTTGGAGAACATTCTCTCTGACAGTGGAGACAGATCATTCACAAAGTAATCTAGAGAATGCTTGCTGAAGATCACACCACGCTGCATGGACCATGGGGAGATCTGAGATGGTTGTTGCAGGGAAATACCAAACAAGGCAATCAAATAAGGTCTTCTAGGTTGGTCTGGATACTCGTTCATGATGTTCAACGGAACACGTTCAGAAAAGTGCTGGATGCCATAGACCTGCACACAGCAGCACAGTGCTTGATCCAGCTCTTGCTTGAAAGGGAAACTACTATTGTATGCCTTGTCATCCCTAAAGGCAAGCATGGCATCCAAAAGTGCAAACGACAACTCAGGAGCATCCACGAGACGCTGCACAAGAGAACCAGACACTGCTAGAATGTATCCCCAGTTGTCTCTGTAGCGAATATTAGTCAAGGATCCTGTTGTTACAAACACTACCAAGCACAAGTGCAATCATCTCCACCAATGGACCTTCTTGCATCATCGCATCCTGAACCATGGCATTAGAGACAGAGTGGAAGAAGAGAGAAGAGAGGACATTGGTTGCTTTCTGAAGAATGACTGCCTTTGTGTCTCTTGTGAGGTCATAGACACCAAATATCTTGGAAAAGAACTGGTTGAGCATCTTTGGATACTCTTGCATCAGCTTTTCAAACGAAGGATCGACATAGTCCATCTTGCCAGTTTCGTACTGCAACACCAGCTGGGAGAGATGCTGAAATAGCTTTGTCATGAGAGACAGCCATGGTGGACATAGGACAGCATCGTTCAAGTGTGGAGCGAGTTTGAGAAGAGATTTGATGACACCATCAATCAAAGGTGCATCAATCCACTTGTCAGAGACCATGCCATCGAGCACTTGAAAGACCCATTCAGTGAGCACAGTGCCACTGCTTGTGGATTTGACTGGCAGCTGCAAGAGCGTGTGCAAAAGTTTCTGCAAGCTCTGGCTGACTCTTTCGTTGTTGGATTGCTTGCCAAAGACTGGAATCATGAGTTTCAGGAACACCAAGACGTGCAGCATCTGCTGGTCATGATCCTTGGACTGCAGATAGGTCTTAAGCGCATTGTTGCAGAAATCCACAGTTCTGGAGCAGAATGGATGGCAAAAGGAAGGTGGTGGCGGATTGTCAATAAGCTTTCTGCAAGCCTCGTTTGCTCTTTTCCTGACTTTGGGTCTTGGATCTGATCCATACTTTAACAGAAACTGATACAGCTGCTTGACATGATCATTGTGCCACTGCTGTGAATCTTGCACAAACAAGAGCGTCTCGATGGATCCAAGTGTGCTTCTAATCAATGGTGCATTGTCATTGTACTTTTCCAACACTGTCACAAACAAGACACCGATTTCGCCCATTTTGAGTCTCAATAGGGTTGGATTGACTTGTCCCAAGCACAGCTGCAACAAATACACAACACTAGCCAACAATTCACCATTTCCTTGGTCAATTTGCTGCTCCAGAAGCGACATGAATGATTTAAAATAGTTGAGTGGCTCCAGTTCCAGAGACTGCTCTTTGAGTGAGCTCTCTACTGCCAGCAAGAGCATAGCAATGCTTTTTTGATTCTCTAAGCCAGAATTAGCTTGCTTTCTAATAGAATCAAACATTTTGCTGTTTCAGAGTCAAGTGCAACGACTTTGTTTCGCTGCAACTTTCCTGAATCCTCCGATGAGCACGTGATTGGCAAGCGCTGAAAAATCACTTCACCAACCGCTCAGAAAGCAGTTCCTTGATTCTCCAGCTGTTTGATCTTGTCAAACGACTTGCCTTGGCTGACTTACCCACCATGCATTCGCAAATCGGAGCTGGCTTTTCACCGGCTCTGTGTTGCTGACAGATTGAGCTGTCGCTACTGTCATCCACCGAGGCTTGTCCAGACACTCTGCGACTGACCTGCTTCATCTACCTGCATTGGAACATCAGACTCGCTAGTATGCAATGGTTTTGAAGCAAGAGAGTCATCCATTCGCTGGAACAGAGTATTGGCTGCAGACTGAACAGGCTTGTCCAAGTCTCAGTCACGGTTGCAGCATCATCGGAACGCTTTCTCTTGGATGGAACCTTGACTGATTGCTGCTGGCGGATAGCTTCGTTCTCTGCTGCATGGCTCGCTGCTGGAGCGTTGGCTGAAGCATCGAGGAACTGTGATAAGCTGCCCTGCCGTGTTTTGTGCATCATCTGCAAGCGACTTGCTGGAATCAGATTCCCTTTGATGATGGACAGGTGTCTACAGTCATGATGGATACGTTCTTTGTCTTTCGAGACATACCAGATCTCTTGCCTTTGGATGGCGTTGCTTTGGAAGCTTGTTTCTTGTTGCCAAGTTGACTTGATTTGCCTGCAGACTTGATGGCTTGGCAGAAGATGGATCTTCAGCCAAGGAGGTGTCAACTGGTCTGAAATCTGGCGGCTGTTGATTGTCGTCTGCAGCACGAGCTCTGGCAACTGGCTTCTTGTCTGGCATGTCTGCCTCTGCCTGCCACGTAATCCATGAACAGATGCAGAATATTGATGGCAGCGTTGATGTTCCTGTCCCACACATGTCTGTGGCAGTGTGGATTGACACAACGGAGACGATCATAGAAGAAGTCTGTCCTCCGGTACTCCTGTGATGGATTTGACCTCGGACATTTGTCGACAAAGTAGATTTGGGCTCACCATACCCTAATCCACTGTTGCCACCACTGAAGAAGGCACAATGCTCTTCGTGCCCCAGCTTTGGCTTTGGATCAACCTGCAGTCTTTGGCGATGCTCTGGTGGATCTGCTTCTCTTTGGTTGGCGTGTCGAAAGCAAGCCTCTTGAATCTTGCATTGTTGTAGAAATCCACGATTGCTGGCAAGTACCGCAAGGCACTCTCACAACAAGACAGCATGCATTCCCAGGTGGCAGTTTTGGCAGATTCAATTGACTTTTCAAACGCCACCACATCTTCACTGGATCCTTGCCACATTGCTGTCACAATCTGTCGATGGCCAGCTAGATGATGGTAATCGTTGATGCATGTAGCATTAGTGACATGAAAGCACTCAAATGTCTCCAAATTAGCATAAAGATGAATTTTATGTAAATGGCACGCTATTGTGTCCAGAAGAGAGTGCCAAACGCAAAAAAGCCGCATCCGACCGCACAGGGGAGTGCAGGCAGGTGGGGCTTAGTTTTTGAAGATAAACACGTCTCTTTGATGTCTTTTATTCTTTCTCGATCGACTGGAGGTCTCTCGATGCTCTGGTCTCAATCTGGGAGGTCTCAGATCCATTTCATGTGTCTGTAGTGATTTCTTGTGTTTTCTGGAGGATCGGGACGCGTCAGTGGTCTCTGATGAAAGACTTGCCATGATGTGACATCCAGCGTCCATCACAAGTGTTTCTGCCGAGTTTCCACCGCTTCTGCTGATGTTTGGTGGATCTGCACATTTTGTGTCGCGTTGATACTCTGATCAAAGATTTTCCAACAGTAAGATGGATCTATCATCCAATGTGCTCTAAGATGCTGTCAGAGCATGTTCCACATATCTCCATCAACTTCCACACCAAGACCATCTGGATCATGAAACTAGACCAGAGACACTCTTAGAAACAAGTGCCAAACAGAGTACAGCTCAATCGCGTGATATACCGACTCTGTATCCAAGCCAACAAGAGACAGGCAGACTGCACAAGCTGCGCATTCGTCCCAATCATTCCCACACAGGTGATCCAGGCCACTGTCTGCTCTCTGTTTCTATTCTTGTGACAGTCACTTCTTGACACGGCTCCAGAGACGACAACAGCAGGAGAAAATAAACCACCACCCAGAGAACCAGCAGTCTGTCTGTAGACTTCAGAATCTATCCAAAGACACAGAGCTGACAGCAGTCTGAGCACATTGCAAATCCACAGACTCTGGTCTTGTCATCCAACAGTCTCATCTGTGGTGGTTGACTGGAGTGACAGACAGAGGTCAAGAGATGAGTCAACAGTGCAGGTAGAGGGATAAAGAGCACTGGTGTACCATATTGTCCAAAAGTCTCCAGATTCACCAAGTGCGACGGAAAGTGTGTTGCTATCATTTGGGTTATAGCACCTACAGTAAAGTCCAACTCTGCCAACAATGCCACTGAGTGACTGGAAAGCGGCGTTGGTCACTAGCTGGCTCTACTCTCGATATCGGTTGGTCTATTGAGTGTTTCCTCTTGGGTACACGCAGCATCCCTTATCTGGTGATAGGGCTCCTCAATGGGGAGGGTCCCAATTCCCTACTTGGAACTCCCGGCTGAATGGTCGAGAGTTCAGGAGTCAGTCCTGTCATGGGACTTGCCGGGACTACCTGGGACAGGACTGGGAGTCCTAATAAGGACCCCTAGGTGGCTGATATGCGCTTGATTTTCTTTCATACACAAGTAGATGCGAGTAAAGAGCGAGATCTGTCTTTTTATCCACCAGATCTTGCACACTCATGTAGTCTGAGTTTTGGAATTATCATCAGATCTGGGTTCAGCAGTGGTTGCAGAGGTGGCAAAGGTGGAATGTAGATACGTGTCAACGCAAGCCAACTGTACCACCATCTTGTACCTTATGTTTGGCATTAAGTTGACACATCTAAAGGTTAGGGGCACGTTTGGTGGCCAAGTTGGTGTTACTTGCATTGTTTAGAAGTCAGAGGGCGGCAAAATAATTCGAACGGATTGAATCTCAGTCGTACTCACGTTTCGTACTTTTCACTCACGGCACATCTGACAATAGCTCTCGTTCAAATCCCAACTGACTGGTGTGGAAAGACTCTGGGAGACTTGCCGCGGAATGGGTCATTCCAAATCCAAAGAACAGAAAAAAGAGCCAGTGTTCAAGAAACTAAGCGAAGTCTTGAAAGAATCTAGCACCACAGCAGAGTTCAGGGCTTGGCTCAAGAAACAGCCATGGCAACACGAAGGACACCATCTGTCAGAGTATCTGGACTTTGTTCTCAAAGTGAACAAGCGATACAGTAGCTTTACGTCAGGACAAAAGTGTGGCGATGACATGGAAAAGGGCAAAGACTTGCTCCAGGAGTTGGGTCATGAAATCGTGTCTTTGTTTGGCCATTTGGTCTTTCAAGGCAAGAAACTCATTGATACTGTCCTGGAGCTAGAGTCTGTGTCTTGTTTTGCCCCCATGCTCGAATACGCGCAAAATGTCATCCAAGAGCAGCTGCAGTTGTAAATGGTCCGGTTGAATGTCTCTATTCAGTAAAGAGTGGCTGGTCTCTCAGACTCGATTTCCACTCTCTTGGATAGAAAGTTCAAATTATCTTTACAATGATAAGATCATGATCTGTGCCTTGGGCACTGCGTGCTCGATCCAAATCTTGGCTTGTGATCGTACACACTTGGGCATTCGTGCCTGGGTCTCTGTAAAAGAAGATATCTTGCTCTGCATCGTAGCCAATCAGAACAATGTAGTGTCCAACAAACTCTGATTCTGTCAGAAACTGGTATCCTGATTTCCCATAGGAAATGCAGCAAGACACGAGACTTGATGGTTTTTTGGGTTCACGCGCTGGTGAGGATGGCGTCAAGATTGTTGAGCCTACAGAGGATCGTCTGGTGGGTGTCAATGTACGGGGAGAGGAGGAGGGAGACGGTGTTGGAGGTTTCGCGTCTTCGTGCTTTTGGAACAATCGCTTCCAGAAGAGTGATTTTCTTGCTTTGGTGCATATTTGACACACCAGATCGTTCAAATTTACAAGAACGATGCAGGCATACTGGTCAGCTGACATGAAGCGCTTCAGATTCTCCATGGACACAATCAGAGGAACCACTCGGACTTGATGATCCTGTGCCTTGGCAAACAGCGAATGGACAATCTTCATGTCCTGACTGAGTGACCCGTAAAACTTGTTGGTGGAGTGCTGCCAGTTGACTCCGATATAGCTTGTATACATGGTAAAATCAGTGACTTGAAAGTAAGCAAGGATATATGCCAGCTGAATTGTCCACTCTGAGCTGATTTGCCGTACTCGCATGAGTTCTGGTACAGAAACCCCCGGTTTGCATAAGGCTGTCAGAATCATGGAAACTGCAGCAAGCCCGCAGTCTGTTGTCGTCAGTTGAGGAATATGCGGAACGCTGTCCAGCATGTCGTTGTTGGGAAAGAAGCAAAGTGTTTATGAGCCTTGGAGATATGACAACTCTAATGCAATCCTGTCACCTACAGCCAATCCCTTTTTGGTCATCTTGATCCAGTCCTTATCGAATTGCAACAAGCCCATTTCTTGCCATTGGAGCATCTTGTCATCCAGGACCATATCCTGTGTCGAAAATGGCTCAGTCTGTCTAGTTCCATACGCAATCCGCTCCAAGAGTTCATCTTTTGGAGATAAGCGCGTCTGCTTTCTGATACCATGTCCCCGTTCCTGGACCTGTTCCATCCACTCTCTGGGTGATAAAATATTGTATGTTCTGTAGCTGCCTTTAACATCTCTCAGTTTGCCATGGGCTCCAGGACCGACTCCAAGAAATGTCTTGCCTTGCCAATAGCCCTTGTTGTGCGTAGATTCAAACTCTTTTGACAACGCAAACGAAGACACTTCATACTGATCATACATTTCAGTCATTTGTTGTGTGAGCTCAAAGAAATCAGCGAGTGTTTCTTGATCGTGCATCTGCAATTGCTTGTCTTTGACTTGATTGAACATCTTGGTGCCTCTTTCGAGTGTCAGTTGGTATAGTGACAGATGTGGAATACCCATCTGTGTGATTTCTCTCAACTGCCGTTCCCAATCCACCAATTGATGTCCAGGATAACCATAGATAAAGTCAGCAGACACATGATCAAACAGCGATAGAGCAGTATCGAGCATCAAAAGTGCATCATTGACTGAATGGTCCCTTCCAAAGAGCTCCAATGCTTTTTGATCCAGAGACTGTATGCCAAGAGACACTCGATTGACACCAGTTTGCTTGAAAGCCAGTAGCTTCTGTTTGTCCAGCTGTGTTGGATTGCATTCGAGTGTGATTTGGTCTTGTGGATTCAATTGCGAGATCATGGATCCAATAAAGTCTGGACTTGCCAGTGATGGTGTTCCACCTCCAAAGTACAATGTTGTTGCTTTGCGATTGCCAGCTTCTTTCAACAGCAACTGTTCCAGTGATTTGGTTGAATTGGGTATCAGATACTTGTTAAAGGCACAATAGGTGCATTTGGCTGTGCAGTATGGATAGTGAACATAGACTTGCATACTTTGCCAAATGGGAAACTTTCAAAGCGTTTCGACAAAGGACAAATCCATCCTACAGCTCAAAGTGCAAAGAGACAAGCTCAAACAGTATGAAAAGCAGCTGATGGTTGTGATTGACAAGGAAGTAGCGATTGCAAGAGAGCAACTACGCCTCAAGAACCACCATGCAGCACGACTGGCACTAGCAAAGAAAAAGTATCAGGAACAGTTGTTGGAAAAGACTGGACAGCAACTGCTGACACTTGAGCAGCTTGTTGGGTCGATAGAGTACGCGTTGGTGGAACAGCAAGTCCTGAAGGGACTGGAAGAAGGCAACAAAGTCTTGAAGATTATCCATCAAGAGACATCCCTCGACAAAGTGGAGAAAATCATGGATGACACGCGAGATGCGATTGAATATCAAAATGAGATACAGGATCTGATCTCCAATCACTTGACAGAGCATGATGAAGAGGAAATCATGAAGGAACTGGATGCTCTTGTTGAACAAGAGACAGATGCAAAGATTCTGGAACTGCCATCGACAAATCACTTGCCTCAAGGTACATTTACTTACAACAGTCCAACTGGAGACACCCAAAGTGTCAGAAAAGACAAAGAAACAGCTCGTGCCTGCCTAGTCTGCAAGCAATCGAGCCAAGACTTGTGGATGTACATCTAAATCCCACGGAGAAAACACAATCTCAGAGTCACAGTCCTCAAAGATAAACTTGTTGCTCTCCTGTGCCAAATAGTGTGCATTTTGATCGAATGCACTGTCGAGTGTCGTCTGTGTCTCTACTTCTATCGCATGTCTCGTTGCTTCATCCAAGACCAAAATAGTTGTCAGATACAACATCACGTCTCTCACGAACAGCTGTTCATGCCAGACTGGAAATCCAAACTCAAGATTCACTCTACCAGAGAGCGGATGAACGAGTGGATGGTCCAACCGTGTTTTGACAATGATTTTGGGTGGTTTGGTGGGGTAATCTTCAAATAGCAACTGAAACCGAACGATAGCGTCTCTATACACACCTTCCTTTACAAACAACACACCAGTCCATACAGTTGTAGTCGACATGAGCATGAACACCCCTGGATCACACTGAGTCTGGTACTCTATCAGCAAACATTGCTCCTCTATAGACAGATCTGGGGAGGGTATCTGTGTTGGTTGAAGTCGATCCAATCGCTCCTGCACGCTCATTCAACACTGCAAAACTTTTCAGCTCATGCTTCGACTGGTGAGACAATTCAACCGCTTGCACATTCAACCTAGACAGCTGGTGTTGAAACCACTCACGCTACAACTACGAACAATGGCGACAGAGTTCAAGAAACCAAAAGTCGCTTCAAGACGCTGGCTGAAACCATACAAACTCAAGAACCACAAAGGTGCATTGGCTCGATGGATTCTAGTTGGCAAGGGCATGTTCAAGCGACAAAAGGCAGGCAGAAACAGACTCAATCGCAAGAATCGTGCACGCAAGAAGATTGACAAGAGAGTCAGAGTTTTGGCCTCTAAATCTGAGCGTAGGCTGCTCAAGAAGTTGATCCCATACCACAAGAAGAACTATCTCAAATAAAGGATCTCACTCAGAAGTATGAAGCAGTATCACAAGTCAGTGAAGACGTCTGTTTATTGCACTCTACAAGTTGGCAGTGATGAAGCTCTGGAGAGAGGCAGCGGAGAGACGAGAGTACACGCCAGGATAAGTGGCGGAAGCACAACCGATGCCGTAAGAGACAGTGCCTGCAAGAGTGACAGAGGTGCCAGATTGGACAAAGATTGGACCACCAGAGTCACCTTGGCAGGTGTCAACACCGCCGTTGGTGTAGCCAGCACAGAAGGATGTGCTTGCAACGTTTGGATAAGCAGTTCTGCAACGTGCATCAGTGGTGGCAGGGACCTTTGCCTCAAGGAGGACCTTGGAGGCAGAGCCGCCGGATGAAGTGGTTCCCCAGCCAGCGATGGTAAGAGTGGTGCCAGCAGCAGTAATGGATCCGTCGTCAAAGGAGAAGTTGTAGCCAGTGACACCAGGACCAGAGGTGAGTTGGACCTTCCAGATAGCAACATCGTAACCAGCAGAAGTAGATCGGTAGCTTGGATGCTTTTTGATGGAAGTGACACGGTAATCACTGCCAGCTTCAGCAGAAGTGGTCTTGCGCAAGTCTTGACGGTGAGCCTTGACAGTCAATCCAGTGGTAGAGACATCGGAGCAGTGAGCAGCAGTCAACACGGTAGTTGGGTTCAAGAGGATACCACCGCAGAAGTGGCTGCCGCTACGTTGAAGAGAGACAAGCCATGGATACTTGAAGGCAGTGGCAACGGTACCGCCAACGATATCAATTGGTGCTTCCTTTGGAGCAGGGTTGGCAGATGCAGATGCGATGAGAGTGTTCAAGAGAAGAGACATGCTGCTGGGGTGTTATCACAACGTTTTATACACCTATTTGGGTCCATGGGTCCAAGATGAGTGTTTTGTCCAGAGACAAGTTCCCTCCTTGGCGGTCTCGGAATGACCCAAAGTCGATTGTCTTCTTTTTCATTGAGATGTGCAGATCTTGTGTGTTTTTTTCTTTTGGAGCACTCGGTTGTGGGTTTGAGAGAAAGGGTCACGCCGCCTGTTTGGACCCGAAAGGACCCCAGGTCGGAAAAATTGCATGGGATCAACACCCGAGCAAAAATAATTGAGATCTGATCGCTCGAGATTTGTATGATTGGATTTGATGGCAACCGATCCAAAAGTGTGGATTTGCACCATCACTGGGTACAGTATGATAGAGAGCATAGCAGTGTCAAATGAGATCATTCATGAGGGGCTGGTTCCCAAAACTTTGAAGGGCACGTTCCAGAACCTTGCAGAACCCAATGGCACACTGTCATGAACCCATAAATTCAGAACAAAGATCGTCCCACAATCTGTCAGTACATGTCACAGTGCTTGCCAAAAATGAGCAGTTTATTGTACTCGACACTCCTTTTTGGAGTCTCTTCTTGCAAACCCACTCTTTCCTTTAAAGCTTGACTGTGAGTTGACAGAATTCTGAGATCCTTGCCTCCTCTTGCATTGATGATCCTGTTCGTGTCTGTGCTTGAGACAGAACTTTTGAGAACACGAATGACAGACTATCGGCACCATCTCTCTCTTTGTACATCCCTTATAGGAGCATTGGTTCTGGTAGACCTTTGGCTTCTCACGGCAGCCACTCTGCAAATGTATGTAAACAGTTTCGTTTGGATCTTGCCCTGGTGCTGTTGGAACGACTTGTGAGCAAGCAGGACAGATGACGGCTCTTGCATCTTTTGGATGCTTGGGACAGAAATGTCCATTCGTGGCGGTGCCGGGGTTTGCTTTGGAATGCTCCAGACAGAACTCCTGTTGACAAAAGTAACATTTGAATGGTAGGAAATCCAGTTGGTGGCAGTTTGTCTGCGAGCAGTGTTTTCCCAAGTGAGGCAGTTCCATCCTTTGCGGGCAAGATGGACGAGCCCACTTTGAAGTATACCAAGTGGAAATCTTTCACAGACGAAACTGTTGCTACACTGGATGTATCACATCGCTTTATCGCTGTCGGAACACACAATGGCAATGTACACATTCTAGATCTCGAAGGAAACCCCATCAAGATATTTGAGCTTCACAAAGCACAAGTGACGAGTGTGATAGTGGATCAGAGTGGAGAGTATCTTGGTTCGAGTGGATTGGATGGACAAATTGCGATCCAGAGCTTGTACTCGACAGAGAACATGATGTTTCCCAACAAGCGACCGATGCAGAGTGTGTGTTTTGAACCTGACTTTGTCAAGAAGCCAACCAGATCGTTTTTGGTCGGTGGTCAAGAAGGGAATCTGACATTGATGTCGAAAGGCTGGTTTGGGTATGGACCAACAATCATCCACTCTGGGGATGGTCCCATTTACGGCGTCTCTTGGCAGCAAGACATTCTCGTGTGGTCGACAGATCTTGGGATCCACTTTTACGACCTTGCAACAAAGCAAAAGTTTGAATTCATTCCTCTGGAGCAGGAACAGAGACAAGATTTGGTCAGATGCAACATCTGCTGGAAGTCTCTGACAGTCTTTATGATTGGATGGGGAGAAACCGTGATTGTGGGTGAAATCAAAGACAGAGACAAGAAAGATGCACAATCTAATGTGTCTGCCAAGTACATCAACATTATGCACCAATTCAAGACACCATTTCTGATTGCTGGTATTTCACCTTTCAAAGAGCATGTGCTCTTGTTGGCTTTTGTTGGCACCCTTCAAGACTATCTAGAGCTGCGATCAGAGTCACATCCACCAGAAATCCATCTCCTGGATTTGCAGGGACACATTTTGGATACAGATCAGTTGCCTATCCAAGGCTTTGCCAAGTACAAACTGAATGATTATCGTCTGGTGAGTCTGGAAGAAGGCACGGAAGCAGTCTATTATCTGTTGTCGCCAAGAGACATCTTTTTGGCGCGACCACGCGATCTGAATGACCATGTGGACTGGCTGGAAGAACAAGGAGACTTGAAAGCAGCAGTAGAAGCAGTGAGATCGTCTGCAGAGTCACTTTTAGTCAAACCAGAGCGTCTCAAGGACATTGGCAAGAAATATTTGGACAAACTCTTGAGTGAAACCAAGTATGAGGAAGCCAGTCTTGAAATGAGCAAGATTCTAGGACAGGATCTTGCAGATTGGGAAATGTATCTATCCAGATACAGACAGCAGGACAAGGGAACACTTTTGATTCCTTATCTGCCCATTGACAGTCTGAAGCAAGAATGGCAGCCTCTGACTGACTTGTTGCTGTCACTGGTTGAAAAGGACTATCCAACACTCTTGATTACCATCAGAACATGGCCAGAGAGTGTGTATTCGATCCAACGATTGCTAGAATCAATGGAGCCACTTGCAAATCCAAAGAGCGACACGCATTTGCTAGAAGTCGTGTCTGAATTGTATGATCATTGACAGAAGGTACAAAAAGAAGCATCTCTACGCAAAAGCACTCCAGGTTGGATTGTGGTTGAGACAAGAAGATGTCTTGGATCTCGTGGAGCAGCACAATCTGTTTTCAGTCCTACAAGACGATCCTTCGTTGGTGTTTGATTATGAGCTCCATCTTGTGGAGAAACATCGAGTTTCGTTTTCATTTGACTCTGATTTGCCACTGTCTGTGCTCAAAACAAGACAGTTGGTCCAGAGTCGCGGATGTCAACTACTAGTGATGAACACTGACAGAGTCCCAGTATTTGGTTTAAGAGTAGATTCGCACGATTGTAGCAAAGCTAGACAAGCATCCAAGATACCTGCATTGCTATTTGGATGCACTTTGGGACAAGGACACAAACGAAGCCACAGATTTCCAGAAACTGCAAGTCAAGTTGTACTGTGACCATGATCCCTCCAAACTCTTGAACTTTCTGCGTGTGTCTAATGCTTACTCTGTACCAGATGCCTATGCACTTGTGGAAGAGCGTGATTTGGTGCCAGAGATGATGTTCTTGCTGGGAAAGCTAGGAAACAACAGAAAAGCGCTGTATCTGATCATTGACAGACTAGGAGATGTCGAAAGAGCGATTGAATTCACAAAAGAACAAAACGATCAAGACCTCTGGCTGGAGTTTTTGACGTTTGCAAGAGACAAGCCACCGTTCATTGTAGCTCTCTTGAAGCAAGTGGGAAGCTATTTGGATCCACTGATTGTGATCGAGAGTATTCCTGAGGGGCTGATCATTCCAGATCTCAAACCAGCACTGATCAAGATTCTCAAGGACACTTCTGGACAGATGTCGCTCTTGAAGGGCTACGAAGACATTCTACTGTCAGACACATGGGAAGCATTGATGCATCTGGTCAAGCAACAGACAGCTGGACGAAAGTTGAATGATCCAGAGTGCCAGATCTGTGGTAATGGATTCAAGCCAGACCAAGAGACCCATCTGGTATCCTTTCACTGCCAGCATGTGTTTCATGACCAGTGCATTGACCAACGGAAGCAAATCAGCAGTCCATTGCCAAAACGCAAAGAGAAGCTGTATTCGTCCATCCATGCCATGTACTCTGGCAAACGAGTGATACTAGAGCAACCAAGAGTTTCTGTGTTGAGGCAGCAGTTGCAGTGTCCACTTTGCTCAGAAACAAAATAACTTGCCTGATGAATTATCTCGTGATTCTGCTGCTTCTGCTGCTTCTGGTGCTTGTGGTTGTTGGACTATCACTAAAGAAACACAGAAACAAGATTCTGCTCTTGGGAATCTCTGGTTCAGGCAAGACTGTCTTGATTCACCAAATCATTCACAAGACAAGAGTAGAGACAGTTCCATCACTCATGGTGAGTGAGAAACCATTGGACAAACTAGTGCTGGTGGATGTTCCTGGACATGAGAAGCTGCGGTTTTATTACACCAAATACTTGCAAGACTGCAAAGAGATATGGTTTGTGTTGGATGGCAGTGTGAGGGACATGCGACCAGCAGCAGAGTATCTGTATGATGTGCTAGTCAATAATCACATCTCAAGAAATGCAACAAAAATCACGATTTTGGTGAACAGAAGTCAATTTGAGATCAGCAGGCTGCAGGAACAGATGGAGACTGAAATGTATCAAACTTAACTCAAGCAACCAATTGAGACAGTCACGATCTGGAGATGTGGAGCAACACGAGTTTCTTGGATACGAAAACGAAGATTTCAAGTTTGAACATGTGCCGAATCCAGTTGTATTTGAAGATCAAGAAGCGTTTATTCAGGACTTTTGACGCTCCTGCAGTTTGCCCAAGAGTTGTGCCTGCATCTGTTGCTGCTGACGTAAGCTGTTGAGATCTGTCGTAGAACGCACGTCGTTCAAGATATCCTTGGTCTTGCCAAAGTAAATCTCTTGGATGGCGTTTCTCATCTTGAATTCCATGTCTTCGACCAATCTGCCCATATTCGCAACATGAGATCCAAATCCATCCAGCTGTAAATCTTGCTCATGCTCGGGTTAAAGAGAGTACTTGGCGTGTCAGATTGCCAGCAAGCTCCACGTTCGGAATCTTGTCTGAACCAGCACGTAGTTGAAGCATCACAGTGGAAGTGATCTTGTAGTGTGCTGTCTTTTTGGATTCCTGCACTTCAATCACATGGATCGAATCCCAAGTACCCGTGGTTGCATCAGTCCCTAGAATCAACCAACAGACCTTTTTTGATGAGCACCACTCCAGCAAAGCCTGGATCGAGATCCCACAGATACACTGACGAGACACCGCCTTCGTAGTAACTAAAATCAACCCAATCACAGGTCTCGATAAGTGTCAAATGCTTCGTTTGCAAGTGTCTCGAGTTTAGACAATTGCGGACTGGGTTGGATGCCGTCCGTTCTTGGTTGGTACTCTTTGGACCAAGGTGACCTGTAAGATTCCCCATCTCTGTTGTAGTCACACAACAAAAAGTCTTTACCAGTGACTTCGCACTTGGCTGTCCTGAGTGGTTGGTCAACGGTCGAGAGCAGATCCTCTGTCAGATCTGGCACAAGTCCAACAATCTTTTGCAAGTTCTGCTCAGTCTTTGTTGGTGGGAGTCTTCTAAGCAAATCCAAACAACAATCGAACGGTTCTGCCATCAAAGAATTTCGCGAAGTCTGAGAACAAAAGCCAATGGTGGATCTTGCAGATGGACATATTTGAAAGATGAGTGGTATCAACATGTCTGTCACATGTCTCGCGATTCTTTTCTTACAAGTTGATGCAAAGAGGATTTCGAGCAATGTCATCCAAAATCCTGTACAACCATCAGTCTCAGTTGCCTAGACTCATTGTCCCTACCCTCAAGGAGACAACAGACAAGTATCTCGCATCTATCAAGCCATTGTGCGGACCAGAGGACTACAAACGCAACCAGGCTTTGTGCCAAGAGTTGATCGAGTCTGACATTGGCAAGACACTGCAAGAGCGTCTCGAGAAACGCCAGCAGACTGCCAAGAACTCGTGGTTGATCGATTGGTGGAATGACTATGCGTACATGTCGTACCGTGACCCAGTTGTCATCAACGTCAACTACTTTTTTGCGTTTGTGGATGACCCACTGCGCAGAGATCCAGCCGTGAGAGCAGCCAATATCGTGCAAGGTGCGATGCAATTCCGTGATCTTGTTGTCAACGAGACTTTGGAGCCGGATGCTACCAAACAAGGACCATTGTGCATGCAGCAGTACAAATTCATGTTCAACTCTACCAGAATTCCAGAAATTCCATCGGATATCACGCGCACCAGCGATCCAGAACAAAACCAGTTCATTATTGTCATGAGACACAATCAGTTTTACAAATTGGATCTCTTGGTCGACGGTCAGCGATTGAGCACTGATGAGTTGGTTGCACAATTCCAGCAAATCTACAAACTTGCTGGCACCAAAAAGGACGATCCAGTCGGCCTCTTTACGACTGAAAACCGTGATGTGTGGACCCAGATTCGCAAAGACGTTCTTGCTGTTTCCAAAGTCAACCAGGAATCTCTCGATCTCATCGAACGCGCTGCATTTGTCGTTTGTTTGGATGACAGCAAGCCAGTGACAAAGGAAGAGATCTCTCGTGCTTGCTGGCATGGTGATGGACGCAATCGCTTCTTTGACAAGAGTTTGCAGTTTATCATCTTTGACAATGGCAAGGCTGGTTTCAATGGTGAACATTCGATGATGGATGCTACGCCTACATCTCGTCTGTGTGAGTATGTTTGCGAGTCTATCGCTACTGGCAAAGTGAACCATGGCTCTTCCAAGCGAGAGCTTGCTTTCCCTCGCAAGTTGCAGTTTGAATGGACTCCAAAGCTCAAGCAGCAGTTGGTCCAAGCTGGACAGCAGTTTGACCAAGTGATTGACAAGCATGATTTGCAAGTGGTTGTGTTTGAAGCCTATGGCAAGAACCTCATCAAGAAACTTGGTGTTTCTCCTGATGCTTATGCCCAGATGGCTATCCAATTGGCTTACTACAAGATGTACGGTGTCTGCAGAGCCACTTATGAGTCTGCTCAAACCAAAAAGTACGAATGGGGTAGAACCGAGACCTGTCGTTCTGTTTCTGTTGAATCTGCTGCTTGGGTCCGTGCCATGCAAGATCCACACTTGGATCTCAAGACAAAGGGTGAACTTGGTCGCAAAGCCATCAAGTCTCAATCTGCCTACATGGCTGACTGTGTCAACGGAAAGGGAGTCGATCGTCACTTTTTGGGTATCCTCATTGATCCTAGGATTGCGTCTGTTGTTGAACAAGAACGAAGAAAAACCAAAGTTGTTCTCTGATCCAGTCTTTAGCCAATCTTGCCACTGGAACCTCTCTACTTCTCAAATCTCTTCCGAGTACTACCAAGGCTACGGATGGGGTGAAGTGGTGCCAGATGGCTACGGCATTGCTTACATGGTCAACGACAACCGTCTGCAATTCAACCTTGTCTCTCTCAAACTCAAGAACGATCATCTGAGACAGTACTTTATCGAGGCCTTGCACGAGATGAGAGCTGTCTTTGAAGCATCTCTTCCACCACCAAAGGCAAAGCTTTGATAAACTCATTGCTGGTTGCATTCTTGTACTTTGGATCTGTCCAAGACTGTCTTCTTTTTGAATTCTTGTTCCCTCAGGGTTTCATTAGAGTCTGTTCTTTTGATCTTTGTGTCATCAGTGTCTACTTTCAATGTCGGTTGTCCAGCTGTCTCCTGGCATTCGATACCATTGTCTTTGCTTTCCAGTGGTGTTTCTTCTTGTGATTGTTGCGCGGTTTGTTCCACCGCTGCTGGTTCTTGGGCAGTTTGTACATCTGATTGCGAGACAGATACAGATTCTGGTACATCTGGTAGAGACACAACTGCTGGATCTTGGGATGGTAGAGACACAACTGCTGGATCTTGAGAGGGCTGAGAAACAACGGCTGGCTCTTGAGACGAAATAGAATGTGGCAAAGAGGGAGAGACTTCAATGGGATCTGGAGTCTGCAGATCTTGCAGCTTAAACTGCGCATCTGCCAATCTGCGTCTCAGATCCTCAACAACCAACTCCTTTTCACTCAATTCTCTTGTCAAGTGCATCATCTTGTCAGTTTCATTCTGCTTGACAAGTCTTAGTGTTTTGTAATTGTCAAGGAGTGTCTTGTACTCTGCTTTCAGCTGATCCAGTTGGATATTGGAAACAGCATCTCCTGGACCAGTGATGATGAAGCGCTGAGAATCCATTGTCAAGAGTCTGTTTTCAAGATCGTGTCTCTCTGCTTCTGATTGCGCCAAAGCACTCTCTAGCATCTGCACTCTGTGTCGCATTTCTTCTGTGGCAGTCAGTTGCTTCAAACGCTGTAGATGATTCTGCAACTTGCTCTGCTTCTGCATCGTGAATTGATGTTGTTTAGCAAGATGCGCATGCTCTTGAGCAAGAATCTGGTTCTTGGATTCCAGTTCCTGTCTCTCTTCTTCCACTTGGCCCAGGAGGGACTTTGTCTTGACTGGCTGTACTTCTTGCTTCTCCAGTTGCTGCTGCAGTTGCAGATTAATGTGTCTCTGATGATCCAAATCCACATTCAACTGTTCAATCCATTCCTGCTGCTTGCGACACTCTTCTGGATAGTCTTCCAATCCAGTAATCGTCTCTTGTAGCTGTTTCACTTGTGCATCCAGATTCTCATTCTCTTGCATCAATTCTTGGTTTTTGGATTCTTTTGTCATCAGATCTAGTTGCAGTTGTTTCAATACATCAAGCATGTCTTGGTTCTCTTTTGACAGCTTTTCTACTCTCTGTCCAAGAACACTTGCTTGTTTGTCTTTTTGCACAGACGTGTCCATACGCTCGGACATAAGTCTCTCCTTTTCCTGTTCCAGTACATTGATTCTAGACAGTAGTGTCGCATGTTCTTGCTCACTCTCTTGCTGTCTCGTCTCCAAAGACTGCACTTGTTTCTGCAACTGTGCATTCAACGTCGTCAAGTGCTCCTTTTCACTCTTGACACTCACATACGAAGACTGCAGTTGTGCATAATCACTCTCGAGTTGACCAAAACTGGATTCGAGTTGATCGAGTCTCGTTTGCTGTGCTTGCAGACTGTCTGTCAGTTGTTGGTTCTCTTGCAAGAGAGATGCACCGATTTCAGCTGCCATTAGGAGATCTTGCTCCTTTTGTTGCAATTGTTCTTCCAGATTCATGTTTTGTGGCAAGTGAAGTGAAGAAGAACAATTTATGACTAATGTACTAAATTTCTGATAGATACTGGATTCAGATCTGCACATACAACAGCAAGGGTATCCAGACCAGAGTATGGCTCTGGAGATGCTGATGGAGACAATGGAGGAGTCGACAGATGCACTTTCCCATGCCTCTTGAGTGCGTCTAGCCTAGAAAAGGCTTTCGGGCATCGCGAACATTGAAACGGGCGAAGGCCACTGTGTGTAAGGAGGTGTCTAGCGAGGTGTTCAGCTCTTTTGAAATTCTGTGAGCAGGTGTTGCATTCATGGAGTGCTCGGGCCATCAGGAAAGAAATTGGTAAAGCTTCCGAAATCGCTGTCTTCATAGCCAATAACGATGGCGTGATCGTTCCTGAGGACGGGTACCCCACATTCGAAAACGCATCACCAAATTGCGTGATCAAATGATGTGAGACGCTGCTTCTAGGAGACCTTCTGGACTAGGACTGGGACATACTATACATTCTAGACCCAGGTCTGTGATGGCTTTAGCGGTTGTTGGTCCAAACGCTATCAACGTGTGTTCCTTGAGTCTGTCCTGCAACAAATGCACAGCAGAGGGTGAGCAGAGGATCCATACGCCTTCTGGTACATGCTCCACTTTGGGAACAGTCTTGTACACCTGAACTCGCTCCATTTCAATGCCATCCAGAGTGTCTAGTGTCTTGTCCCCCACCAAAAACAAGAGTGGGCCGCCATGTTCCTTCAGGATTGGAATCAGTGACTGTGCATTGCCTTGTCCTACAACACACTGGAATCCCATCTCAGCCATGCGATCTGCTGTTGCTTTCCCCACACAAAAGGCTTCATTCCACGACGGATGTCTGTCTTTCAATGCCCACAGTGTCCTTGAAGACGTCACTACCAAACTCGCATCCTTCTGTTGCATGAATCTGTTCTTGACAAGATCATGATTCATTTCCACAGTCTCAAACAGTGGACAAAATACAATATCCAACCCTAGATTGGAATACTTTTCAGACTTTTCCAAAAACAACACAAACCGCATGAAAAGCTGGAAAACTGTTGAATGTGACAACGTTGTCAAGACAGACAAGCTGCTGTTGATTGGAATGCTGCCATACCAGCAAATTGGATTGTCTGGGCACTTTGAATTTGGAGTGGTTCGTGGTGCAGTCTCTGTTTTTGGACGAACGGTGCATTCTGATGAACAATGGCTAGAGACAAGAGGAGAAATAGAGTTTTTGAGGTTTGAGTCTTCAAAGCCCTTGGGATTTAAGGCAGTCAAGTGGCAGAGCTGGAAAGGCTCTAAACAGCTGAATGATGACGTTGAACAACTCTATAGACAGTGGGAGTTTCGTAAGAGCAATCCACAGTCGACTATTCTTGCCTTGAGACCATTGGGTGATTTTTCATTGGATCAGCAGCAACTGCTTGGATCCATCTACACTGGACCACTCTATTATGACATTGAGCAGTGGCAGCTCTTGGATTTCAAGAAAGCAGTTGTGATTGGCAACAGAAACACTGGAAAGTCAACACTGTCTCAACTTCTATGCAACTATACACAGGAATGCGTGTATCTGGACTGTGACTTGGGTCAGCCGCAATTTACACCCTATGGCATGTTGTCTTTGCTGCATGTTCAGTCACCGCTCTTTGACAGAAAGCCACAGATGATCAGATCGCTGTTTTTAGGCACTAATTCTGCTCAGTATGATCCAGATCTGTATGTCGAGTCCTTGACGAGACTGGTGAACCTCTATCATCAGTCATACAGCCATTTGCCACTTGTTGTCAATACAAGTGGCTGGGTCAAAGCCATGGGACTAGATTTGCTCTTGCATCTCTTGAACATTGTGCAGCCAGACTTGATTTACCAGATGCATGACTTTGAAGAGCGAGAAACCAACAATCCAAAGAACATCCCTGAACTGCCTCTTTCGTTTGAGACAAGGATTCAAAAGACACCACAAACGCTCTTTAGGCATCATGTTTGATTCTAGATCTAAAACCAATGCAGCAGAACAGCGTCAAATGGTGCTGGAAGATTACTTTCGTAATCTGGTGTATCCGTACAGTCTTTCTTGGTCTAGTGTCTACATCAAGTTCATGATCGAAGACGTGCCATTTTCACAGTCGATGGTGGCTCTGAATGGATCGATTGTGGGGTTGATCCATGATCCAGCCCTCAAACCAGCACAACAAGTCCAGTTCCATCCGTTCCAGTTGCCAATGTCTATGGAACATCATTGCTTGGGTCTTGGCTTGATCAGATCGATTGATCCAGAGACACAAGTCTTCCACATTCTGACACCAATCCATCCTCAAGATCTGAATGATGTGAATCTGATTGTGAAGGCATCCATTGACACTCCCATCTCATTCTATCTCAAACACCAATCCTCAGAACGTGCTCCGTATCTGTGGCTCATGCACGAAGGCATTGGAGGCCAGACACTCAGAAACAGACACATTCAACGCAAGAAATAAATTATATTGTGTGTCCAGCCAACTCGACGGCTTCCAAAAAGTCTCGCTCTGTGATTGTTTCGTGCTGCTTTACAAATCGGATGATTCTCTGGATTTCGTCCTTTTGGAACTCTTTTGTCGGTAAAATCTTCATAAACTGCACAAACACTTTCTTGGTAAACTGCAACTGGTCTTCGATCAACCTATTTTGAGTACACCTACCCTTTCAAGTGGAGCAGCAACACGTTTTCGTAATGTGTGATCTCCCTCTTGACACCATTGATGGAGACCACTTTGTTGATCAACTCCGAGTACCAAGGATGCTGTTTCAGTATGTTGTGATTGATTTGTCGTTGCTGGTGCATGTGTTTTTGTCGCATCTGTTGCAAATCTTCAAAGCATTGTGCCTTCTACCATGACAATCAATACATTATGCAGTTCAAAGCAGTTGGATTTGGATGAAATCGTGTGTTTGCGTTCATAGTCCAATCTCTGGAGCTCTTCATGCAGCAAGTAAGACAAGCGCTGTTGCTGCTCATAAAAGTCATGTCTGGTCATAAAGAAACGCTCAGCAACGTTACTCTGGTTCTTGGCTTTGATGCCAAGTGCGACTTCCATTTGCTTTGGTGTCAGATTGACTTTGTACTGTGGTTTGTACAGTGGATCTTGTCTAAAATAAGCAGATATACCCTTCTTGTTTCTTGGATTTGGGTTTCTTATCCTGTGCTTGCTGTTCCTGCACAACTTCTTTGCGCTGTGATGCCTCAAAGCGGTTGTAGAGTGATTTAAAGTATGCCTCTCTGTCCAAGTCAATTCTAATGTGCTCCCAATCAATCTGAGAGCTCTCTGTCTTGGCTTGCTCTACTTTGTCATAAGTATGCTCGCGATCGTCATCTTCACAGGCTTGCGTGAACGGAATGCCAAACTACCATCACACAAGATACTCGTACAGAATTGATTCTCGCATTTGACTTGGCCATCTTCTCTTTGATGTACCGATACCCGTTTGAGTGGGATTTGGGGACTTCACGGAACTTTCTACGCTCCTTGTCTGCTTGCTTTCTGAGCATCTTCTTTTCTTCATCCAAGAGCTGCATCTGCTCGAGTGCAGATTGTCTGTCGTCAATAGGTATACTCGTTTTCGTCTTTAGTGTCGATATCCAGGGCAGTATACAGCAACTGTTCAGTGTCAATGATGGGGACACCCAGTGGTCTGTAAAGCTCCTTTGGATCACTACAGAATCCAGTCTCAACAATATCCTGCTGCCTTTTCTTGCGACTGTGAATCTGCTGCTTGGTATCGACTTGTATGAGCATCTAGACCTTCGGTATACTTGGCATCTGATCGAGTCACCACTTGCCGTGATTCATAAGCGCGCAGTTTGTGTTCTGCCTGTGTGAGGATGGTGTTTTTGAGTGATTGGGGTATATTGGAGAGATCTATCTTGTCCTTGTGCCTGAGGAAGCTGTGCATGTTGTAGCTGTATCTGCTTGTCATGTTTGAGACAAAGTCGTGACGTCACTGTCAAAATGTCAGCAACAGCTGTCGATCAGACGTTTAGTCTTGGATCTGATAAAGAAGAGTGAGTGTATGGCAGCTGTCACTTGTCCCCAAGACAGAATTCCAGATGTCTCTTGCCCAAGAGACAGACTCTCACCTATCTCTGAAAGAGCAAGTGACTGTCTATAGACGGTTTATTCAAAAAGTAGCCCAGTTGGATGGAGTGCTTTTGGGCTTTGGTGGAGGCGCGATACTAAACTTGGACAAATCTCCACTCTCTTCCTTCTTTGGTGGTGGCTTGATGGATCCAATGTTGATGCTGATCGTCTGACCCTCTTTCAAGCTCAGATCTAATTTTGGTCCAGATGAGATTTGTGGTTTGTCTGCATTTCTGACTCTTCTATCGTTAAATGGATTGCTTGAAATGGTCCTGCAGTGCGACATTCATGTCAAAGGCCCACGAACGCTCTGGAAACCCAAGACCCACGAAAGCATGCTTTCCTATCATCATCTAGAGCACCAGAAGCCTGGTCTTGAATCTTGATGACAAAATATCTGCTAGAATCACTCACTGGCTCAACACTCGTGAGATTTGGGTCAACGGGACACTTTGCAAACAGTTCTCCAGAGTTTCCATCCTGGATTGAGTCAAGATACTTCTAGATGCAGTGCAACATCATCTCCAACAGCAATGACTCTCAACCGTCCAGTCCAAATGGGTTTCTCCACATCCCAATCTCCAGCTCTGTACTGCCTTGCTGTAGTCCTCGGTGGAATCTGGTACACCATACACTCTCTAATCACACACAAAACAGATTCGTACATTTGGGTGCAAAGTCGTGCAAGCTTTGCAAGCACTTTCCAAAATGTCTTCAATCATTGTCACTTTTAAGGATACTGTTACTCAAGAACAAGTCAAAGAACAGCAACAGCTGGTCATCAAGAACGGTGGAAAGATCACTAACGAGCTTGAATCCATCAATGGCTTCTCCTGCATTGTGCCTGATGCTTTTGTCAAGTCCTTCCTTGAACATCCTGGCATTGACTCTGTTGAAGCTGACGGAGAAGTGAGCATTCTTGGCAAGTCTCTCTTCAAGTAAACTTCTTGCACTCTCTCAATCAGTCGCTTACTGTTATTGCCTTCCCTGGCACTGTTCATACTCTGTGAGTTACTGTATTGAAGGGTGAGCAGCGTCATTTTGGCGTGACTTCTTTTTTTCTTGTTTTCAGAATGTCTGTCGTGCCAGTTCACAGGTGCAGGTTCTTCAAGTACTCTTCATCCACCATTGTTCACATGGCATGGTCTGGAAAGGAGCTGGCTGTCGCTAGAGGCAACGGCAACATTGAACTTTGGACGTTTAGAAAAACTTGGTATCACTCTAGGGTCTCTGTTTTAAGACTAGACTATCAGTGGCAACCCAGATGAACCCATCGAGGCACTAGTCTGGATCAGAAACCGTCTTTTCAGTGCGGGATTGTCTGGTGTGGTTCTAGAGTACGACATGGTCCATTTGAAGCCAAAATCTACCACGCATTCGATGGGTGGACCTATTTGGTGCATGAAACCCAACCAACAGAACACTAGAATCGCTATTGGCTGCGAAGATGGACATGTGCGACTGTTTGATGTGGAAGACTTTGGACTGACTTACTCTGGTGCACTTGAAAAGCAAAAGGAAAGAGTGATTTCCCTTGCTTGGCATCCAGATGGCTTGATTGTTTGTGGCTCTGTTCATGGCACCATCAGGACTGTGGATCTGACAACTGGAAGAACAGTGCAACGCATGAATGTCGACAGCACAAAAGAAAAGGATACTATTGTCTGGGAACTCGCTTGTCTCCCTAATGGCACCATTGTGGCTGGTGATGCTCTTGGACATGTCTCGTTTTGGGATCCACATGTTGGCATTCTCAAAAAGATGGTCAAGGCACACATGGCAGATGTACTTTGCATTGCTGTTGCAAAGAACGGCAGAGTCTTCACTTCTGGTGTCGACAGACGCATGGTCCAACTCGAACACGTTGACAACAAGCAAAAGTGGGTCATGACTGGACAGAAACGCTACCATACACATGATGTCAGATCGCTAATTTATATCGAAGAAAGACCTTACGATTGCCTTGTGTCTGGTGGCGTGGATATGTCACTGATTATCTCAAGCCCTGTGAATGATTTCAAGAACATGAAGCAACAGAGAATGCCTACGTATCCACAGAAATCCATCATCTCTGTCGCATCAGAATTGCGTCTTGCGCTTGGTACTTTTGACGATCATTTGCAACTCTTTGCTCTTGGAGCACTCACAGATCCAACAACTACGGTCAACGATCGTGATCGTTTGGAACACATGCACCAGAGACAGATTCTGCAACTCAAAGTCAAGGTATTGGGTCTAAAACAAGGGAAACACGAATCTGTTGTGTTCTGCTATTTCAGCAGACGGTACTTGGATTGCTTGCTCCAACAGAGATGAGCTGCGTTTGTATCATCTCTTGTATGATGAATCCATGCGACCAACAGTCGATAGAGTGCGTGATCTGCCTGGTCTGCCATCTGCGTTTGTCCTCAAGTTTACAAACGATTCATCTCGCTTGATTGTCGGTGGTAGCGATGGTGTCATTTACGTCGTTGGATTAGAGGATGAGATTGCTGTCTTGTCTGCCTTTGACTTTCACACCAAAGGCCCAGAAGGCAAACCAAAGCAGGGCACCATTCTGACACTCGCAGTGTCATCTGATGACTACTGGCTTGTCTCTGGAGATCATAAGAACAGAATCGCTGTGCATTCTCTGCTGAAGAGCAAAGTACTAAGATTGACTCTAGTTCAAGACTGTTTTACCTACGTTCCACTCTCTGCACACCAGCATCCAATTCCATCCATCCAAGCCATGGATTGTGATCACACTGCAGGCAAACGAATTCTTTGTCTTTGATGTCGAGAGCAACCACCTGCTGCCATGGTCTCAAAAGAACTCACACAATCTGCCACTCAAATTCACAGACAAGACAGATCCAATCTTGGGTGTGTGTTTTGACGATGTGCGTCAAGATGCGTTCATCATCTATGGCTCTGGCTACACTTGCACAGTGGACATGAGAAAGCCAATGCCACCAAGAGATGCTAAACTGAATCAGATCAAAGGATCACATGCTTTGGAGCTGAACGACCGCTTCCAGAGCATCATGGCTCTTGTTCAAATGGGATCTGAACTCGTTGTTGCCGAGAGACCTGTTTTGCATGTACTGGCTGAACTGCCGCCTGCATTTTCGAAACACAAGTATGGACAATAAATCGGTTTTTTCCCAAAATGTGGCAACTTGATACACTTCCTTTAGAGCTCCGTGACTTGATCAAAAGATATTTACCTATCAAAGACTACATGAGACTCTGTTTGTGTTCCAAACGCTTCTACAACAACCGATTTCCCCTGTTAGCAAACTGGAAGATGTCAGATTGGTTTGATCTACTTTGGAATGGATCAGATGAGATCCTGATTGAAATGACACTCTGTAAACCATTCGATCACAACGATGTCTCACACCCCTTTGCTCAGGCCTGCAAACAAGGCAGATCTCTAATTGTCTCACATCTCTTGACAACCAATGTACAGCCACATCGCAATGAGAACTGTGCGATTAGAACAGCTGCTTATCATGGACACACTGAGATTGTGAAAATGTTGATCAAGCATCCGTTGGTCAGTCCACACGATCACAGGGATTGCGCACTCCGACATGCCAGCAAAAATGGACACACTGATGTTGTACGAGTGTTGTTGCAGGATCAGCGGTGCAGGCCGCAATCAACCAACAACTACGCCGTCTGTGCAGCGTGCCACAATGGACACACAGACATTGTCAGATTGCTTTTGGAAGACCCACGTGTTGATCCTACTGTAGATGACAACCACTGCATCAAGCTGAGTGCCCAGTGTGGTCATGTTGAGATTGTGCAGTTGCTGTTGCGTGATCCAAGAGTGGATCCAAGTGCACAGGATCAACTGGCACTCAGGCACTCTACCAAGAAGGGATTTGCTGCCATTGTGAGTCTGCTTT
The DNA here is from genome assembly GCA_025526955.1 of Gorgonomyces haynaldii. Lineage (NCBI taxonomy): Eukaryota > Fungi > Chytridiomycota > Chytridiomycetes > Rhizophydiales > Gorgonomycetaceae > Gorgonomyces > Gorgonomyces haynaldii. Next base: position 143,311 of record JAHLJY010000016.1, on the reverse strand, counting down.
TGAAGCATCCCAAAGTGGATCCCACAGTCAGATTCAATTATTGTATCAGACAAGCCAGTCAAAGGGGACACATTGATATTGTGAGATTGCTGATGCTGGACAAGAGAGTGGATCCATCATGCAATGGAAATGAAGCCATTCAGCTGGCAATCTTCAAAGGACACATTGACATTGTGAATTTGTTGTTTAAAGACAGCAGAGTCATGAACCAGATCAAACGAACTCACATCTGACACTCATTAAGACGCCATCTGAGACACTTTCACTCCAGAGATCGCTGATAGTCTTGAAAAGACATGGAATCTTTGGTGGATTGATACCTGGTGGCTTGAATCTCTTGTATGTCTTCTAATCTGCCCTGAAATCCAGCCTTTTGCAGTAAACTGTCGATGGTTTGTCTCTGATTCCATCCTTGCTCCAGTGCCACTGATGGCAGATACGTTGCAGAGTATCTTCTATCCAACTGGAACTGAATGGTGATGCCATGCACTCCGACAGCCCAATCAAAAAGACCGCATGGCTCAAAGTCAGTCAAGAGCGACAGTGAGCACTCTAGATCCACCAGTTCTTGCTTGGAAACTGGCTTGAATCTTGTGTCTGTTGCTGCTGCTATGGCGAAATAAGGTAGCTGTTGAGAGAGTGGTTTGGATTGAAAGGTACCGATGCAGCCTCTCAACAATCCCTTTCTCTTCCAAGTCACAAACACTGGAAACGATGTATGATCGTCCAGCGTTGGAAGTGGTTGATTGTTCAAGTGAGATTCTAGGGTCTTGAAGCAAAAGATGAGATAGTCGAGAGATTTATAGCTGTCTGATGCCATCCTTGTCCACGATCTTGATCACAAACTCGGGAAGATTGGCAATGAAACGCGTGCGCAACTCATCTCGGCACTTTTCGACCAGTTTCAAGACTTCTTCAAGGGACATGTTGGGTTTCCAGTAGCGATCCATGGTAGACATGATAAAGTAGGATGCGTAGCCGTGGCTGGCAAACGGAAGCTTGACCATGTTTGAGATGTAGTCGATCCAGTACAACTCTGCTGCGTCCTTGGTCATTCCAGCAATCAACACATTGATCTGATACGGATTCTAGAGTAAATCAGAGTACACGGGATCGCAACGACGTTGCTAACTCCCTGCGGACATACGCAGCGACGCTCTTGCACGACAGATCAAACCCGTTGCGCATCGAGTAGAGTTTGATGTTCTTTTCAATGTACTCTGAAAACTGTACAGTGTCTCCAGCCTCTCCAGAATACACCATCATCGTCTTGCTGTTCAAAACTTTGGTCTTGTCAGCACCTCTCTTCATCACAACAATCGAGCGAGCTGTCAACGCATCTGCTGCTGTCACAACAAAGTCCTTTCCTTGGATGGCGAATATCACCTCAAGTCAACAATTTTACTTCCATTGCCAGGGTAAGAATTTGACGCGTCAGTCGAAACCAGACATCAGCTCTTGTTTCAAATGCTCTAGGGCAGCCATCAGATTGGGTTGCTGTTGATGCTGGTTGAGAAGATCCTACTATCAATATAAAAACCTGCACTCGTTCAATGATTCTCTTTTGTTGCTCATGTTCCTTGTCCAGAAGCATCCTCAGACGCTCTCCTTCAGCTAGTGCACGTGCATAGTCTTGCACGTTGAGTGTCCGCTTCAGTTGGACTTCTGGAATCTTTTTGGTTTTGGGTGATTTTGGTCTGATTCCAATCTGAGAGAGCTTGTTCAGACACAATTCTAGGTCCTGCTCCATTTTCCTAGTCTTATCTTTGAAACCGCTTCTCTTCCAGGACGTGTGTCAGTCGCTGTTTGTAAATTTGCTGGTCCTTGTGATGCTGCTCTCTTGTCAGTTGCAGTTCCGTCTCTAGCTTTGTGATTCTGTAGTCTTTTGGCTCCTGACTTGCCTTTAGATGTGCCATCTTCTGCTGCACCATGGACATTCTATCATCCAGTTGCTGTATCTTGTTGGAGAAGAGCATCTTTTGGCTGTCCAGCAGCATATTGACGTGCAGAATGGTAGGGATCTTGGATGCTTTGATCAGAAGCTCTTCCTGCAACTGTTCAAACGACTGAATTGTCTTCAGATTCTTGAGACCCAGTTTTTGATCAAAGATCTGGTTGAGCTTTGACAGAATCAGATTTCTCCTCTTGACTTCATTTCGCATCCTGTCATCCTTGGGCTCTCCAAGAATTGGTTTCAAGATCATCCGTTGCTCTTGCGGCTCCAGTTGAGAGAGTTCTTGTGTCAGATCAATGATTTTGTCTTTCAAAGATCTGTTTTGTAGCTTTTGGATTCTCAATTGCTGCTCTCCAATCTTGCGCTGCAGCTGGATCATTTCTGATTGTGCTAGCTGTGCTATCTTGCGTAGTTCTTGCAGTTGATCAAACTCTACAGATTCATGTGTTTGACCGAGATCTTGTTCAGGGTCTTCGTTGACTCTTGCAAGTGATCTGATGGGAGAGTTGTTTGCATCTCTCATTCTCGTTTGTGCACTGATTCCAATGTCTGTCATTCTCATCTGTGCACTAATACCGACATCTATTGTTTCTGGTGGATGGGAAGAAACACTGGCATCTGTCATCTCTGGTTTCTTTGTTGTTCCAGCATCTACCATTTCTGGCTTTCTGAGAGTTGTTGTGTTCGTGGATTGAAGCTGTTTGATTGGTGAAAGTGAGGCATCCGACATCTTGACAGAATCGAGTGCTCTGGCAGTGTCTTGTAGCAGTTGTGTGTTTGTTCCAATCTCTTTCAGTGTCTGACTCTTTGTTGGAGATGTAGAAGCATCTCTCTGAAGCTGTGTCATTGGTGAGGTAGAGGCATTCAGTGTCTGACTCTTTGTTGGTGAGGTAGAGGCATTCAACGTTTGACTCCTGATGGGAGATGATGCAGTGTCCACTGGTTCAGATTTGGGAGAAAACTCTTCTAAAGCAGTTGCAACTCTGGCAGGTGAGGTGGATGATTCTGCTGAAATGGTAGCAACTCTAAAGGGTGACGTAGATGCATCAGCAAACAGTATCTGACTCTTCACAGGAGGTGCATCAGTGATTGGTGGTGTTTTGACGAGTGAACGCGCCAGATCCAGACTCTTTTTGGGAGACAACTCTAGCTGTGACTTTTTAGGAGACAACTCCAGCTGAGAGCGTTTGGGGGACAAGTCTAGTTGAGACTTTTTGACAGATTGTCCGATAGTTGTCCTTTTGGGAGACAGTTCCAACTGCGAGCGTTTGGGAGACAACTCCAGCTGTGACCGCTTGGGAGACAACTCCAGCTGTGACCGCTTGGGAGACAATTCTAGTTGTGAACGCTTGGGAGACAGGTCCAACTGTGACTTTTTGGGACTCTTTTTCGAAACAGGTTCGTCCGTCTGCGTCCACTGATCCACCTTTTCAACCTCCAAAGCCAGCATCTGCTCCTCCATCAACTGAATCTGAGTCATAAACTCAGCCCGCTGTGCTTGCATCTCGTCTTGCTTGTCTTTCAACTGTTGTCGCAACTGCTCTACATCCACATCAGATTTCATGTGCTCTAGAGATGCCTTCATGTGCGCATGTTCCTCTAGTAGCATTTGTGGTCCTTCAATTTGGAAGCGGCTGATGTTCTCTGTGAGATAGTAGATTCGCATCTTGAGACCAAAGTTCTCCTTTTGCAGATGGTCTATCAGCTGTTTTCAGTTGATTTACTTTTTCTTGCTCATTGAGACCAAGTTGCATCTTGGGGAAACTACGTCCAGCTCTCTTCGACTGTCTCGCGCACACGTTTGTTGTACTCTTTGCGGCTTTCAGTAAACATGCGTGCTGCTTCTGCATTGGCTGGACTGTTTGGGTTGGGATCGTGCAGGAGCGATTGGATGGAAGTCAAGATGGCTGCAACATCATATGTAGGAGACCATCGGTTCTGTAGGATATCCAGACACAAGTCACCATTAGCATAGACCTAGAATCACTTGTGGTACATTTGGGTGGAACATTCGACTGACAAACTTTACATGGGGAGGCTTGGTTGGATAAGACTCGTCAAAGGTCAGGACAAGTTTAAATGTGCCGTCTTCGAATGGTGTCTCTTCTGGGCCAAAAATCACTGCGTTCCACACCAGCACATTGTCTGGACAAGGGGACCCAGACACTCCTTCGGGGGGATCTGTTTGTAATCGCTTAAAGTCTCTCATCAATCGCCTCTTGCATGGTGTTGACATCGGAAAGAAATTGAATTCATTTTCTCAAGGTAGCGAGTCCAATCATGAGACCAGCAAGTATCACTGCCACAGTCAATTCTAGATGGTAGGTATCCTGATGTGGGATCAGTGTGAGTGTGGTGTAGCCTTCGTTCATGCGTTTGTAGCAAATCAATGAAAGATCATCATCTGTGTCCAAAAAGCACTGTTTCTTGTCTTCCAGGTAGTAGAGTCTTGGCTTCTTCATCCCAGTCTTCTCTCTCAGGTACTGATGCAGTGTCTCGAGAGATCGCTCAGTTGTTGTGAATCTCAGGACTTTTTGTCCCTTGAACTTGAAAGTAAATGGTCCCTGGTACTTGGATACTGAGATACTGTCATCTGGAGAGACCCATTCGTTTTGGAGTCTCACAGATTCCAATTGCTCCAAAATCACTCTCGAGAGCTTGTACAGCTCTAAAAGCCCACAGATGTTGGAGTCAATCAATGGCACATGTGTCTTTCTGTTCAAGACCAGAAACTCAAATGCATCATCCAAAGGCGTGTTGATGTCCAAAGGATCATCCTTGACCAGAAACTGCGAGATGGGAAGAGAGAGATCATGCATCTTCAAGACATTGACCAGATCAAAGGAGGTAAAGTACCCCAGGACCTTGGATTGCGCAGAATAGGGCTTGCCATCGACAGATTCATAAACGACAACAGCAGTCTCTTGTTGCATGACCATGCAGTCTACACACTCTCTGATCGTCCAGTTGTGTGGCACGAGTGGGCTGCTTGTTCTGTGAAAGTACATTGCAATCGGATCATCCACTGGTGTTGCGGTTTCGAGGCGATAGTCCACACACTGCTCAATCGTCAAGAGTCTGTACTCTTTGGTGTCAGAAAGCACTGGCAGGTGTCTGAAATTGCCAGCAAAGATCTTGTTGCAGGCATCGTCGATTGGGTCGTCCAGCATCACATATACTGGGTTTCTGGTCATAATAGATGACACCAGTTTCTCTAAACCAATGCCTCTATGCACCGCTTTTGCAATGTCTCTATCCGTCACAATGCCAACAAATTCCTCTTGTTCCAGAATCAATAGACAGTTTTGTTGCTTGTGTGCCATCAGCGATACTGCTTGTGAAATAGAACTTGTGCTGTCTATCGTTGGACATTTTGGCGGATTCAAGGCAGCAACGGTCATGGCAAAGTCCGAAATGTCATTCTGACTCAAAATGGGTTACAGAAATGTATTCAACGATTAAAGGCACATCTGCCACAGTGATTGGTTCTACATTCCTCGCATCTCCAATACCACTTGTTGCAGACCCAACCACAGCCAGAGCATCTTTTGTACTTTGTCTCAATCCACAACTTGGTCCAATGGTGTCGATGTGTGTCATGGTGCTGATACAGATAGCGCAGTCTTTCACGCTCCATCTCATTTGCGTGGGGTGCTCTCTCATTGAGGATGGTCTCCAACTCTTCGTGCCGCCAAAGATCGCAGTTGCATGTTCGAGGAATCCAATTCGCATTGCACACATAGCAAAACTCCGTCTTGCAGATCATGCAGGTCATGTGGTTACAATCTCCTGTTTTCTCAATGCCAGCACCACATCCTGGACAGATCTTCCATCCATTGGCCCAAACCATGGCTTTGAATTCAGGATCCAAAGTATTGACATTGGCAGACGTGATCGAGAGTTGCATCTGTTTGTACCGCTCCATATCTTTGTTTCCAAGAGACTGATCAATCAACTCTTGTTGAAAGTTTTGCTTGCAGCATCTGACTGGAAAGAGACTAATGTCTCTCAAAGCATTCAAGCACAACTCTGTAATGCACTTTTTGCAGTAGAAATGACCACAGGGAGACTTGAGAATTGTGGGTTCAAAGCATGAGATGCAATCACTGGGTTTTGGATCAGAGTGCTTGACAGATGTCATTTGAACATCTTTCGTTCCAGATGGTTCTGCGACTTGTTCATCTGAGACAACTGAATGAGCATCAATCTGCAATTTTCCAAAAGCATCAAGCAATGCCTGGTCATGCTGTTCTGCTTGTATTCGTTCCTTTCGACTTGCTAGATTCAGTGCCATTTGTCTGTCCCTGGACTCTTGATCTGCTTGTTCTGCAAATTCTTGGACCATCAAAAGTGGAATACCGTTACAGGAAGCAATGGCAGCAGCCAGTTTGAAAGATTTCACCCACCCATCGCATTCTTCTTGTGTTAGTTTGACGGCAAGGACAAAATCAGAGTCTGGATCAGACTTTCCAAGTGTTTTGGAGTGATTCATGTCATCAATCAACACTTGGACGCAAACAAGATAGTCTTCGTGGATTGGCTTCAGATCTTGCCCATTCGAAAGTTGGCCAGAAAGAGAGCCAATCATGGAGAAAAGATTTCCAATGGCTCATCCGATAAGCTTTCGTGTCACCGATTGACCCGGAAGTTTATCGCTCTCTTCGCATGCTTATCAACATCCGCAGCCAACACTATAGCAGATACTGTGTGAGACACAAATGCTGGAAGATGGTTGGATGTTGGCAGAGACAAATACTCATCGCAAACTAACTGGACAACTGACATTGATAGCTTGTCTACTACAATGAGTGTGTCAAAGTTATCAGAATCCCAGTCATAGTGTATTGACATAGTGTGGCTTAGGCGTTTCCACAACTTTGTCACAGCACCGAATTTCTTTCCGACTTGGAATGAGAGGTTACGGCAGATAAAACGTCTCTTGCGACACTAGAATTGACTTGTCAGAGCTCTACGACCAAGGTGCTTTCAAGAGTGTTTACCAAGGCACTAAAAATCTGGCAACAGAAAGGGACAACCTTGTGTATGCAAACTCTTCAAGGACAATGATGTCTACGAAGAAATCTACTTTAAGCATGAACTTAACATCGTTGACAAAGCATTTGAGATCACTACTCACTTCTATAACGACAATATCATCACTGGCCCATCTACGTCAACAAGCCAGCCATTTGGACTTCTCGGAATGCAGGAAATAGGAACAACTCGCTCTCGTGGAGTCGTTGATCAAATATTGTCCCTTGCACACCAAAAGACTGTGCGCTCGATAAATGTGCTCCAAGCTTGATTCAAGCAAGATCTCACTAATTGGCTGATATTCCATCAGTTTTAGTATGCCATGACTGCCTGGACATCAATTTTCAGGTTTGGTTCTTTGGAAGTCTCTGTGAGGTGTCAGAGTCTGATTTGACGTGAAGTAAGCCCTTTCAGCCCGGTTTAACGTAAATCTGAGGGAAAGCTGTGTAATCTGGCCGATCTTGACAATAGATCGAATATTGAGACAACGCAGAGTTGGTGCGGTTAATTGTTTAATCGCATTTTACTTTGCATGCAACGAACAATACTCTGAAAAGTGCAACTCCAATACTGGATGGACACCAAGAGATGACTCCATGGATTCAAGTGACGCAAGCATTGAGTCACTACTCTTATGATGTTTCCAATGGCCTGCTGTTGCTGAGTGACTTGCAAGGTGGCAGCTACAGAAAAGCATTTGCCATTACAGATCCAGTGATCATGTCCATGACGCAATCGCATGGCCCAACAGATCTGGGTCTAGAGGCCATTGTTACATTCTTTGCATGCCATAGATGCAATCAGTTTTGCTTCCAAGACTGGATGGAGCCTCAAAAACAAAAGTCACACTTTCCATGCCAAAGAGGGTTTCCATAGAACTCCCCACCCGCCAATCTAGAGCACCACTCTCTAGACAGCATGGCGTAGTTATTCATCGTACTGGATATGCTCGTGTTGACGATTTGCCACTGTTTTTGGAGGTATCCAGATCATTGACGAATGAACGCTTTTGAAACTTTCAAGAGTCAATGGATTGATAAGCAAGTGCTGGAACTTAGGGGTCCAAAGTGTGCACTGGCGGGTTGTTCCACCAAACAGCGTTGCACGACCGCCACACTGCACGTGAGTGCCAAGTGAGGGTCCCCTGCTTTCCATGGACAGGCTATCGCTTGCATTCACCTACGGCAGTCTCGAATGCCCTACATCTATCAGCAAAGATGCGGGACCGGGTTCCTCTTATGACAAATGTTACAACATGCCCAGTTTCACCCACTACAACAACAGTTACGTGATGGGCTGGAAGATCACTCTGAACAACTTCTTCTTTTACTACGAGTACAACTGCACCACAAAGGTGGATGCCTTGGATTATCCGATCAATGGTACTGCCATCAATCAAGGCATCCAGCAGTACTGCTTCAAGCCCAATGTGACTGAAAACATGACGATCTTGGTAACCAAGTACAAGAGCAGTTCTCCTGCTTTGGTTCCGACTGTCTTGGGACTGCTGTTGCTTTCCAGTGTCTTTTAGGACATTCAATGAGTAAACCATTGGAATGTGGACTCTAATCCAACTCTTTTGACAATGACATGTTTCGGTAGGATTCCGAGAATCGGATCACCACCAAAATCCAAATCTAGTGTTGCTGCTTCCAATATCTCAACCAGAGAGATGCCGTTGTTGTCCTTGTGGTTGGAATCAAATCCATATCTCGCAAAGAGCTCACAGAAATCCAGACAAGCCATTCTTGTCTCAATCACTGGCACAATCAATCCAGAATCCAACTGCTTGTTGATGCTATCCTTGTGCAATTCCAGAAATTCACTCTTGTCCTTGATGTCAAACTTGAACGCTTCAAACAGAGGCGTTCTTCCGTTGTTGTCTTGTGCATTGCCATCCACTCCTTTCATCAAGAGATACTCGCACATCAAGTAAGACTGTGCTCTGGCAGCATAGTGCAGTAGGGTTCGACCTTCTATCTTGTCTTGCAAATCTGCTCCATGTTCTAGCATGGATTCCAAAACGCTTTCAAAGCTTCGAGACCTTCCTAGTTGATACCAATCCATAAACAAGTCTGGATCTGCACCATTTTCAATTAACAGGACACAAACATCAGCATGGCCTTGCTCAGCTGCTGCTTTGAGTGCTGTTCTGCCTCTGACACGATGATTGACATCTGCACCAGCGTCAATCAACAGCTGGCAGACTGACAAGTGTCCCGAGTATGCAGAGTGCAAGAGTGGGGTATGATCCAGACTATCTAGTGCATTTGGACTGCTTCCACATTGCAACATCAGATCAACGACATCATATCTGCCTTTAAACGCAGCAATGTGCATAGGTGTCCATTCTGCAAATGGCTCATCTACCATCAACACTTGTACTGCATTTGTAGCCATATTCAACAAGATCTGGAAACAATCGAATCTGCAACTTGAACAAGTGGTATCTCTTCCTAATTGCCAGTCTCTGTGCTATAAAATCTCTACAAAGACTCATAATCCCTCTGTGAAATGCCAGAATGATAAACGTTTGGTCAATCTTGTGCTTCTTTTCAAATCCCCACTCATCCTCTTCAATCTCAATGTACTTAAAGTCATCCTTTTGGAATCTATAGGCTTCCAAGACGGAAAGCGGTGCATTTGCAACAAATTCCATCATTTTCTCTCGTTCTACTTTAAACTGCAGTGGAATCCGTTTCTGGTAGAGTCTGTTGCAAGTCCTGTGGAAGCAAAAGTAGTCTCGTAGTCCAAGGTGCTGTGTTATTGCCTGCAGGAGTTCTGTTGGAAGATCAAGCACATTCATCAAATGCAAACTTTTTATAACGCTTTTCACAGAACTGTTAACGTGTGCCTGAGACCTCTTGAGGAACTCAATGCTGATATTTAGCTGTGGCAGGCAGTACTCCTTGCTTCCCATCTACGCTCGAGTGGATCTTGCACTCTTGTATGGTAGATGACTCTGAATTTGCTACCTGTGAGAGATGACATGCTACAGAGTGCATGCTAACAATGATAAAGCACTGTTTGAAGACTGTATCCAGATTTTGGGTTGTAGACTACACTTGCTCTCGGTGACAATCTCTGAACAGTTGTGTGATGCTTTTTCATATCCAAAGAAGGTGATACTAGGATGCATTTCGAATATCACCAAGAGATTGAAGTGACATGTGATTTTCCTGATTCCCACTTTTTCACGGAGAATGCAGTCACTCCCGTTTCATCTGCTACAAAAGATTGCATCACACCTGTTCTTCAAGGACTACTGCAACCTCCGCCTTGTTTGTAAGAGACTGTCACTGCTGCCACAGACTCCGTTGCTGTCGTTTGACGAGTTTTCGATCTCTGTGCTGTTTCTGGGTCCACAGAGCGACAGAATTGACCTCCTGCTCGATGGGCTGGACGACGAGCAGTTTCTGTTTCTGGTCGAGAACGACCTGAAGCGACAGATGGTGCGTGTGCTTGAATGTAAGAAGCCAGTGTCTCTCGAGTGTCTGCAGGTGCTCTTTGACAGATGCACGCTCCAGATGGACAGACAAATGATGCTGCGGCTGTTGAAGGCATCGCCAGACTTGCAAATTGATCCCTCGGTGCTTTCGTATTTTTGTGCAGAGGGAGACACGGAGATGGTCAGACAGATCATGCAGAGTGTGTGGGTGGATCCCTCGGCAGACGGAGACCATGCGCTGCAGGAAGCCGTGTACTTTGGACACCTGGACACAGTGCAAGTGCTGCTGGAGGACCCAAGAGTGGATCCGACACTGGAAGACAACCACTGTTTGAGAGAGGCATGCATCAGTGGGAATCTGGAGATGGTCAAGCTGTTTCTTGCAGATCCGCGAGTGGATCCAACAGCACACAAGAGTGTGTGTCTGGATCTGGCAATGGAGTATGGCCATGAAGAGATTGTGGATCTGCTGTTGGCCTATTCCAAGGGGTCGTGGGCTCAAAAGCCATTTGAGCTTTGCAAACGCATCTGGGGATTCCAGAGGATTGGGAATGCCGTGTTAACTTTACTTTAGACTGATCCAAAGGAGTCTGCCCATTCTGCATACCGAGCACGCATTTTAGGGTCGCAGGTCGACTTTGTGTTTCGCATAGCTTCTAGTACATCATGCATGGTTACTGGATCACGAATGACATGATCTCTTGTTAGTAAAAGATACCCACTTGAGTTGTTTCAATGTCCAGCATCTGAAAGAGCTTACGCAACGGCTTCATGGCTGCTTCTCGACAGAGCAAATGAATGTCACTACCAGAGTAACCTTCTATCATCTGAGCCAACTGATCATAGTCCAATTCATCGACTTTCAACCCATCGTTTGTCTGATTGTGAGGCAGCCATTTCTCCAACATGGCTTTTCTAGCATCCAGATCAGGTAAATCCACAAATATTCTCTTTTCTAGTCTCCTGAGCATAGCACTGTCCAAATCCCACGGTAGATTCGAAGCTGCTAATAAAAAGACATGTGCATCTGTTTTTGCCAATCCGTCCATTTGAATCAGTAGCTCTGTCTTCATGCGTCTGGATCCTTCGTGTTCTGAGCCTTCTGAGGACCGCTGACTCATGATAGACTCGAGTTCGTCTAGAAAGATTGTGGAAGGGGCATGGAAGCGCGCGAGTTCAAACAAGACACGAATCAGTTTCTCAGAGTCTCCACGCCACTTGGATACAATAGAAGAAGCAGAAATGTTGAAAAATGTGGTCTTACATTCGGTAGCGACTGCTTTCGCAAGCATGGTTTTACCAGTGCCCGGTGGTCCATACATCAACAAGCCCTTCCATGGCTGCAAAATGCCTGTAAAGAATTGTGGGAATCGCATTGGCAAGACAATGGCTTCCTGTGCCAATCGCTTGGTGTCGCGTAGTCCAGCAATGTCGTCCCATTTGACGTTTGGATTCTCTACAAAGATGTCTCTGCTGATGATGGCTGCCAATTCTTTCAGTTCAGATCCATAGTCTGGCAGTGGTTTGAGCAGGCGTTCCTCCAAGTTGGGTTCAGCTGCTGGTGCAATGGATTCTACTCTCTTTCCAGTCATTCCCAACTCTGTTCTTTTGCCAACTGCCTCCAACTCTGTCTTCTTTCCACTGCTATCCAAATCACTCTTCTTCCCGACAGCTTCAAGATCTCCCTTTCTTGCAAGATCTGTCTCTGTCTCTCTTTTGATAGGCTGCAATGCTGGTGCTATGGCCGGAAGCCTTTTACGCTGTTCCTTTCTCTCTGGTGTTGCCATCTTGGTCTTTTCCGGTTTGTTGCCACTTTTTGACACTAACTTGGGCTGCTTTCCAAACTTGATGTAGTAGTAGCTCTCAAACTCTTGAATGATTGTCAACAAGTCGACATTATCTGCTGCACTGACTTTGGAAAGTGACACATTGGCTTCCTTTTGTAGCTTCTCACATGTTTCAGTGTATCTGCTGTCAGCTTAGAGACCCGTGTTCCTGTAGATGGTGCAAAATGAGAACAATGCAGTTGAACTTGCGCTTATCTATGCGTTCCTGTTCCTTGCATGAGTTTTAGTACAGCTAGTTTGGAGTCACTCTGTGTTTTTATCTTGGAAAGACTGAATTCGTTGAGCATCAAAACGCGAAGATTTATGGCAAACAAGAGTTTCTTGTACCATGGCTTTTTGGGTTTCTCTTCCTGAGCAGTTTCTGTTCGGTCTAGGGATCTACGAGGGATACAGGAGCAAGTGGAGTTTCTAAATTCCTTTTCCTGAGATCAACAGACTTACATATATCTTTTCTATATCATAGCCATACTAGAGTGCTTGTTCGACGATTTTGACTTCTGATCTGTCTAGGATGAGCGAGATTACACAATTTTTGGATTTGGTTTTCAAATCTGGTGGCTTTCAGATCGCATTTCTTGGAAATACCAACGAGACGGTTATAGTAATGCTCAGAAATCTTGAGACTGGGCTCTCTGGCATTGGCTTTGATGATACAATCAATGGAGTCTTGTCGCCCGATGGAAGTGTAGTAGTGGTACATCAAGCGCTGGCGTTCTTCACCTTGGTGGACCCTGGCTTCAATATTTTCACACTTGGCATTGAGAACAGGGATTCTGTCTCGTTCTTGTCTGGCTTTTTTGCCAATCTTCGTTGAGACTCCCGGATCTTGGTTCTCTCTATGATTAAAACAATCACCGCGGTCTACTATTGCTTGTATCTGTTCAGTATTGAGCGTAATCGAGCTATCTTGAGGTTGAGTTCGCAAGGTAAAGTCTGGCGCGTCGTCCCATCAATGGACACTCCTCCAGAAGTCATCAGAGACTCTAGATAGTCTATTGATTGTGTGGGAGGGTGTGTCCAGTGTGTCTCTTGTGCTCCCAGAAAAATCTGAACCCTATTTTGTGGAAATGCTCTCCAAATGCCCATCAAAGCAATCAAACAGCAGTCCATACACTGTATATGGACTGTTGAGAGAGTATGTGAGAGTGACAGTCCAGTGACAGCTTGTTTTTGAATCCCATTTTTTCTTTCCACGTCTCTGGCTCAAAATAACACATCAATAGGCTACTGTAGACTGCTTGATTTGTTGTTATTTGCATTCCACGACTCGTGCATCTTGTCACTTGGAAATCCAGTCAAGCACTCTTCATTCAGTGTTTGTAGGACTCGCGGTACCAGAGAATCTGAAGAGCATCTAGCAGGGCTGTTCAGGGTGAAATGTGCATGTGTGACTGAGTTTTTCGAAATCGCACAACATCGAGTACAGATGTGCATCCGGCAATCTAAACAATCCTCTTGGCTTGATATTGTAGTTGAGATGCATCCAAGTGCTTAAAGAGTGATTTTGTGTGACCACTGGATGAAGGTTACTTGATTTCAGCAGTCAAGGCGAATATTGTCATCTACACCTGTTGGTGCTTGATTTGGTTGGTTCGAGTGCTCTTATTGACTCTGCAAGACACTAGAGTGCAGATACCATCAGATGTCGAGTGATATTGAGAGATACTGAGAGATATCGATGTCAACATTGGAAAAGAGACCAGATGACGGTATTTCAAGCTGCAGAGAAGAGAAGGGTGGAACGAGGCAACAGTTTGTTTACACAACACTTGAAAACCCAACTTGAGGAGAAGGGCATCACGCATCGAACGTCACCTTTTGAGGAGACTTTTTGGGACTAGAACCAGTATCAAATTGAACATCTGGTGGCGGTGTTTGATGTCTGACTGGTGGAGGAGGCATTTGTTGTTTCTCATCCGCAGTCGGACTCGTTTCTGGCACTGGCTTTGGAGACACTGGCTGCAGTGGTTGTGTGGGATACCCCTTTTGCTGTATTTCCTTTTCCACACGAGAGTCTGTGTGCGTGATGTCTTTGATGTTCTCGACCAATCTACCATCAGATCTTGCACCGCTCCATTCTGTTTTTCTGAATCTCTGACAGATCTTTTCTTGCAAGAATCAACTGTTCTCGCCTCTCTTTCCATTCTTCTTCTAGTTTCTGGAATTGATCATCAAAGTCTCGCTGATTCAACTCTCTCCAGTGTGTCTTTTCGTTCTCTCCAACAGCTTTGGCAATGTCTGAAATGTGTTTGGCAGTCGCGTTTTGCTGATTGTCCACAAACGACCGTCTCACTTGCATTAATGTATAAACCCTGTGCAATCGTGTTGATGGCAGCTGCCCTCTTGTCCTTTTCTGCCAGATCCATTTCTGCTCTGCGTTGCTGTCGTGACTTTTCTTGTCCTAGCGTTAATCCAAGCACCAAGCATCTGATCCCACCATTGTTCGACCATTTCGTTCATCTTCCAATCTGCTTGATCCCATGCTGACTTGTCTCGCTGGAGTTCTTCAGTCAATCGCGTCAATTCTTCAGCTGTCTTGCGCTTCCTAATGTACTCTTCTTCTTCTTTTCTGATCTTCTCTTTCATTTTTGATTGGTAGTTGACAATGAACTCTGGATACTTGTTAAAGACAGGATAATCGCCATGCAAGAGTGGCATAAACCCAGACACAAATGAAGATGGAGACAGAGAAGATGGCGTTGCATCAGACAGCTTGTAAGCCAAGAGAATGACTTGGTTGACATTCGTTGGGTTGCGTCGTTGGAAAAAGTATTCAAAATCACTCAATCGCGTTGTTTCCAAGAGAGGCTTTCTGAAGCGAATCAAGTAAGCGACGAGAATGTGGTACAAAAAGGAGGGTTGATTGACGACCAAGTGATCCCAGAGTGTGAGCCAGTCTTGTTTTGAGAATTGCTCAGAAAACAGTGTCTGGAGCATGAGCCATGCATAGGTGGCACTTGTGATCTTGTTGTCTACAAAGTGTCTCAACAGTTCTGGATCATGGAATCCCAACAAATGTTCAATAATGTCCAGGCATTCGACAGGTGGATTTGGATAGTATTCCCACCACTTTTGACACCAGTTGATCAACACAGTCATCAAGACTTCAAGACAAGAAAATAGGTCTCCAACATACAATTTCACAAACGGAAAGACAACAGAGGGCAGATAATCCAGATTTTCAAAGATTGGAGACCAGAATGCAAGACACGAGAGCATCTTTTCCATTGCTCTTGCTAGTCTGTCACTCTTGAGTGGAAAACTCTTTCTAAAATCCTTGTACGTCGGATGCGTGCCTTGATCAAGAAGAGATTCATAGGCAGTTCTGTTTTCTGGCAGATTCAAGAGATATCTCCAGATCATTTGACGGTATTGCTCTGGAAACGTTCCATAGTAGTTCAAGAATCCACGTAATCTGGATCTGTTGAAGGCAGAAGCACTGGATTTGGACTCAATCAGCTGATAAAAAGTCTGTGGTGGTTCAGCAACCAGTTGTACTCTTGCTGGCTTTGGTTTTTCTTCTTCAATCAGCTCAACAGGCTCTGGTGTTGGCACATCTTGATGCAGAAACGTGTCAATCCTAAAGAGTGTGGCAATGTACTTGGTGTCTTGAAAGAGGGTTGCCATCAGTCCACCATCTGGTGAGATAGCAAATTGCTTGAACTGATGCTTGATTCTCAATTGTCCCAAGAATTTGGCATCTTCAATGTTCAACACAATCAATTCACCAGACTCTGATACCAATCCCACTACAGACGGTTCAATAAAGACAACTTGGGTGATCATTCTGTTTTTGAACGATGGAATCAGGATTTCATGCAGCAATCGTTTCTCAAACAAGTTCCAGACGTAAATGGTGCTAGACAGGCCGCAATAGACAAAGAACTCACCATTGGATGAGATATCAAAGTGAGAGATTCGAGGAAAGACTAAAAACTTGGTCATGTCCTGCATTTGTTCAGTGTTGGGTCCAGCGAGCTGAGAGAGTGAAATCTTCCAGAGCAAACTGAAAGAGTCGATGGTCCAAAAGTAGATACTGCCATCCTGAAATGCACCAACGATGCTAACGCCATCTGGACTAAAACTGACTTGCTGCACACCTTCATCTGATCCAGAGAGGATCCTGATGCGTTCCCACTTGTCAGTATCCCATAGAATGGCTTCTGACTGTGCACAGGAGATGCACAATGGTCGTGTAGGATGTACGGAAATCAAATGTGGTGGTTGTCTGTGATAGGATGGTAGTTTAGCCACCAACTGACACGTATCTTCCATGAAATGCAATACCAATGTTGTAACAGTGGATGGTGCCGTCTCCAAGTGCAACGATGATCTCTCGTCGTCTGACTTGATTGAACTGCATCGCTGTCGCAGAGATACCTGTTCTTGCTACTAACCAGAATCTTGTATCAACCATCATACTCATTCTTGACAAAATCAAATCCATATATGTGTCCGCGCTCGTCCGTTAATGCTAGTGAGTACGAGTAAGAGACATTGTTCACAAGTGGAACACCAGCAACTTCCTTTGAGAAGCAGACGCAGCCAAGTGCTATTGGTCTGTCAACATAGTTGTTTCTCGGTTGTGTCGTGTCGTAGATTTTCAAGAGTGTTCCCTTCTTGGAGTGTCCAGAGAGGATCTTTTTGTACTCGATGTTCCTCCAAATAGTTCCCTTTCGACTGTCTCCGATGTACACCGAGCGTGGTGCTTGTCCAGGTGTGGTTGGCTCCAATCTGATGACCATGAACGCGCAAAGAATCTATTGCACTGCTGCATGACCATCATGAGTGAAGTGGAGTATACTTTAGTGCACTGTTTCAAACAACGTTGTGGCTGAAGAGTGCTGTCCTTTCAGTCAGCTGTGGATTGCAGCACACTGTATCATAGTTTAAGGCTGTCACTCAATTCAAAAATATTCAACTCATGAATTGAGTATGAATAGTAAGATGCTCATATTCACTGAATATGAATTGACTTGCTTGAATATTCACTATTCAAATCGAAATCTTTGCCTATGTCCGCATCACGATCTGCACAGCCGAATGTCAATCAACATGAGGAGAACAGCACTGACCTACGCTCTGGTAGTTCATCAGCAGATGCGCACTGCCAGCGCAAGTATAGGGACCCAACATCAGCCAATTGAGAAAGGGGCCATATGATTGGGTGTGCAACTACTGCCACAGGCAGTTTAAAGGGCCACAGTCCAGTAGTGCCCTCACTCATTTACGCCAGAAGCATCCTCTTCGATGTCCTGATCTCTTGCAAGGAACTTTGCAGAACACACTGGACATTTACGACATGCAGCGACTTGGGAAACCAAGGAATTTACAATTTTTGGATTGTCTGCAGGAGTGGATCGTCAAAAGTGATAAGCCGTTCAACAGCACTGAAGACGAATTGTTTAAAAACATGCTCAAGGCATTCAAACACGACAAAATTCCAGGCCGAACAGCTCTTGTCAACAGCCTTCATGATCGTTACCAGAGGGCACTGTTAGCTACCAAAAACGATCTCAGTAATCTCACCTCGAAATACTCTGTAACTTGCGATGTGTGGACATCTCGAAGCGGACATGCGTTCCTTGGAGTCACCATCCACTACATTGATGGCGACTGGGTCATGATTGAGAGGATGCTTGCATTCAAGCATTTGACACGGGATCATACTGGTGAGATGCTCGCACAAGCTTTTTTGAAGTTCTGGACACATTTGAGATCGCTCCTAAATTGCTTGGGATGACTATGGACAATGCCAGCAATAATGGCTCAATGATGGATCGTTGGAGGCCGCTTACAGTCTACATTATCCAGATTCGGGATTCAGTCACGTCTGGAACAGAATTGAATGCATGGCCCATGTGATTAATCTCGCAGCACAAGAGATCCTTAAACCTGTCCAAGGGCCTTGGACTCAGAAGCGAAGAATCCAGACACCGATGCCCGTGACCGCGTTGTCAGTGCAGTTTCTCGACTTTCTTTTATTGTGAGAAAGATCAGAGCCAGTAGCAAGCTTAGAAGGATTCTGGCAAGCGTATGTAATGAGAACGGGACCAGCTATCTTAATCCGATCATTGATGTTCCAACAAGATGGAACAGCACACACGATATGCTTGTTCAGGCAGTTCGATTGAAGTCTCAGATGGAAGAGACTGTCTTCAGATCAGAGGACAAGGTTTTGAATCAAGCATTACTTTCTGATGATGACTGGAAGTGTATTGCAAGCCTTATTGATGTCCTTGAGCCACTCAAAATGTTAACATTTGAGGTATGTAATAGCGACTGTAGGTATCGAAGAGTAGTATGGCACTCAGCAGCTTGCTTCCCATGTATCACTTTGCAGTAGATGAGCTTAAGGAGCAACGTCAAAAGCTCGTCAACAACGTAGACTACAGTGATCTTCGAAAAAGCATCAACGCTGGCATTGACAAGCTTCTCCACTACTATGATGGATTGTCTCCAATTGCCGGTATTGCATTCGTGTTGAACCCTGCCATGAAGCTGCAAGGACTCAATGAACTTCTGAACTGGAAAGATGAATGGATCCAAGACACGATGGACTCTTTGAAATCTGCTTACGATTTCTACAAAGCAAAAATGACTCAGCCAGATCAGCAACCAACACTCGCGGAGACACCAGCAAATAACCATGATCCATATGAGACCAAGATGCGAAAGCGAATGAGATTGTACGAGGAAAGCTTGCAAGAACAGGATGAGCTTGATCGTTCCCTTGCGGCGCCACTTTCCTCTCCTAGAACAGATCTTCTTGCGTTCTGGAAGTGTCACGCTGGTGAATTCGCAACCCTAGCAGCTATGGCACGCGATTATCTGGCTGTGCAAGCATCCAGCGTCTCTGCTGAGCGTGCATTCTCTTCCGGAGCAGATCTTATCACTCCAAATCGATGCTCTTTAGCCCCAGAAACGATTGAGGTGGTGCAATTCCTTAAGTACAACATGTGATCTGTACTTTCAATAAAATTCATGAATATTCATGAATTGGAGAATGATCATATTCAATTCGAAGAATTGAATTTGAATACGAGCTAATATTCAATTCAATTCATGAGTGACTCCTTCAAGTTGACGGAGTCACTTGGGTGGAGGATAAACCATCCAGTAGACCAGTTGTGTGTGTCATATCAAATAGACATCAAACAACGATCAAGCTCAGACCTTACCACTTTTAATGCATTCTGGACCTCCAAATTGATCATTGACAACTGCATACCATCGAATCATAAATTTTGGATAATGCTCCTTGAGCCGATGTGCATTTCTCTGAGCTTGAGACCTCACTTTGCTTCTGTGGTCAGTTCTTCTAGTTCGAGCGGTGGCACCAGTTGATTCGTGGTCTAGCCACTTAACTTCGATGAGGTACAATTCCCCACCACTTTGAAAGACCAAATCGAATTCAGCATGTGGAATCCCTTGGCTATCGACCAATTCATCATTTTGATGAAGTATGGTGGCGTAAATTCCAATCATAGGTGGAAACTGGCCATTCTTCACCAAGTAGATAATTTTCTCGGCAAATTCAGTTTCCTTATAGGCCTGAGGATTGAAGGTTTGTCTGGTTCGGATTGTAAGTAGGGGTTGGGCGGCATGCGGACTCACAATAGTTTGAGGGCTCGCCATTTTGTGGGCACCGTAGGCTACAGCAGCGGCACCAAGCACACCAACTAACAACCAACCTGGAGATACGGAGTTGTCTTCTTTTTTGTCCTTTTCAGTCATTCTAAAATCTGGGAAAGAAAGGTCACATGAGCTGAAATGTTGTTTACGTACTTGGAAAAGCCTAGACAGGGTACGTCAACGTGCCAGATTGTTCCATAAGCCTGTAGCTGTGCAATTGGATCTAGCAGTTAAACAAGTACTTGCTCATTTGCTAACTACTCTTGATTCAAGTGCATGAATGTAGGGAAGTTGACCACATCACTGACAGAATAAGCTTGCAACTGACATATTATGAACTTGATATGCACAGATTTCAAGTATGTCTGAAAGAAAACTTCAATGTTGATGCCAACCCTCTCTTACAGTCGTTCTCGGTGAGGTCAGAGCCATGGACATACCCTTCGGATGTCATGCAGAGTTTCCAGAGAGTTCATTTATTGATTCATCATTTTAGCTGAAATAGGTCATTCATGGAGGCGCAGCGTAGTTCAGTCCAATGGGATCTGTGACCAAGTCAATTACTCTGCCTATCCCACGAAATTCAGTAGCAAGGCGATGCTCGTCATTGAAATGACCAATAACGAATACAACTGCATTCTCTGGTCCAAAGTAGGCTAGTGCAGTGTCAACAAGTTGAATGCTCTGGTTGCCGTCCAACGCTTTTCGGACTCCAGTAAAGTGGCCATTCCATCGCCTTTCATTTTTCGCCCTGCCAACATAGATCTGATACTCTGATGCACCGCTGGAAGTCATGTATCGAATGACCATGCAATAGGTGATGCTTTGGAGCAGGCATGCATTTGCGATAACATCTGGCATTCTTCTCTCTCTCAGAGCAACAGGTACATACTCCCTTTGCATCTCCCAGATAGCTTGGAACCATGGATCTTGATTCCATCCACTGCTTCCAATCCAGCCAGTTAGATCTCGCACGTAGCCCAACCATTTGTACTTGTTCTTTGCTGACATATTCCCGTTGATGTCACATCCAATAAATGCCAGCTTGGATCTGAATGATGCAACAGTCTCAGTGTGATCATCGTACCGCATCCGGCGATTGACTACAATGTCCCACATATAACCGTGCCTAAGTCTGTGTGGCATTTGGTGCAGCAGATCTTCTGGCCTGTGGCTTTGAACAAGGATTTGCGGCCATTGCACCACTGCAACATCGGTGGTAATTGCAGTGGGTGGCTGGTTGGACTGAGGTCGAACGTCGTCAGGAGTAGTCCGTCTTCTGTGAGATTCATTGCGACAGTCAAATAGACCACAGATCCTATCCTGCAATAGAAAGGGACAAACTCGTTGCAATTGCTCATCACTGGCCCACTGATGATTATTATTTCCTTCGGCATGTTCATCATCTGAGGCTTCACCAGGGGGAGGGGTTGATGGAGGACTAATGGGTCGAGCAGGGTTCTCCCGATTTGGTTGCTCATGTGTGGAGCAATCTATCCAACCACATACACCATTGTCTAGATGGCTGCAAGCCCGATTGAATTGGTTGTCATTGGCCCAATTTTGATGATTTGTTGTGCAGATATTCCTGCCACATATCTTGGCGCTATTAACCAACAATCCATCGCAAGGAGTTCTCCGATTATGCTGAAGTGCCATAGTATCAAGAATAATGTCCAGATCTTATATATCAGTTTCCATGCCTGATCGTGGATCCCCAGAAATAGTGTACGGGAGTGAGCACCGATCCACGGTCTGTGATGTTCTGGCCAGATGTAAAATTGGATAGGCGATAGAATAATGGATCGTCTGCTCGGAGTACAGTGGGCATATGGGGCTGTAGTCCACTGCAGTGCTGATGAACATTGCAGCATTCTACCTAAACCAAAGAATCTATAACGTTTGAATGTCGGTGTTCCATCGTTGCAGTGCTCACAGCGATAGCGGTTTGATTGGGATGCAGCAGAATACAGATGTAGCGAATGGGACTGTTGAGTTGGAAGAATACATCTCAAGCGATGCTGTAGAAATAGCGGAGCCACTGTTGAGCTTAAGGCTGTCACTCATGAGTTGAGTTGAGGAAAATACTCAACTCAAACTCATCAAATAAGTCGAGTCTTCTCAGAATCACAACTCATGAGTACTCATGAGTTTTGTAGCAAAATCAATTAAATAAGCTCACAATGCATGTTTAAGGAATTGAGCCATCTCGATTGTCTCTGGAGCTAAAGAGCATCGAGTGGGAGGGATCAGATCCACTTCAGATGAGAAGGCTCGCTCTGCAGAGACGCTAGATGCCTCTAGATCATCTTGGCCATGGCAGCGAGTGTTGGAAATTCGTCTGTGTCTTCCAGTAATCAACGGTGTCTGTGTGGTCTGGGCAGTCCGCAGACACATCAAAAGTTGGCTGTTGATCGGACACTAAGAAATTCATGCAAGCTTGAGTGAGTAATCATGGGCTGAGTCAATAATGCAACCCATACTCAGATCAAAGGCTGATTACGCATGAGTTGTGAGTATTGTTGAGTTGAGTGACAGCCTTACATGAGATGGCATTAGGTGCAGCAGCTGCAAGATCTGGAATTGTGTCCATTGTCCATCCGATTGCTCATTTTGCAGTCATGTGGAACATAGACTTGTAACCTTAAGAGTGATTCAGCTCATATACAATCCTAGAGGGTGAGCGTTCACAGAGCTGGCCGTAATGGCTATTTCGTGCAAGATGGTTGTAATCTGCAATAGTGGGGACGGTGCTTCAAGTGGTTCTGTTTCTTCAGAGTTGATTATACTATATCATTGCAGTCGTTCTATACAAGGAATGTGACCTGATGTCACTCCTGTTGAACAGGGACGGATCAATCTGGATTTGCAGGTGTGGCCTTCAATCACACATCTATGCACAGGCTGCAATAAACCAACTCATTGGCTTTATAATGAATTCTAGTTTCTTTATTTGCCCCCAAGTGCTGTCATATTAAAATGACCATCAGATTCTTCTCGCCTCTTGAACATGGACTTGAAGCAAGAACTCGATCAAATTAAGCTGGAAATCAAGCAAAAGGAAGCTGATATCACTGCTATCAAGAAGCAGCTGAGAAGAAACCCTGATGACATTGACTTGAGTGTTGACCTAGAAGAGAAGCAGCTGCAACTCAAGGACCTCAACCACCGATACGACAAGATTGTGGATGCTGGAGCAGTTGTGGAATCAAGCAAGAAGGCTAGAGTTGACACAGGACTGTGGTTGGTGACAGGCTCTGTTGCTGATGCTCTGCACACCAAGGGAGTCCGCTCAAGAGTGTACCGACTGGCAGACCTGGGTATTGGATACTACGATCCCAGCCATCCACAGGCAATCTACTACGAGGACAAGACTCTGATGGTGCACATTCTGTTCAAGAGCGAAGAGACAGCACTCAGATTTGATAGCCAGCTCCAAAATGAAGAAGTGACAATGGGGTCGCCTATGAATGGACATGAGATCACATCACAGGTTGTACTGGCCGAGTCTGCTTCAAATGACAGTCTGCGCCGCATACGATTCAAGGACTACAAGCCAATGGATTCAGAGTCACCGCAGGAGAGCATGTCGCAGATTGCCACAGAATTCTCGTACTTTGCCAACACAACAGACGAGTTCAAGTACCAGAAAATCGAGGAATATTCGGTGTTTGGTCCTCTAGGAATGGCTGAAAGTTGCCACTTGATGTCTCGTGAGCATTGCAGAAAGTACGAAAGCTACCGCAGCTTTGACAGAAATCCAAGTAACAGACTGGCACTGTCTAGAGACATGCACGGCTTCTTTGATGGACTCAACACTGGGGGACTGCCAGTGGTCAAGATGAGTGTTGTGTCTGTCTCGCCAGAACCAGTCGTTGATGGACGGTATGAGGTCAGGATACAAATCAAGGTATTGACAGTCGACTACAAGTCGAATGTTTTCAACCGTCTGAAGAAAGGTTCAAAGCAGGTAGATGGAGATGACTTGGCCATGACAACATCTGTGCTGATACTGGACCCAAATGTATTCAAAAAGTGTATGGACTGGAAGGAGAAGCAGACACAGAAGCAGTGGGACGATTACTGTAATATGGACTCTGCTGTGCCTTGATCCTCATGCATCTGAAAAGCAGAAACACCAAGATATAGAGGATGTGGATGAGGCAGCTCGTAGTCTTTCAGTTTGCAACCGGCAAGAAGAATTACTTTTGAAACTTGTAATCAGTGGATCTGAGCTCTAGAGAGCAATTTGCAGTTGCAGCTTGAGATGGAGTTCGTTGATAGTCTTGCAATGAATATCTGCCGAATGCTTCTGTGCTACTGTCTAACAAGTGATTGATTGCAGCCAACAGCCAAAAGAGGTTGCTTGAAATGAAGAAGTGACCACTCACTCACCAAATGTAATTCGGATCTGAAGAGCCCGAGAATATATTCCAGATAGCATCAAATAGTATCTCTTCTGCAAGATTGACTTCGGCTGGAACAAGAGAATGAAAGTTGCAACTGATGAAGAATACTGGCTACATTGAATAGATTCGATCTTATATGAAAGATCAGTAATCGAGCTTTCCTTTGCCTGAATAGGAGGACTTCCCTGGCTATGTGAAAAATCTTTCTCGATGTCTGTCGAATCAATTGAAGATCATCCTATTTGGAAGAATTGTGTTCTTGAACAGGAGAAGCGATGTGCATTGTGCCTCAAACAGACCCAAAAAATCGCAAAAAGCCACATTATTCCGAAATCTATATTGGAGAAATATGGTCATTTTTATATTCCTTCCAAGCAAAGAATTGAAAGCGCAGATACTATCAAAATGAGGATGCTTTGCCACAATGGGGGTGGGTATCCCTCCTGTGAACAGAATAGGTTGGAGCCAAATGAAAAGAAACTTGAGAACCTTGTGAACGAGTATCTAACAGCCTTGGAAGACAACTCCATGCCCCACCTGCGCTATGAGAAGGGAGTTTTCTACGCCGTGGTTTCCATTGCTTTCAAATATTGCATCCAACTCCTACGGGACACTTGTCAAAAACCGCAATCAATACAGACAGAAAATAGCTGGCAAATCATATCAGCATTAATTCTTTCTGATAACTTACGGCCCTATCTCGAGAAAAACTATTCACTTGCAGAATCACAAATCACAGATGAGATATTTGTCTACGTGACATTCAGTGACAGATTAAGGAACTATGACTTGGCAGGAAATCTCTCCTCCTTTTCTATTTACCTTCACCCTGTATTTTCAGTCGATGGCTTTGCAGCAGTTGTCTTTGTTTGCTTGGGTATGAATTTTATTGTTACGAAGGATAGATTGGATGGGTACACCAAACTTGAAGGCGATGTAGGAGGGATCATTCCTCTGACTTCTGAACATGTCAATGATATTGTCTCCCAAGTTCAATCAGCAACAGAAAAACAGTTCCGGGATATTATTTTCAAAGCCTATGCCCACAATCGACATGATGGCTCAAGTCCACTTCCAGCAAACATGGCTTCAATTGAGAGAATGATCAAAAATTCGCCATTTAAGCCTAATCTCCCTCTGCATTTGAACTTTTCTGACTTTGAATATCTCCATGATGGGAAGACTTTAACTTTGAATGATAATTGGGAAGTCCTTAAAACAGCAACTAACTTTCCAAGATATCCAACTATCCAAAAAATTTGGAAAATTCAGCTAAGAGAAAGAAAGAAAGCGATCGTCAAGGGCAATGTGGATCGTAATCCAAGAGTCATTGTCATGTACACAGCTCAAGCAAGTATAACCTCTGGTGAATTGGATGAAGTGGGAACTATTGACGTTCTATTGCAATTCAAGGTCACAAGGAGGGAAGTGTTTTGGAATTTAGAGCTGGCAGAGAAGAAAATCGGAAGTGTTATCAACTTTGCCCATCCCTACCTCATAAGAAATGCAGTATGTCACTTTTTGGTATCATGAATACTGCAGGCTTAGATTGACACAAAGGATAGTAAAATGTTTAGGGTATTTTAAAGTTGAGTTCCAATGAAGTGAGATATACGGATCTCTTGTAGATCTGAGTTTGTCCCTTTTGGTGGAGCGATAGCTTTGAAACGTGTGTATTTCCTAAATGAACTGCCAATTCGGTTGAAATTGGCAGAATGGCGTTCCAAAGTTCTTGGTTTGATATGCCAAGACTGAGTGATCGTGCAAGGCTAATTGCTGAGCTGGAGGATCATGTCTACTACTATTATGATGTGTTTGATGTCAGCAGCTCCTCAGATGACAGCTTCTCAACAGACTGGTCTTCAGAAGACTGTAACCTTGACGATTGGTTTTCTAAAAGGACTGACTCGGACTTTTCCAGCCAGTCTTCCAACTCAAAGGATCTGGGCTCCCAACTTCTGGAGACATTGGCATATTGGTGCTCATCCAAATTCATCTATCAACACACAGTCACTCCCAAAACCACAGAGCTGAGATTGCTTCTCTAGAGACTGCCTCCCTCTGAATGCAAGCAGGCTGTTCTTGTGTCTCACGAGACTTTCGAGTACATTATGGCAGCCATCCAAGACAATCCAATCTTCCATGACAACAGTGCAAATCCAGAGCAGCCCATATGGATCCAGACTATGATGGCTCTCGAAAGACTTGGTTGGCACGGAAATGGCACTTCTGTTAGGGCCCTGACCAAAATAGCTGGCATTGTGACAAGAACAGT
Organism: Gorgonomyces haynaldii; assembly: GCA_025526955.1. Classification (NCBI taxonomy): domain Eukaryota; kingdom Fungi; phylum Chytridiomycota; class Chytridiomycetes; order Rhizophydiales; family Gorgonomycetaceae; genus Gorgonomyces; species Gorgonomyces haynaldii. Next base: position 116,709 of record JAHLJY010000016.1, on the reverse strand, counting down.
CACTATCTACAGTCAAATAGTGATCCAGGCGCTGCTTGCAGTCAGAACTCGTTTCCTTGGATGGCTTCTGCTCATGAAAGAAGAGTTATGAGCCAGCACATCTACGAGAGACACGGTCTGCCAAATGTGTTATAGCTCAGCCTGAACACTGAAGCTGAAGAAGGGCGGATCAAACGTGCTGGAAGATACAAAACTCGCTTTATCTTCTTTAGGAGGAGGTTCAACCTTAACATCTACGTACGGGCAGGGTTTGCCACCACAGCACTCACCGCTATTTGGTGTACCATTTGAAGATTCGAGTGCAAACTTGTAATAGCATGAATGAGGTGGGGACATCTCTGTTTTACACAAAGCTGTCAAATAAGAATCTGTGTATGATGTAGGCCATCACATCCAGTTCATTCCTAGGCAGTCACTGGTGTGCTGGGCTGCATGGATTATTACCCACTGCTCGTGATTCGAGCCAAACTGCTTGAAATGCTCTTAATCTATCATCTGGCAGATCAGTCACCTCCAGAGTGCCCAGGGAGGTGCTGCGACATGCAATCTCATGACACCAGACAGATCAGTTTCCCACAATAACATGAGGATCCTCTTACTAATGAGAGGTACACTGGAGTATGTACTGGATTTGGAATCACTTGTGCAGGATTCTGAGGTACTCGTACACTTGTGGATGGCTACCCTCTGCAACCAAGCTCACGGATTTGCCATCTTTGTTCCTTGTGTTCAAATCTGCTCCCTTCTCAACCAGGAGCTTGCAGACATCCAGATGGCACTTCTGTGCCGCCAAGTGGTGTCCATCCATCATTGTCGTTGGCATTCACATCTGCACCACGCTGCAGCAATTGCTGACACTGATAGATTGTCATTCTCAGCTGCTTTCAGGAGTTTCTCATTTAACTGCATCAGCTCATCTGCAGACAGCGTCGGCTTCTGAACAACCGGTGCAACCCTGGCAGCTGGTTGTTGATCTATGTCATTGTCAATGAGCAGATTTGCAGCATCCATGTATCCATAGTGTCGTGCGAGGTCTATTAGGAGCTTGCCTTGTTTGTTCTCGATTTATTTCTTGACTTTTTGAAACAAGAGTGACTGGCACACCTTCAGATACCCTTCCTTAACTGCATAGTGCAATCGAGTCATTCCGAAGCGGTCTTTCTCGTTTGGATCAGCACCATCTTGCAAGAGATCTTTCACATCAAGATCATCTCCTTTTCTGGCTGCCTGGTGGAGTGGAGGAATCTTTGACATATTGGATGAGCTTGGTGTGCCAGATGGCTTGGATTCCACTGGCTTCTCAGAGAGAGATTCTCCATAGTTGCCACGTTTGGTCTGCAGTCAAGCGCAGCACCTCTGCTGAATAGTAGTGATCAACTCGCCTTCTAAGCCACTGTGGTAGACTGTGGTTCAGTCTGCTGTTAACTTCCTTCAAAGAAGGCCTCTTGGCTGGACCCTTGCTGATACAGTCTTCAAACAGCTGCCACACACTCTTTGGGACTCGATTGTCTTCTGGTCTGTCTGGGACTTCTCCGTCTTTGATCCAGTCCTTGATAATGTCTCTGTGCTCTTCGTTGTGGAGTGAAACCAAGCCAGTGAGCACCTGGTAGATTGTCATGCCAAAGGCAAACACATCGTAAGGTGTTGCGAGTCTGAATCCAAATCGATAGTGCTCTGGCACAATCCATCTGACAGCCTGTGTGCTGCCCACTGCCATACCAGAGACTTGTCAGTTCAGAGATAACGATGGCCGAGAAGATGATTGCGGACGGCTCCTGGAAGTTCCAGTGGTTCCAGGCACAGCCAGACTGCACATGTCGTTGCAAGTTCTTCAAGACCCACACACTCCCATGCAAGCACATCTTTGTCAGGGACCTGAGCACCAACAAGAGATGGCTCACATAGACAAACTGGGATAGGTTGGGTTATTGTGAATGGTTGGTGCAACAAACTGAAAGTCAATACTCCGACGATCTGGTGATGAAATCGCATCAAATCAGCCGTGCCACAGTCAATTTCCATAAAAGGGGTCTTCGGAAGAGATTTGCCGAATCCGGAAGTGAAAATCCAAATCAGGAAGTGAAACCTCCAAATCCGTTACAGATTTTCACATGCCACATGCAATTAAAACCTTGCGTCGACCACTGCAATCATGTTGTTTTTGATCCAACAGATTCTTGCCTTGGATTGCACTGCTCCTCAGACCTTGTGGGACAAGCACGCTTGCCAAATTGTCCAACCAAAGTACCAGCCAAACTGTGCACCTATTGCTATGAAACCACAAAATGGTACCATCAAGGGAGCCATTGTTCTCTACCATGGTTTCTCTGCATGTCCTGATGCCATGAAAGAAACAGCGCAATTGTTGGCTGACCAAGGATTCCTTGCTTTTGTCCCTCTCCTTCCTGGACATGGTCTTGCTCTTGGCTATGGCTGTGTGAACCCAAAGACTTGTTTGTCTCGTGGCACCAATCCATCGGAACTTCCCACTTCTAAAGAACCATATGTCCAATTTGTGGATTGGTCTCTTTCCATGATCCAGGAGCAAGCTCAGTTGGTTGAAAAGTCCTCCGAATTTTTTATCGGAACGCTCGGTCTGTCACTCGGCGGTAGCATGTCCTTCCTTGCCGCTACCAGACCCAACTCTCCCATCACCAGAGTGCTCGTTGCCAATCCTTTCTATGCTGCCACTTTCAATTCTCTGGATTTCTTGGTCGCGCAATGCAAAACACAACAAAACCCAGCACAATGCATCACCAATGCACTTGCTCCACCCCTGAAGGCACCAGAAGGATCTCCTGCTGTCGACACCAAGAACGGCACGATTGGAAATGGTCCAAAAGTCCCGCTTTTCAACACAGCCAAGCTCGTTGACAGCTTCAAGAGTTTCTTCATCCAGTCGACTGTTGGAAACATCATGGCCAACAGATTTGACTTTTTCATGAACACGTTTGCAGATGCAATTGCTCGAGCAGCTGGCACTTTTGTTGGAAACGCACTCTCATCTGAATATGGCTGGGGAGATGTCTGCTGGAATGCTGTCGGTCGTGGTGGCTACTGCACGTTTTTGATCAAGAATCTGGCAGCCATCCAATCGTTTTCAGAGTTTGCGACTGGCCAATACAGCAAGTTCCCACAGACGACTGTCTATGCCAATATCCACAGTGATCTAGATGGCTATTCGAGAGACGCTATTTCATTCCAAGTTGTCCAGCAGTTGCAATCACAGAGAGTACGTGCATCCAGATGCCACTTTGCCACCATCTGCACGCTTGAGCAAATGGCCAATGGTGAAGTGCTTGCGACCAATGAATGTGGTGTGCCACACAGTCTCTTGTCACAAGCAGAAGCAACGCATGTCTCCCCATTTTCCATGTACTGGAAACCAAGCTTGGAGCAGAACATTATTGGCTTCTTTGACAAGTCAACGGACAGCATCGGTGTGCAAGAGGGTGATTATACGCAGTGTGTTGCGACATCTCAGATGCAAACAACAGATCCCGTTTTCGGCAGATTAGGTGCCAACTACCTCCAAAAGGCTTCATCTTTTGCTCAATAGACTTTATTACACAGTTGGAATCAATTGGCGCAGCTGGCGTTTTGTAATCTTGAGCGATGTTCCCTTTGCTGACATCTTGACAAGTTGTCGCTTTGAGATATGGCTGTGAGAGCGGTCTGGCCCATAGGCTGCCACAAGAGTCAGGAGCAAATACAGATTCATCGGCAAGTCTCCACCCTGTTTCGACGTGTTTCAAACAATTCCACAGCTTTAATTGGGAAGATCTTTGAAACTGGTGGCTTTGAAAAAGAATTGCAGATGAAAGGTCTTGGAATCCACATCCCAGTAACTCCAAAACTTTTCAGCGCTCATGTCCACTTCCAATGCCTGGATCTTAAAGGCAATTGTCTCGTATGGCTCTCCAGCAAACAGAATGTACTGAAAGTATTTCGATGGTGCTTCGACGTGCTGTTCAAAAGACGACATGAATCTGTGTTTTGGTTTGACATTGGTTGCGATATCTGGGTAGTAGATCTGGAACAGCAATCCAGACTGCAGTGTCACTGGATCTCTGACTTTGGTCACTTTGTATCCAGGGCGACCGATTTTCATGGCAATGTGTCTGATTTGGACTTTGCTAGTGTTATCTGCACCTGGTAATGGCTGCATATTCATATTCTCTCTGCTTTCTTTTGCAGCTCGCCTTTGCAGGTTGATTTGGTGCTTCTTGCCCTGTGTGTGGGCCAAGTAACTTCCCTCATTAGTGTGGAGTGTCAGACAGAGCTTGCACTCGAACGAACCTAAGTGGTTCTTCATAAAATATGGGTCTTTTGCGAGATCAATGGTTTCCATTGCAAGTCTCTTGAGTCGATCTCTTCTGTCAACGTTTGCTTCTGATGCACTGATTCCAGAGCCTCTGTTGAACCTGACACCGTCTCTGTTTTGAAAATCCATTTGTGAACGACACGGAAAGAAATGCAAAGCCAAAAAGGGGTATTTACTAATCAAGGAAAGAATCGAGCAAAAGGCTTGATGGCCTGACGCTCCAGCAGCCGCCGGCATGTGAGAAGAGGTCGTCGATACACTTGAGCCCACGACCCCTTGGAATAGGCCAACAGCAGATCCACAATCTCTTCATGGCCATACTCCATTGCCAGATCCAGACACACACTCTTGTGTGCTGTTGGATCCACTCGCGGATCTGCAAGAAACAGCTTGACCATCTCCAGATTCCCACTGATGCATGCCTCTCTCAAACAGTGGTTGTCTTCCAGTGTCGGATCCACTCTTGGGTCCTCCAGCAGCACTTGCACTGTGTCCAGGTGTCCAAAGTACACGGCTTCCTGCAGCGCATGGTCTCCGTCTGCCGAGGGATCCACCCACACACTCTGCATGATCTGTCTGACCATCTCCGTGTCTCCCTCTGCACAAAAATACGAAAGCACCGAGGGATCAATTTGCAAGTCTGGCGATGCCTTCAACAGCCGCAGCATCATTTGTCTGTCCATCTGGAGCGTGCATCTGTCAAAGAGCACCTGCAGACACTCGAGAGACACTGGCTTCTTACATTCAAGCACACGCACCATCTGTCGCTTCAGGTCGTTCTCGACCAGAAACAGAAACTGCTCGTCGTCCAGCCCATCGAGCAGGAGGTCAATTCTGTCGCTCTGTGGACCCAGAAACAGCACAGAGATCGAAAACTCGTCAAACGACAGCAACGGAGTCTGTGGCAGCAGTGACAGTCTCTTACAAACAAGGCGGAGGTTGCAGTAGTCCTTGAAGAACAGGTGTGATGCAATCTTTTGCATGACTTCCAAAGGCATCTGTGTGAACATGAAATGAAGCGCATGGCTGCCATTTTAAGCGACTTTCACATGTGAATTGCGAAATCGCGGTGGCGCTGTTTTCACATGCCAAAATATCTTGTTTGGGATTGATAAAGCCGTTTTGAGACGGATCGAGTCAGAAATAGTCATGTTTTTGATAATATCCGTGCTGGTTGTAGAATAGACACGAGACATACCCAGCAGCCTCAGATAGCAATTGGAACACTGAAACTCCTATCTGTGCGCGGGAACACGTTCAGTCAGGCACCGCGCTGCGCGTTATCAAGCCAACTCCGACTCCCGAGAACTCCGGTGAATTGATGTGATTCACAAATATCAAGTGTGGAGCTACTCGGTTTGTGTTCAGATCAGTGTGGATTGCTTACATGAGGCGGAATATTGCAAAAGACATTCTCCCATTTCACCGAGACTTCGCCTCGGACTTGACTTTTTTTTCATGTTGGACGTGCCGTTCGAGCTCCTGTACGAGATAGGATCTCACTTAGACTTTGGATCATACCAGAACCTTAGAAAGACTTGCAAGAGAGTCTACCAGATGGCCCGAACCCCACTCCTGACCCAGCATGCTTATTTATGCTCGCTTCCAGAGAAACCCATCAATTACACTCATGACTACCCCATCCGCTTGGTTCAGAAGGATGCACTTGCACTCTTTCGAACACTCATCGATCATTTCCAGCAGCAACAGCTTCTTTCCATTCTCGACAACCTCAGCCGCTGGCAGCGACAGGCATTGTTTGACAAAATCAGCAAATCCAGTTGCCACGAGCTCTTTAATATTCTCTACCGAGACCCCGTGACCATCAAGCGACAATGTGTCATTGACGACGCCGTCGAGTTTAACCATGCGATTGTGTTTGAAAAGAGAATTGACAACATTGACGCTGTTGAACTCAGTAGCAAGGCATGCCACTATGGCCACACTGATTTGTTGCGTCATTTGGTGGAAATGTACCAAGTTGACGTTGCGCCAAAAAGAGAGCTCTGGCGCTTAGATGCATGCATTCAAGGACATTTGTCCATCCTCAAGTATCTTGTGCAAGATCTTGGGTACAAATCTGGTCTCGCACCGCTCTTTGAACTTTCCTGTCTGAATGGCCATCTGCATTTGGTCAAGTTCTTTGTGGAAGAGTGCTTGGTAGACCCTACATCCAACTCCAACAACGGGTTGAAATCTGCCAGTGTCAAAGGCCATTCTCATGTCGTCAAGTACTTGATGTCTGACGACCGCATTGATCCATCATGCAAACGCAACTACTGCCTCAGATGGGCCAGCAAGAACGGTCATTTGCAAGTCGTGCGCCAACTGCTCACTGACAGACGCGTCGAACCACAAGATGACGACAACTTTGCACTCCAGGCGTGTGTGGAACAAGGGCATGCTGCTATAGTGAAGCTCTTGCTCGCAGATCCACGTGTTGATCCATCCGACAGAGACTACCATGCAGTTGGACTGGCTCTGAAGCTTGGAAACGTTGATATTGTTGAGATGCTTTTGCAACGTGTCCGTCTCAACGATTGCCACATGCTGTTCAAGTGGCTTGTGGATCAAAAGTCACTCCAAGGCTTGCAACTTGTCTTTGAGCTGGGATCTTTTGACAAGAAGAGAATGGCCTCTCTCTGTCTCCCAAGAGCCCAGATATCCAGACAAGTGTCCATCATTCGTTTTCTCAAGCAATTTCAATGAACTTATTCCTGTTTCTAGCAAATTACGACATACATGTGCGCATTTGGCAGCATTTGATCAGCAAGACCCGGATTTTCTTTATGAGTGAATCGCACGTCTTTCTGAGACAGGCGATACAACAACTGACACACAGAAGAGATGGATCAAAAACACCACCAGAGATTCTAGTCTCATGTGATGAAGCACTGGAGCAACTACAACATCCAGGACCACAATTCTACGAAAAGATCTTTGAACCCATTCACAAGGCACTCTTGAGCAAACACAATGATACTATTGATGTTGCACTGGATTGCTTGTCAAAGTTGTTTGGGTACAAGTTTTGGAAACTGGAGCCTGATTCAGCATTGCTGGGGTTGCTTGTGGAAGCCATTTGTAATGTGTTTGTTGGACCAGAATCTACAGAGGATCGATTGCAGACGCAAGTCATCAAGGTTTTTGAGTTGAAAGTAGGCTGTGACGTCTGCTGTCAATTCTGAACTCTTGCATGGAGAGTTGCTGTTGAAAGCAGTGAGGACAGTGTACAACATCTTTTTGCTGTCCAAAAGTTCGATGGTACAAACGGTTGCACAAGCGGCACTGTCACAGATTGCGAACACTGTCTTTTCTCGTGTTCCAAAGGACATGTCGTTCCAGGAAGCCATGAAGGCACATCCGGATCAGTTGGGTACCAAGGGAGAGCGTGCAGAATCGATCCAGCGGTCTGCGAGTATTGAAAGTCTCGACAAGACTGAGCCATTCATTACTGGCACAGATGCACTTGCTAAGTTGGAAGAAAAGGAGCCAGCAGCAAGGCAATCACAGGATATCTTGAAAGAGGAGACAAAAAGAAAGGAAACACAGTACGATGTCGCATGCAAAGATGCCTATCTGCTCTTTCGTGCCTTTTGCAAGCTTGGTACAGGAATTAACGCAAGGCATGAAACCCATTGCAACTGCAGAGACTGCATCTGATCTCAGAGGACCACACATGCGCACAAAGTTGCTCTCGATGTACCTGGTGCAGATTTCAATCAAACAATACCCATGGATCTTTTCTTCACCAGCACCCATCCTGTTTTCACCAGTGATCAAAGTCTCACAACCAGAAGACATTTACTTTGTCTACGCCGTCAGACAGTTTCTGTGTCTCGTGTTTACAAGAAATATTGTGAATGTGATTCCACAAGTGTTGGATCTCGCAATGGACATTCTTGGACAAATTATCACACATATGAGACACTTGCTCAAGAAAGAAATCGCAATCATTTTCACAGAGTTGATTATGCCCATGATGGAAGGCAAAACAGCAGTCACCTTTCACCAGCGACTGTCATTGATCAAAGCATTAGAGCGTGTCTTGTCTGGACCCAATGGTGGCAGAATCTTGGTCGAGTTTTACTTGAATTACGACTGTGATGTCAAGGCATCTGCAGAAGAAAACATTTGGGAACGCTTGCTGCAGTGCTTGTCTCTGGTCATGACAACAAGCTTTGATCAACCAATGGACACACCAACAACATCGCTCTACACTGCACAAGATAGAATTCAAGGTGCTGCTCCAGCACTCACAACGACTAGTTTGCAGGCTTATACATCCCAACAGATCAAGGAAATCTACTCAGCAACAGGAGACATGGCTCTCTTGAAGAAACACGCACTGAAACTATTGGTCAAAGGCATCTTGCAACCACTTGTGCAATGGTGTCAGCCACAGGGAGAAACAGACAGATCCTATTCGATTCCAGAGGATTTGGATGTAGAACCAAACGAATACGATGACCCATCGACATTTTCAAACCAAAAGATGCGCAAACAGCACTTGCAAGAAGGAATCAAGCGATTCAACATCAAATACAAGAAAGGCATCAAGTTTTTGTTGGATTCTGGATGCATTCCTGAAAAGACACCACAAGCGATTGCACACTTTCTGCTCAACACTGAAGGGCTGAACAAGAACAACATTGGAGAGTACCTGGGAGAGGGAGAGGAAGAGAACATCCAGATTATGCACTGCTTTGTGGATCTGATGGATTTCACTGGACTCAAGTTTGTGGAAGCACTGAGACAGTTTCTGCAGTCGTTCAGATTGCCTGGTGAAGCACAAAAGATTGACAGATTCATGCTCAAGTTTGCAGCACAGTATTGCAAAGGCAACCCAGAAGTCTTTGCTTCAGCAGATACAGGATACGTCTTGGCATACTCTGTGATCATGCTCAATACTGATCAACACAATCCACAAGTGAAAAAGAGAATGACCAAACAGGACTTCATCAAAAACAACCGAGGCATTGACGAAGGCAAGGACCTGCCATTGTCTTTCTTGGAAGCAGTGTTTGATGAGATTGCCCAAAACGAAATCAAACTCAAGGACGAAGAGCAAGCGATTCAAGATCAGAGTGCAGCTTTACCAGCACAACGCAACAAACAGCAAGCAAAGACACAAGACAGACCCTCAGAACCCATTCAAACGGCAATCAAAAAGTATGGAGCCACTCAGAATCCAGAACTACTCGATCACAGATTCAACATGTCTTCTAGATTGGTGTTTTATGCAGCCACACAAACTGAACATGTCAAACCCATGTTCCAACTGATTTGGATGTCTTGTTTGATGTGCACGTCGTCGTTTTTGCAAAAGTCTGAAGAGACAGAAACCATCAACATTGCCTTGGATGGATTCAAAGCTGCTATCCACATTTGCTCCATCTTTGACTTGGAACTCGAGCGCAAGGGATTCCTGTCCAATCTAGCGAAATTTGTGAATCTGGAGCACTTGTCAGACATTAGACCCAAAAACGTGGAATCAGCCAAGATCATGTTGGAGATGGCACATGTTGACGGTGACTTTTTTGGTCCCAACTGGCAATTGGTGGTCAAGATCATGTCTCAGATCGACAAACTCACACAACAAGGATTGCCAGAGAGAGATCCCAGACTCTCTGGACCAGAACTCAAGAGACGAGAGTTGATGGAAGATTGCTTTGAAGCACTCACCTCTCAATCAGTCACACTCTTGATTGATCGCATCTTTTCACAAACACCAAAGCTCAAGGGACCGTCGATTGTTGAACTCACGAAAGCATTGTGTGAAATGTCGTGGGATGAGATCATCTCGTCCTCAGATCAACCAACACCGAGAATGTACTCTCTCCAAAGATTGGTGGAAATTGGTTACTACAACATGAAGAGAATCAGAGTCGAATGGACACAGATCTGGATGCACATGGGACCACATCTGAACCAAGTGTCAACACACCAGAATCCAAATGTGGGTTACTTTGCTCTGGACAAGCTGAAACAGCTGTCTCTCAAGTTCCTGGAACTCAACGAACTCCCAAATTTCAAGTTCCAACGAGACTTTTTGCGTCCGTTTGAATACTGTGTATCAGAAAACTCTCCATCCAAGATCAAGGTATTCCACATAAGACTAGGACATGGCATTGACGTGCATGCATCAAATTGTGCAGCAAAAGTCAAACAAACTCAAATCTGGATGGAAGGCAGTGTTTACGACGATCATGTGTGCTGCAAGAGAGCAACAGGAGCAAATTGTGTCATTAGGATTCAGTATGATCCGAAGCATTGAAGCATCTCACTTGTACTTGGTACTAGAAAACCATTGCTTGGTGGATTTTGTGGCTTGTGTGGTGTGTTTCTGCAAAAACGTCAAATTTGGCAAGATTGCGTTGGATGCGATTGATCTGTTGAAGAAATCCATCATCAACTGCGACAATTACCTCAAACTAGAACACCAACCATCAGATTTCTCACTTGTTGTCTTGTCTCAACAACTGTCGTACTATTTTACAGCGATTACACAAGTGTCTTTGCAGGAAAAGGAAGAGAACGAGAGAATTAGAATCTGGCTGCCTCTGCTGTTTGGATTCTATGAGTGTATTGTTGTGTGTGACATTGAAGTTAGAACACGGTATCAAGACTTACAATAGAGCATTAGGATTCCTGTTTGACACTCTGAAACTCTCTGGCAATGATTTCAGTCCATCGTTTTGGAAGATTGTGTTTGACAATATTCTAGATCCCATTTTTGCTGATCTGAAGCCAGACCGGTCTCAAGTCTTGAAGTTTGACAACCAAGAGGATTACTCTGTCTGGATCAACACCACACTCATTCAAGCGTTGAAGCAGCTCTTGGATCTGTTCACACACCACTTTCAGAGTCTGAGTTTCATGCTTGATCAATTTCTGGATCTGTTGTCGATTTGCATGATTCAAGAGAACGAAGCACTGGCAAGAGTGGGATCTGATTGTTTGGTAGAGTTGGTCAAGTGCAACATTGCACAGTTTAATGATGGTGTTTGGGACAGTGTAGTTGAGCGAATGGTGAATTTGTTTGAAACCACACTGCCACTTGGATTGTACTTTGCATTGGACCAGAATGAAGAACTGACACCGTTTGGAAGACAGTTTGCACCAAGACCAGAGCGAAAGGACTTTCAAGCGATTATTGTCAAGTGTGTCTTGCATCTGTTGGTCATTGACACATTTCATGCGATTCTGTCTATTCCAGAGAACAAGCTGGTGTATGAGTCATTCTCATCTCGCCACTTGTTCAAACTAGGAGATGCACTGTATTTTTCTTACTCGTTTGCAAAATCATTCAATGCAAATGTGGACTTGAGAAAAGAGCTGCACAGGATGGGATTCATGAAGCAAGTACCCAATCTCTTGAAACAAGAGACATCTTCAGTAGCCAGTTACATTATCTTGCTATTTAGAATCTACTCTGATCCAACCAGACAACAAATTCACTCTGATATCGAAAAGCGATTGATTCCGTACCATGGTTGATGTTAGATTGTGTCATGAAATCATGGATTACTACTCCCAGTTGGATCCGCAGCTGAGATCTAGGAATTTGCAAGCATGGTATCCAGTTGTGTTAGCAATCACACGTGGATTCACAGAACTGGATCAACTGGCATTTAGAAGACACATTCCATACTTTTACCTCACTTTTACGTCTCTCTTGAGGCTGGATTTGGACAAGGAGCTGATGGGATACTCTAGGATCATTTTTGAGCGTGTGGGATTGGTCTTTGAGTTGGTGCAGCCCAAACCAGCGTTTGAGATGGTGGAGCATGGATCACTGGAAGATTTGTCACTCTCTGTATCACCTCCAAGAGCAGTGGCAGTTACAGAAAAGTCCCCAGATGAGAAGGAGTTCTCAGATGAGTCAAAGGCAGAACAGAAAGACTCTCAGACAGAACAGAAAGACTCAAAGTCAGAGGTGGAAAAGGAGACTAAAGATTAAACTGCTGGGACGATCCAAAGTAAAACAGTTCGACACCAATGATCGCAACACCCTGCGTCACACTTTCCATCGCACTGGGTGGATCTGGAGGTTGTTCGGACAATATGGTACACCAGTGCTATCTTTCACCTGCACTATTGACTCATCTCTTGACCTCTGACTGTCACTCCAACTAGCACACAGATCTCTGTCTGAATGGCACTCTCATCATCCCTCATCAGTCTACTGACACAAACTGCAAGATACCATGAACAGACAGTGTGTGGATGACACACTTGCTTGAACAGGAATGCAGCAATCGGATCCACAGACACTGGTCACAAACACCCACATCTGTCAACTAAGCGTGCCTTTGCTTGCTTTAATGATCTATTGTCCTGTGGTTGTGTTGATGATCCAGAGAGATGCAAGTCTCAACTGTGGATCATTTGTGGCTGGCATTGTGGACGCTATCTTGGACTGTCTGCAATTTGTGTCATCTTGACACTGGCATGCAGAGTGGCAGCACAGCTGTAGATCCAGAGACCGGCTGTGTTGGCGTTGATTGGCAACACTCTGAGTGAAGGCAGATGCTGGAGATCACAGAGTGACTGTACAAGAAGAGGCATTCATACTCTATGACAAACAGCAGCCACCAGAGACTCAAGGCGATGTGGACTGCATGCGTGAGGACCAGCATCAGGACCAATAGACACACAAATAGACTAATTATAAGCCAGGTTATTCAGTATGCCAAAACGCGACAAACAAGCGCTGCAATTTCGCGGAAAAAGCGCAGTAAATTTTGCCACGCGATTCTTTGCAGATGGTTCAGAAACAGTACCTGCAGTACAACTGTTGAGACTAGGAACTTGGTTGACTCCAAGATAGTGCTGGAAGCATCATTGCACAAAGCCAAACCCTTGGAACAGCACATTTACGCACTTCCATCCATTGGAATTTACATTGTCTACTTTTACGTCAGCAGTGTCTGGAGTGACTTGTTTGAGTCATCTCCAGCATTTGGATGGTTCTGGCTCATGCTCTGTGTCTCTGCACACGCACTGTCGTTTCTGGTGTGTCAATGGTCCATCAATTTGAAAGCAAGATTCACTACCAACAAAGCTAAATCCATCGATGATGCAACACTGATCAAGATTCAGCCGATTGCACACAATGGCAAGCCAGAATTATGTCACATTTCAAAGACATCTGCTGACATCAGTTTTGTGTTTCAAAAGAAAAAGTATCTCTGGAATCAGGACAAGAAGCGATTCCAGAAACTGGATTACCTGCACTCTCGCCATCACTCGTTCAAGTATTTCAAGGAAATCAAGTCTTTGGACAATCAGCAAACAAAAGTCTTGGAGGACAAGTATGGACTCAACAGATTTGAAGTGCCTATTCCATCGTTCCAGGAATTGTTCAAGGAGCACATGATGGCACCATTCTTTATCTTCCAGCTCTTTAGTGTCATGCTGTGGTTTTTGGATGAGATGTGGTACTACTCTCTCTTTACACTCTTTATGTTGTTTGTGTTTGAAGCAACAGTCGTGTTTCAGCGATTGAAAACCCTGCAGGAGTTTAGACAGATGTCTATTCCACCGTATCTCATTCATGTGCACAGACAGAACAAGTGGCAAGAGATCATGTCTGATCAATTGCTGCCTGGTGATATCTGCTCTATTCAGAGACACGAAGAGAATCCAGTGCCAGCGGATATCTTGCTGTTGCACGGCACTTGCATTGCTAACGAAGCCATGCTCTCTGGTGAATCTACACCACAGCTCAAGGAATCCATTGAATTGCGTGAGGATGATGACATTTTCAAGATTTCACAAGACAAGGAACATGTGCTCTTTGGAGGTACAAAGATTCTTCAAGTCCAACCACCTTCCAAACAGTTTTTGCAAACTCCCAACGATGGTTGTCTCGGTGTTGTCTTGCGTTCTGGGTTTGCAACACAGCAGGGCAAACTCGTGAGAACGATCATTTATGCGACTGAACGTGTGACTGCAAACAACTTGGAATCGCTCTTCTTTATCCTGTTCTTGCTGTTCTTTGCCATGATGGCATCTTGGTATGTGTGGACTACTGGATCTCAAGAAGATGACAGAGATCACTCCAAACTCTTGTTGCATTGCATCATGATCATCACTTCTGTCGTGCCAACTGAATTGCCAATGGAATTGTCGATGGCAGTCAACAATGCACTCATGACACTCTCTCAAGCCTTTGTCTACTGCACTGAGCCATTCAGAATTCCATTTGCTGGCAGAATTGACGTTGCTTGCTTTGACAAGACTGGTACTCTGACAGCTGAAAACCTGATTGTCGAAGGCATCTCTCTCAAAGACAAAAAGACAGTCTTGCCACCATCTGAAGCACCAGCAGACACCAAGTACGTTCTAGCAACTGCACATGCTCTCGTCTTGTTGGACGATCAAGTGATTGGTGATCCAATGGAAAAGAACACTGTCGAAAGCATTGATTGGCACTTGAAAAAGGGAGATATCATGTACTCCAAGAAAGATCAGATGGCAGTCGTCAGAAGATTCCAGTTCTCTTCCCAACTCAAGCGAATGTCAACCATTTCTCTCCACCAATCCAAGGCATTCATCAGTTGTAAAGGTGCTCCAGAGACACTGAAATCCATGTTCAAGCAAGTACCAGACAACTACGAAGAACACTACAAATACTGGGCACGCAGAGGCAAGAGAGTCTTGGCACTTGGATTCAAACGCACCGATTGGTCGCTCAACAAAATCAGAGAGGTTCACAGACAGGATGTGGAATCTGATCTTGAATTTGCTGGATTTTTGGTCTTTTACTGTCCTCTCAAGCCAGATTCCAAGCAAGCCATCACCATGCTCAACGAATCTAGTCACAGGACTGTCATGATCACTGGAGACAATGCCCTGACTGCTTGCCACATTGCCAAAGAAGTTGGAATCGTCAAGAGACCAGTACTGATTTACGATCAATGGGAAGACCAATTGGAATGGCGATCGATTGACGAAAAAGAAACAATCGCCAATTTTGATCCAAATGCACATCAATTGCATCCAAAATTCTTTGAACACGATCTCTGCTGCACTGGACAGGGCTTGATGGGATTGGTAGACAAGCCGTGCTTCCCGTTGTTGTTGCCTCGTTTGTGGGTCTATGCGCGTGTGTCTCCGTCTCAAAAGGAGTTGATCTTGACCAAACTCAAGCAGGCTGGTTACTTTACACTCATGTGTGGTGACGGAACCAATGACGTGGGTGCTTTGAAGCAAGCACACGTTGGTGTTGCTCTTTTGGATGGCACTTTGGAGGACATTCAAAAGATTGTCAAGCGACAGCAAGCACAGCGTCAGAAAGCCATTCTGGACAAGCAAGAGGAAATGAAGAGAAAGTGGGGTATTCCAGAAGAAGCCACACCCCAGAACCAGAGAGAGAAACTCAAACAAACGATGGATATGCTCATGCAAGAGTTGGATGGAGATGCACCAGTGATCAAGTTTGGTGATGCTTCTGTCGCTGCACCATTTACTTCAAAAGTCGGCAGTGTGCAAGCAGTCTGTGCTGTCATCAGACAGGGAAGAGCAACACTGGTTGCGTTGATACAGATGTACAAGATCTTGGCTTTGAATTCTCTCATTATGGCATACTCGCTTTCTGTCTTGCATCTGGCTGGTATCAAGCAAGGTGACTGGCAAGCAACGATTGCTGGTTTGATGATTACTGTTTGTTTCTTTGGACTCGCAAAGAGCACACCACTCGAAAAACTGTCAAAAGAGAGGCCGCAATCCAACATCTTCAACCCGTACATCATCATCTCTGTCTTGGGTCAGGCAGCTGTCCACGTCTTGGCGTTGCTCTACATCCACAGAGAATCCATGTTCTACGTGACGCTGACTGAAGAAGATTTGCCAGTGGATGCCAAGTTCAGACCCAATCTTTTGAACTCGTCCATCTATCTGGTATCCTTGATCATGCAAATCTCCACATTTGCCATCAACTACCAGGTACACTATTTAATGATAGGGACTGCCATTTAGAGAACCATTGACAAAGAACAAATCCATGTACAATTCTCTCTTGGCTGTGACTGCAATCGCGTTCTGTGCTGCTGCAGAAATCATTCCAGAACTGAACGATTACATGGAATTGGTGACGTTCCCAGAAGAGGTATTTACAATAACGATAGTTTAGATACAAGCTTCTCGCTTGCATGGCTGGAGACTTTGGAATCGCTTGGCTGATTGAGTATCTGTGCTGGTACTTTTTCTCCAACAATGCACCTCATCAGAGTCTCTTTCCTGCTCAATAAAGCATGAGATGGTCGAATGTGTTGACACGCGACGTCACTTTCCGATGGGCAAGACAAATCTGCCAGGAATGGACCTATTCGCAGGCATTCAGCGAGCGGCAACTGTATTTACAAAACAGCCACCGCCATTGATGAAGGATACCCCGATGCCAAATATCCAGAACAACAACTCGGGCGATTTCTTTATCCGCATGGCACTCGACTTGTTTGCCAACAGCAAAGACTACAGACGTAACGATCAACTGCGAGCTGCTGTATCTAATGCCCAGCGTCTTTTGATTGACTCTAGAAGCTCTCGAAAAGGGAGATAATCCACTGACTGTCTTCCTGCCCTTCCAAATCGCATGCCGATCAGGCAATCCAGAGTTGTTGGTGATAGCCATCGACTGCTTGGGCAAGCTGTTTACGTACGATTACTGGAAAAACGCGGATGTTGAAGTCAAACAAGAAAAGACTGACGATGGAGACAATGACGGCACGCAGGGCATGATTTCATTTGTGATTGATACCATCTGTGATGGATTCACTGGAGAGTCTACAGATGACAAAGTTCAGTTACAAATTATCAAAGTACTTGAGCTAAATGCAGGCATTGCAAGCTGCTCTCAGTAACCACGACCCACAGTTTAGTTTGCATGGTGCTGTGCTGTTGAAAGCCATTAGGACGACTTACAACATCTTTTTGCTCTCCAAAACCACTCATGTGCAAAACGTGGCTCAAGGCACTGTCATTCAGATGGTTCAAAACGTCTTTGGACGCATTCCCAAGGATCCATTGGAAGAAAAGACACCAGAGCCAAAGTTCAATCCAAACATTCCAGATCTGGAGGATGAAGAAGACATGACATCTGGTGGCATAGTAGATCCCAAGCTCAAACTCCCACCACCACCTTCTGCGCTTTTGAACCAAGAAGAGTTTGCCAATCGTGAAATCAAGGATGCATTCAAAGTCTTTCGAACAATCTGCATCCTTTCGATGAAACCCATTCCGCCGACAGAAGGCACTGTCGATTTGAGATCCCAGCCAATGCGATCCAAGCTCTTGGCGTTATATCTCATCTCATCTGTCCTCGAGTCACACATGTACGTCTTTCTTGTCAAATCCAAGATCTTTCATCAACTGGTCGAAGGCCTTTCTACTGGCGAGACACCATTGTTTGTCGATGCCGTCAAAGAGTTTCTGATCCTCTCTCTTTCCAGAAACGCTACTTCTCCCATCCTGCCAGTGTTTGAAGTCTCGATGGAAATATTTGGCAAAGTCTTGATTGGCTTGCGAGTGCAGCTCAAGAAAGAAATCTCTGTTTTCTTTACAGAAATCGTGATTCCAGTCTTGGAAGCCAAAAGGAGCATTCCATGGCATCAGAGACACTTGATGCTCTTTTGCCTCTTGAAGATCTTTGGCAAGCCAGAGAACGACGGCGGTAAGCTACTCGTGGAGTTGTACATCAATTACGACTGTGATGTGGATGCTGGTGCCAAGGAAAACATTTACGAACGCATTTCCAACACAGTATCCAGATTGTTGTCTGAAGTCGATCACTCGAATCAGACTCAATTCACACCCATTCCTTCCTTTATGACCCAAACACCAAACGAAGTTCCTGCCCTCACGACCTCCAATCTTGTTGCTCTCACGCGTGAACAGGTCAAAGACTTGCACTCTCCCAATGGCGACTTGCAGGAACTCAAGAAAATGGGATTAGACTTTATGGTCTTGGGAGTCTTGCATCCACTGGCAATGTGGTGTGACAGTGTTCGAAAGAACGACAAGCAAGAAGAGGAAAAGCAGCAGCAGGAACTCGAGCAAGAGGAAATTGCTGATCCTCAAGCGATTGGAAACATGAAGCAAAGAAAGCAAAACATCACAGAGGGTGTGAAAAAGTTTAATTTCAAGCCTAAAAAGGCAATACCTTTAAAAATAGGGAATTCAGTATCTCTTGGAAACCAAGTGCATTCCTGAAAAGACACCACAAGCGATTGCACACTTTCTGCTCAACACTGAAGGGCTGAACAAGAACAACATTGGAGAGTACCTGGGAGAGGGAGAGGAAGAGAACATCCAGATTATGCACTGCTTTGTGGATCTGATGGATTTCACTGGACTCAAGTTTGTGGAAGCACTGAGACAGTTTCTGCAGTCGTTCAGATTGCCTGGTGAAGCACAAAAGATTGACAGATTCATGCTCAAGTTTGCCGAGCGTTTCCTGGCTGGTAATCCAACTTCCTTTTCCTCTGCTGACACTGCCTATGTCTTGGCATACTCTGTGATCATGCTCAATACTGATCAACACAATCCACAGGTCAAGAAGAAGATGACCAAGCAAGAGTTTATGCGCAACAACCGAGGCATTGACGAAGGCAAGGATCTGCCAGAAGAGTTCCTGACTGCTGTCTTTGATGAGATTGCACAGAATGAGATCATCATGAAGGATGAGCCAAAGAAACCACAAGAAAAGGAACAGTCACTTTTAGGCATTGCTGCACCAGAGATCCTGTTTGCCAGAAAGAGAGAACCAACTGTGGAGAATCCAAATGAGACGATGGCACTCAAGACAGAAGCAGTCTTCAACAACCTCATGAGATCCAAGACAGCAGTCAAGCGATCTGATCAACCAAGACCCAAATTCTTTGCTGCCAAGAGACACGAGCATGTGAAGCAAATGTTTGAGATTGTGTGGATGCCAATTCTCACTGGTATCTCTGCACCTTTCCAGGAATCTGATGATCCAGACACGATTTCGTCTATTCTGCGTGGATTCAAGGCATGTGTGCACATTACAAGCATGTTTGACATGGAATTGGAGCTGAAAGCATTTTTGTCAACCATCATCAATTTCACACTCATTTCCAACATGAATCACATGAAAAACAAGAATCTGGAGGCAATCAAGACACTGTTGGAGATTAGTGCTGTCGAAGGCAATGCATTTGGTGAATTGTGGAAGGATGTGGTCTCTTGCATCAGCAAACTCGAGAAACTACAGATTCAAGACGTTCAGGAAGAGAAACCACAGCTGAGAAGAGAGGGATCTCGACAGCTGTTGAAAGGCACGTTTTTGGAAGAAGCTGCACAGCAAGTGGCATCTCAGAGCATGACCATGCTCATTGACAGGATCTTTACAGTTTCCATCAAACTGAATGGACAAGCGATTGTTCATTTTGTCAAAGCCTTGTGTGAAGCATCTTGGGATGAAATCACGAATTCAGCCAACAAGGAACAACCAAGAATGTACTGCTTGCAGAGACTGGTAGAGATCTCATACTACAACATGAACAGAATCAGAGTCGAGTGGTCCAACATGTGGAACATTCTTGGCGCACACTTTAACCAAGTTGGTTGCTATCCAAACACGACAGTTGGCTTCTTTTGCATCGACAAGCTCAGACAGCTGTCAATCAAGTTCTTGGAACTGGAAGAACTGTCTAATTTCAAGTTCCAAAAGGACTTTTTGCGTCCGTTTGAGGAAATCATCAGGAACAACTTGGATCCCAAGATCAAGGACATGTGCTTAGTCTGCTTGCAGCAGTTGATCCAGGCAAAGGGTCAATCCATCAAATCTGGATGGAAAACAATCTTTGGTTCGATCATGCGGTCTTCCAGAGAGCCACACGAGTCTCTGGTCCAACTGTCCTTTGACATGACTCGTGATATTCTCAAACAACACTTTGGTGCTGTTGTGTTGTCTGGGACACTCCCAGATCTGATTTCGTGTTTGGCAGACTTTTGCAAGAACAAGAAAGCAGGCAAGATCCCAAGTCAAGCGATTGATCTCTTTACACTCGTTGCACAGAAATCACAGCAGTACATCGAAGCCACTGGTACTGGTGTCCCTTCGACACCCATCAAAACAGACAATTTCTTCCCAGAGCGACCTAGATCTGATTCTATTGGCAATTCGCTTAGAAAATCACTTGCTTCTGAAGATGACAGTGTGTTGAGATTCTGGATGCCCATTCTGTTTGGACTACACGATGTGATCATGACCAGTGAATTAGATATCCGCACAAAAGCCATCCAGCAACTCTTTGACACGTTTAAGGCACAAGGACAGAACTTTAAGAGAGAAGCATGGGAACTGTTGGCTAAGGGTGTCCTGTTCCCCATCTTTGAGGATCTTAGATTGCCAATGGCCAAGTTCCAGTCAAAAGAAGAGATGGCTGTCTGGCTTTCAACGACTTTGATCCAAGCTTTGGGTCAGTTTGTGGATCTGTTTACGTTCTACAGTCAAGATCTGCAGTTTCTGTTGCCACAGTTGTTGGATGTGCTGAGTGTGTGCATCTTGCATGAAAACGAGACCCTGTCCAGGATTGGATCCAGTTGCTTGCATCGCCTTGTGGAAAAGAATGCTGGATCCTTTGAAGACACACAGTGGGAGCAGCTCACAACCCAACTCAGATCACTCACCGAACAAACAACACCATCGTTCTTGTTCTTTGAGTATGAAGGCATGGATGAGAAGTTCTTGCAGCAGACAAAACACATAGGTGTTGTTCCTGGGCAGCCATTGGACAAGAAAGAGTTCCAAAAGCAACTGGTCAAATGCGCACAGCAAGCCATGGTCTTGCAAACACTGCAGGATGTGTTGGACCCACAAGTGTTGGGCAAGATGCCACCAAAGCATCTATTTTTTGTGATGGATGATATCCTGAAGAGCTACAGATTTGCTAATGTGTTTAATGACTGCCTAGGCCTCAGACAAGCTGTGAACAAGATGGGATACATGAACCAAGTCCCAAATCTGCTCAAAATCGAGACTGGCGCTGCACAGTTTTACCTCCAATGCCTGTTGTTGCTGTTTGATGAGCAACATCCATCTTACGCTTTGGTCCAAGAAGAGACACAGAAGCGACTGTATCCGTACGATGATTGATGTTAGATTCTGTGCAGAGATCTTGTCCAACTTTTCATCTTTGGATCCCTCGCAACCAAAGAAGCGCAACGAAAGCATCTGGAGACCAGTGATTGGAATGATCCTAAACGCAGTCTTGAAGTTCAAAGACGAGCAATTCAAAGAACATGGACCTAGATACTACCCACAAATTGTGAATCTGCTGCTGCAAGAGGTTTCACAGGAAATACGTGTTTCCCTACATGCCTATCTCATGCGCATGGGCAGACTCTACAACATTACGCTAGAGTAAAGTCGCGTTCGTGACTTTGCGAGATGTCGAAACAGGTCAAGACCGAGACTCCAACAAAAAAGGATGCTCAGAGCAAAATAGGCTCACTAGAAAACATGCACCACAAGCCCGCAGGAGGACAGGTCAAAATCTTCAATGAAAAGGTCAAAGTTGAGGCAAAGTCCAAGATTGGTTCCTTGGACAATCTCAACCACACTCCAAAGGGAGGAGACAAGAAAATCTTTAATGAGAAGCTAGATTTCAAAGAGAAAGCAGCTTCCAAAGTCGGTTCCAAGGACAACCTCAACCACACACCTCAAGGAGGCAACGTTGTTATTCCGACCAACAAACTCGACTTTAAGGAGAAGGCAGCTCCAAAGATTGGGTCTCTTGACAACCTCAGTCACACACCCCAGGGAGGAAATGTCAAGATCTACAACGAGAAGCTGGCTTTCAACGCGTCTTCCAAGGTCGGCTCAAAGGACAACCTCAACCACACTCCCAAGGGAGGCGACAAGAAAATCTTTAATGAGAAGCTAGATTTCTCTACCGCACAGCCAAAAGTGCCACGCGTGCGTCAAACCACTGGTGAAACCAACACTTCTGGTTTCTCTGCTCGTTCGTGACTAGTAAATGGTTGACTTGTTTGGAACATCGACTGTTTTCAATGTCGTTGCTTTTTTGCGGTCAATTTTGGAGTGGTACTCTTGTAATCTAATCTCAACTCGAATACAGCTTGAACATCACCACCAATATCCATGCGTGATAGGTCATGAGGACAATGCCAAGGTTAGCAGAGCCATAGAGCGTGTGAGAGACTTCTTGCTCGACTGTAAAGTACCACCACATGATGGACCACATGACAAATCCAATGAAATCCAGTACAGCCCAGATCCAAATGATCGCAATCAGCAGTCTGCCCTCCAGAATGTCCTTTCCATCATGGTATCTCAAAAACACGTATGTGATGTACATGTTCTCGAGATTGAAGAAGACACCGATGAAACCAACATAGATCCAGTAGCCAACTGCCATCATCCATCTAAATGTTTCAGTCTGTCTCTGTCCTGTAATCAGAAAGTAAATAGAGGCGTAGCCAGCAAATGTGCTGACAAAGTGCCAAATTACCAAGCCATAGCGCAATGTTGGCAGATGCACACTCAAAAGTGGTCCACCGAGATTAACGAATGATTCCAAGATCAGAGTGCTTAGATAGACTGCCAACAATGGACCAATGTTGCCCCACAGGCCGTAAATCCAGAAGATGAGTCTATCGGTCTCAAAGTATGAAAAGTAGATGTGTATCGTATCCCATATAAGGTTGATACACAAGACAAGCTGTAAAAGTGAGCGAATGCGTTCGTTGCGAATGTGTTTGCCAAAGAGAAAGTAGAGCAACACAAGCGACACTAAAATGGAGAATATGGCTGCCATCAGAGCCAGAATCTCTGCTCCGTTTGGACCAGATTGAAGAGAAACGAGGATTGGACGGAATGTGAGGTCGTAACCCATCAAAAAACGTCATTCGAATGTACGATTTATCATCTAAAAAAGCATGGCAGCTGCAAAGGCAAACAGCGCAAAGGATGGTCCTTGCTCAAACACAGCGTTTGGAGTAGATGCAGGCTTGGCAGGCAGTGTTTGAGTAGGTGCTGCAGTCGTTGGCACAACTGATGTTGTGGTTGGAATCGGACTGTCAAAAGTCTTGGTCTCTCCAGTGATCAGATCGGTATATGAGAAACCTGGCTTGAAAACAACACCAAAGGTAGCACGGCAGCCGGCAGTGTCGTTCTTGACGTTGCAAGGATCTTCCAGTTGCTGTCCAGCTTCACAGACTCGCATGCAGAACTCGCCGTTTCCAGCCTGTTCAACGTAATCTTTGTACTTGGGGTGCTTGGTAGCATCAACACCAGAGTAGGGTTCCTTGCCACAGTTTCTGTAAGAGACAGAGTCGTATTGACCACCTATTGTCAAACCAAGGACCATCATCAAACGCACCCGGCACAGATGACTTGAAGCTGATGTTCAGTGGATCTGCATCAAGAGTACCAACAATCTGGATGTACTCCTTGCCATTCTTAGCCTTGCCCTTTGTGACATGCGCCGACAAGAGACCAAGTGGATTGAGTTTCATGGCACCAGGAGTCATGTAGTTACCAATGCAGAATGCTTGTACATAGCCTTCACCTTGGACAATTGTTGGCTTGACGCCTTTGTCATAGTAGTTAGACTTGATGTATGGATTGTTTGGGTCTGGCAAGATCATACAAAAGTTGAGTGGGTCCTGGATGTAGACTTGTTCGTTTGAAACTGGGTAAGGACCATATGGGGCACACTTGTCCACGGCATTTGGACCCAAGTCCCAGTTCAGTTCTTTACAGAGCGTCTCATTGGGGAATGTCTGGCGACCACCGCAGCCAGGTGGATAACGACGTTGGGCAAGCACTGGCACAATCAGAAGCATGAAGTGACGGGCAGTGAGGGTGCTTTTGTAGACGGTGGCGTCGGAGTTACACGGGCTCACGTTGCACTGAAATCATCCTTTGGAGACTGCCCAAAAGGGACAAGTGAGAGCCTAGGACCCATAAGCATGGTTCCGAGCGGCGCATAGCCTATTTCTCCTAGTTCTCCCTAGAAACAGAGCAAAACAAGTAAAACAGAAACTCCGCTCGTGATTTATCAGTCGGTCTTTCCAAACCTGATCACCAAAGTTGAATTTTCTTCCTTGGCCTTGATTCAATCTGGGACACTGACGTTTTCTGTGATTTTGATGAGTCGGAGAGATTCAAGATGTTTGGCACCCGCTCGAGGAACAAGACTGCCAACAGAGCATGCAAAAGCAACAAGAACACAAACACTGATTCCATCGCCAAAAAGGTTCTGTCAGAGCCAAAGACTGTGCCACTGCGCAAGATCGAGAAGACAACGTGTAAGACAATCACAGGCAACTGAGCCACAAACGTCAGCATCAGCAGCGGCTCCTCTCTAAACAGGAACACGAACATACCCAGATTGCTGATCTGTTTTTCCCGCTTGAAATGCATCAGAATCGGTCTAACGGAGATCGCTGCTGGAATCATGTCGTACACAAACAAAAACAGAATCCAGTACAGCCCTAGCTGATTCCACTCGTTAATCTTGCTCTGGAGTGGATTTGTCACGTTTCTAATGTCAGATGGAGGACCTCCAGTAGTCAAAGTATCGTGCACCTGCGAGAGCCAGATGAATGACGATCAAGAGAGCAATGTTGAGTCTCTTGTAGAAGGACTTGCTGAAATCTGCATACTTGTTCAAGAAAATGGCTGAATGCAAGACTGTGAGCAGCGTTGCGAGATTGAAGAGCGCCTGCATGACTTCCGAGTACAATGCAAAGGACTGGATGTCTGGGAAGAGCAATGTCCAGTACAAAAACTTGGCTGCCACCAATAGTGTCCAGAATAAGTGCTGCACAAGCTTGTAGAGCATGAATCGCTTGGATGTAGAAAAGTATCTGCGGATGTAAAACACTAGTGTCCATCCAGCAGCAAGAAATGAAACAATGTACAACAAAAGAGCAGTAACTTCGATGGACTCGAGTTTTGCAAAGTTGGGAACGAGCAATGCGGAGGGAGTGATGGCAGTCCAAATGAAAGTGTCTTTGGCACCAGATATTGTGATCAATTCTGCTTTGGCTTTACCAAAGAGTGTGGTGACTGTCTGGCCAAGTGGATAAGTTGCAAGCAGTGAGCTACAGCCAGTGCCATTGTAAAGAGACAATCCAGTGGCAGAACAGCGATACTTGTCATCAATGCAAGCATCTGGAAGAAGCAAAAGCTTGTTGTATGAATCAAACTGTGTTTCTGGAGTGATGGAGCAGTATTGCATCGTATTCATGGATTTTGGAAGCAGAGAAATGTCGAAAGCATTGGATGGAGTGTGATAGCCAGAGCGAACACCGTTTGAACCAGCGAGGTCGATGGATTGATAACAGCATTGCAATGACTCTCTGTGGACATAGTTGCCACAACTTCCAATGGCGTATTCCTGGTTGACAAAGTCGTAAAAGGGCGAAGATCCATTCCCAAAGTAGACTGAAGCAGGGCCGCCTTGGCACGTTGAAGAAGCGGTCCACTGTGCGCTCAGAACAGACATGAAGGAAAAAGGGGGCATTCCTCTTTTTGATCCGGCATCATTCATCCAGTGGCGCGCGATCATTTCCCTTTTGAGCGGGTCCCAGGTTTCTGATGGTGATGCGCACGAGCTATCCCAACTTACAGGAATGCTTGCTGCAATAAAAGCCACTGTCAGGCAGAAGAAGCAAGTCACATTTGCTAGTCCTTTTGTCTCTCCTATCAAAGTCTCTCAAAAGCCTCTGAAATGCATGAATGCTCTATTTCCAGTCAATATCAGTGCATACAAGATAAGCTTCGCTGCTGCTTTGCGTTGGATTCAACGCACGCCACCGCAATCTCACTCGGGGCATGAGCGGCAAGACTCCGGCTTTTTACCACCCCCCTGCAGCGGTCGTTGGATCCAGTGACGAACCCTTACTGCTGCTGCTGTCTCATACATTCCAGAAATCTCATTTTGGAAGGTTTGCAGATCCAAAGCTGATGAAAACTACTGCATCTTGAAGCATTGCAACAGTGTCAGTCAGAAAGGATGTGGGATTGCTGGATCTTGAACCACCACAAACGATTTGCATCTATTCAATTGTCAAGTCGCGAACTTTGTGACAAACTCATCATGGCGCACAGGAAGACAGATGTGGATTTGGATGACGAAGATGCTTTTCAAGAAGTGAAGATACAAGTGGACTACCAACAGATTCAAGAGGTACTTGCACAAGCAAGAATTCCAGATGCTACGAAAGCATTGTCTATTTTGTTGCAGATTCTGCCGCACACACCAGAACAGCTGCAGGCGGTGTATGATCTGCTTGGTAGAGCTGATATTTCCAAGCTTGATCAAGAGCAGGGGTACACATTGATGACCTATTTGTACCAGTTGATGTCCAAACCACAGTACAGCGGTAGTTTGGTGCTTCAAGTGCACGAGAAGGCAGTGGAACAGTTTGGATTGGGCAGTATTGTGCGTGTGATGACATCTCGATCCCAATAAAGCTTTACTCGACATTGGATTGCGCACTGTCCTGTATATCTGACTGATCAACGTCCATCTGTACAGAATCGACTTTTTGGTCCAGAGTGCTATCTTGAACACTTGCATCTTCTGTCATCGTTCCAGGTGTGTTGAACGCTTGTGCATCTACAGATGGGGCACTCGGAGATGGTTCAACAGTGTTCCTATTAGGTTGAACAGGCAGGTGCATACCCACAGGCGCAGCAGTTGAATGAGCAGGCATATGAGCACTCACAGGCAGAGAAGTGACCGATTGTTGAATAGGCGCGATCTGAGATGGCGGATGGTGACCAAGACCGGATGACTGAGGAATGCCATGCGTGACAACTGAGGCATAAGACTGCCTTTCTTCACTCTGAGCAGGACCCAAGAGTGGATCAACCATTTGAGTCGCAGGCTTTGGTGGTCCCAGTTTCAGGTGGATTGTGGGTTGCTTTACGACTGGTTCAGACACTATTGGATCCTTTTGATCCTTCTTTCGCTTTCTGTAGTCCTGTCGCTTGATGCGCTCTCTCTCGACGTATCTCTCAACCATGACTTTGAGTGGTGCAAGTGCTTGGTCCATTTCCATCTTTTGAATACTTCCCAACACTTCCTGTGCAGTAATCGTCTTCTTGCTCTGTCGCCCCACTTGTGTTCTAGCGATCCCAGTGAGTCTGTCCAGAAACTCTTGCAAACAGTGCTGAACAGCTATAGTTGCTGTAGGATCCAACTGTTTCTGTGTGATTTTGACAATCAGCTGCTTTGAAAAGGTGTCTTGCATCGTTCAAGTTCTTTGACAAAAAGTGTTGATGCAGATTCCACTGTCACCCCTGTACAAAAGCTACTTGGATCAAGTCCAAAGAGTACAGAAAGCAGTATCATCCTACAAACAACACAAGGATCTGCAAGAGATGAGACGCAGGGCTGAACAAGTGCAGATTCAAGAACTGCAACTCAAACAGATGGAAGAGCAACTCAATCAAGTGTTGGAGTGGAATGTAGAGCAAATCAAGCACGAGGACTTGGCTTTTCATCTGTCTTACTTGTCTCATTCGTTGTTTTTACAGATTCCAGAGCAGCATCTCACAGATCTCAATGTGACACTCTTTCAAAGACTGTTGGAGCTGCAGCACTTTTACGAACTGTATTTCTGGCAGCAGTTGCTTCAGACCAAGAATGTCATCTTTTGGCTCAATCTGACCAAACAAGTGTACTACACACACCATGACCTACCCACCACTCGCTCTCTGTTGGAAGCATTTCGAAAGTCAGAGATTCAACTGACTGAAAAGCAGAGACAGCTCTTGCATGAGATGCGGTTTGTGCAAGAGTTGGATCTGTTGGAAGACATTGTGAATGCACATCCCAAGACACCTATTACACCCTATCTGGTGCCACTGTATGAGAAATTCCAGTTGCTTTACAGAGACTACACCATTGGCACAGACAAAGAAGGCAAACGCGTATTGAACGAGATTGGCACTCTGGAGCAGACAAAGCTCTTGCATCTCGTCAAAGAATGTCGCTATCCCACCAATGAGCCAGATCTTCAGTGTCTGCACTTTATCTTGACGCGATCCCTACCAAAGTCGTTTCCACCCATGTCTCACTCTTTTCTCAATCAATTCAAGCATCCAGCCAAGGATCAAGTGAAAGAGCAAGTCAAGCCACTGGATGAGGCAAAAGTGGATGATCTTGAGTTTGACATTGATTTAGACGATGTGGATGAAGTCGATGATTTCGAACTGAAAATGAAGCAACTTGATGACCTCTGATACTCAGTTTACTGCAGAGTTTCGCATTTCGGATGTAAATGCGTCATCACACTCAAGTGCCACACGGACCCTGAAACCCTTTGCCGAATGGAGAGACTCCCGCTCGAATTGATGGTCAATATTGTACAGCGGTGCAGTACCGAGCCTGACCAGCTAGTGAGGCTTGTGAGAGTATCAAAGCGATTTCGAGAAATAATTTACACTACTCCTCTCTTTTGGAAGCGGATCAAATTCAAGCGACTTAATTTGAAACTTGCACAGGAGCTTTTGAGAAACTTGCAAGTCAAGACACATGTCCAGACGTTGGACCTCACAGAATGCCGAATCGATATCACCACACTCAAAATGTTACTCAAATACTTGCCTAATGTGCAGACACTCTGTCTCGAGAGGTCTCCGCTGATTACACTTGAAGAACTTGCCCACTGCCTCAAAGACCTCCCACTTGTCTTGAAGGATCTGAGTGTGGACCAGTGTGGTTTTGAAAAGCTGCCTCAAGACTTTTGGCAGTTTGAAAACAAAGTGTTGGTCCAACAACTGGAAGAATTACTTGCGGTTTTGCAATCTCAGGCACCAGACTGCTTACTCTCACCCAGTATCTGCGATGACTGTGCACAATGCGTTGCTTATTCGTGTGAACAGGACTGTGTCGTCTGTTCGCAATTGATATGTGACATGGTCTGCTGGAATTGTGACCACAAACGCTATAGAATATGCACGAGCAATCAACGATTTAATTCCTACTGTGGTTTTAGTCATTGCCATCTAGATTGTCTCAAAGATGAAGACCTCTGTGACAACTGCGGTGCTTGGCGATGCCAATTCTGCAAACAAAAGAGTGCTGCTAGTTGTGCTGGTTGCAGAGGCGTGCTTCAATAACAAACGATCATTTGTTTAGCTGTTTGTTTAGACGCGACTTTCCAATGTTCTTTGCTTCTGCTGTTTTGGCTTGTGTTCCAGATCTCTTGGTCGATGACTTCTCCAAGGACATTACCGGTGCTCTTCCTGGTGAGACCATGATTCGTCAGCTCAACCAGGTATCTCTACTCAATCTAGCTCGGTGGTGACTATGGCATTGTGAATGCTACCTTCCAAATCAACACTTCTGCCAAGACCTTGACTGTTGTGCCAGCGGTCCAAACCACTCCCAACAACTTTTGGTTTGCCAAGTACGATTGGCAAGCTTGCTTTGATCTCCGAGGCTACATTGGCTTCCAATTTGAGCTCGTTGCTCCTACTGGCTCTGAGATCTCCTTTACGTTGACTCAAAAGTCTGCCGACTGTGTAGATCGTTTGGTTGACTCTGTTTACGTGCCATTGACCAAGTACATTACGCCAAACGGTCAAAAACAGACTGTCTTGATGCCATTTGCTGATTTCTCAAAGAACATCAACGGAGGCAACTTTGATTTCCAGCATCTCAAGGACTGGACTGCTGTCAACTTTTCTCCAGCTGATGGTACGAGCCAGTTTGTGTTTAGCAACTTGATTCTCAAGGGCAACTGCTCCTTGCCAGCAACGAATTCTCAGGCTGCTCAATCTTCTGCTCAGACTTCTGCTGCTCCATCTGCTGCTGCCACCAAGGCATCTGGTGCTGAAGGCATCAAGGCTGGTGCCATTGCTGGTGCCATCGCTGCTGGACTTTTCGCTCTCTAAGCCAGTAAATTTCGAGTGTTCTTTTTCTTTGCACAATGACTCCACAAGCATTGCTGGACAGACTGCTGCAAAAGCACCCAGCACTAGCAGAATCCATCAGAATGTGCAAAGAACAAGGAATCTGTGACACTGAAATACTCTACAACATGGAAAAAACCAACACTGAACTTGTTTACAACCAGAAACAGGACAGTGTGTTTGTGAGAAAGGTGTTATTGAAAGCAGAGACACTTGTGACTCAATTTGGAAGTACATATCGCTCATTTGTCGTGTCTTGTCTCACTCGTGAAGCCAAGAAAGCAGATCCATTGAATCACTATACCAAAATACCTATTGCTCAGAAGCCAAAAGGAATGACTGAAGAGTTGTGCTATCAGATTCGCTTCAAGTGTGAGGGTGTGGTGTTGGATCAAAAACGAGAGTTTCTGGAGCAACGACAGGCACTGGATTACAACAACATTCGGTCTTTCCAGCTACTAGATTCTGGTCTCTTGGAAACACCCAAATCTTCAAATTCTCGATCTGTCACTCCCAATCCAATAGCAACTGAAGAGCAAGCTACAAGTGAGACACCTCTCAAAGTCAAAAACGTGACATTTGCAGACAACAAATCTGGCAAAAAGAAGAAAAAGAAGAAGAAGAAACAACAAGAGACACCCACAGAGGACATGTTCTTTGTTGATACCACACCAATGGAGATTGAAGTCCCGCCTTTGCATGGTGTGCATACCGTCTTTGAACCGTCCAAGGAGTCAGAGATTGTGCAGTCTGTTCCACCAGAGGAGTCTCATGTTGATGCAGTTGAAGCTGTCTCAAATGTTGCACCAGCAGTGGATGTAGAGCCCGTTGTACACACAGAGCCAGATAGGGACGCAGAAATGGAGCAAGAAGCCTCTCAAGTCTCGGAAGAAAATGTTGATGCAGATCTCACGAGTGTTCAAACTGAAAATGCCATTACAACAGAGTTACTGGCACCGGATGACCTGAAAAAGCTGCTGCTTCCAAGTGACGATCTGAGGAGAGAACTACTGGCAAGCAATGACTTGAGGCGAGAGCCGTTGCCAAGAGCACCACCATTTCCTGAATCATCAACCAAAACAATCTCAAACGATGGAAAGGAGAGTGAATTGAGTGCTAAACTGGATGCAGACCAAACAAACAAGAAAGGAAAGAGAAAGTCAGATCTCCAGTCTCCAGATGCCAAAAAAATCAGAACACTTTGGAGTTCAAGTGATTCTGATGATTCAAGCCCAAACAAAGGATACCCCAGCAATCTCTCAGTCGCGGAAGATCTGTCTGTTGAGACACCAGTGAATGACAAACCAGTCCAAAGGCAAATCACTGATCAACCCATGACTGAATCACCAGCAGAAATGCTTTTTACTCCGATCATGAGTCCAGCAACTAGAAAACCAGTGTCTCCAGAGAGAGCATCTACTGTTCAAAGACAGACTGCGCCTCTTGCCAAAGAATTACCCGTGGTTCAAAGACAGACAACAGGATCTCCTGTGAAGAAAGTTGCCCTTCCAAAAGCCACAAACGGAACTGTGAAGCCACTGTGGACAAGGAACCTAGATCTGGTTGAATCCATGACACAAACCATTTCTCTCAAGACGCGCTCTGTTCAAACACAGACTGAAAAAGAGACTCTAAAAGCACAATTTTCAGAAGATAAGATGGCATTATTGAAATCCAGAATGCAATCACTCCAAGATCCACAGAGCATGGAGCAACTCAAGCAAGAAAATGCTCGATTGAATGGACTTGTATCAGAGTTGAAGCAACAAATGGAACAAGTACAAAAGATCTATGAAGAAACACATCTCATGGTTGCTGAGCGATCGTTGCAGTCTCTGAGACCATTGCAACTGTCTGAGACAAATGTCAATGTGGAGCAACGCAAAGCCAGATTAGCAGAGCTGGAAAAAGTCAAAAAGGATGAGCAACTGAAAGCGTTGCAAGAAAGAGAAACAAAGAAGCAAGACTTGGAAACGATTCGCAGAAAACTGACAGCTAGCAAACAAGTGCGATTGGAAAGACAGAGTGAGGACTATGTTCCAGAGGATGGTGAGATTGATGATCAAAAGAAACCACAAGTCAAGACAACAGAAGAAAAGGCTGAAATTCTCAAGTTGCTTCTCAAACAAGCGCACAGTCAT
The DNA here is from genome assembly GCA_025526955.1 of Gorgonomyces haynaldii. Classification (NCBI taxonomy): domain Eukaryota; kingdom Fungi; phylum Chytridiomycota; class Chytridiomycetes; order Rhizophydiales; family Gorgonomycetaceae; genus Gorgonomyces; species Gorgonomyces haynaldii. The sequence goes on along the minus strand of JAHLJY010000016.1, from coordinate 84,314 downwards.
GTTCAAGCAACGATTCAGTCGATTACAGTCTCCAGCACTGGGTCTCCACATGTAAGTACGATTCCACTCTTCAGAAAGGTATTGGCACAGTTTCCGCCAGACATGTCTTTGGATCAACCACCACAGCTGTCTGATGAACTGCAGCAGTCACTGTCTCAGATTACTGAACTCTCTACCGACGTTGCTGCACAATCTCAGATCCCTGGTGTCATCCAAACAGTTTCCAACAGTGTCTCCAATGTGTCAAAGACTACTCTTACAAAGACAGCTGTGCCAAAGCCTGTCATTGGCAAGACTGCTGGTGAAAAGACAAAGACAGTGGAAGCACAGCATGTATCAACTGCTAAACAGACAACAACTGCTCAAGACGCACCTGTGATGACAAAATCAGCTTCATTTGGAATACAAGTTGCAAACAATCGGTCACAAGAGACACCAAAGCAATCTCTGACTAGGAGAATCTCATTGACACCACTTACCGGAGAGACTTTGAACCCACTGTCGAGTTTGTTGGATCGTGATGATTCCATGTCATTGGATCGAACGAATCAACTCTCGAGTGCGTTTGAGTACTCTCCAACGAGTGTGCTGTCACTGAACCCACTCTCTAGCAGTCTAGATCGACAAGAGAATCCACTGAGTGGTTTGGACAGAGCTGAAAACCAACTGCTGAGTGCTTTTGAAATGCAAAATTAAACGCTACTGCAAAACTCTGAACAATTCTCGATTGGTCCTCTGTCGTAGATATTGGCTTGCCTTCTGATCTACCATCAACACAATTACTTGCTGTCTGGTTGTCTGATTTGTGAAAACAAGGAATGAATGATACAATGCCATGCCATAGAGTGAAAACACTGTCCCGATACTCACGATACATGGATACAGCATCTCATCTATCCTCTGCATCAACTCCAAGATTGAGATAACCAATACTTGGGTAGCAAGCAAGGCACAGGACCACAGAAATGCAAGAAAGAACTTGTGATTCCTCTTACCGACACAGTTTGCGACCCATGGACAGTGATGATCCATTCTGTCGATACAGCAATCGCATTCTGCACAGTGTGATGCTCTGGGTGGTCTGTAAATGTTGCAAGTCTGACAGAACTTGAGCGGCAGTCGATGTCCGTTTAAAATGACGACTTCCTGTTCCATAAATGGGTAGTCTCTAGGAATGCCAGGCTCCTGAACCACAATCACTGGTTGCTTCTTGAGTCTGCCTGGATCCACAGTGCGAGTCAAGAGTTGAAATGCAGTTGTCAAAGTCAAGAGAATGTACAAGAGTATTGTGCTGTAGAGTGGATAGTGTTGATGTGTTCTGTACAGTGTCAGTCCAGTAGCACTCACAATCAGTCCAAACCCAGTCAAAAAGACGAAATTGTCGTTCATGGAAACTTTCCAAATGTCAAAGTTTCGTGTGTACAGCATCCCACCTGAAAAGATGATGGAAATCCAGAACGAATTCAACAGATTCGATGTGAATGAGACTGGCCGTATCTTCGTCAAGGAAGCGCGACTGGCAGTCAAGAATCTGAGATTGGACCCAGAAGATGCAGAGTTTGTGGAGATGTTGAAGAGAGCACAAGACTATCAGATGGGAAAAGTCAGATTTGAGCAGTTTGTGGATGTTCTCAAGTCTCAGTTGAGTATTATCGCGAGTAGAAAGGAGATTAGAGCTATTTACGATTTTATAGCAGAACGCAAGATTGTGGTAGAACAGGAAAAGCAGGAAGAGATGGGACTCACGAGGAGTAACAGCACAGTGAATGCCGTACAAGAAATTCTCAAGAACAAAGGCAAAGGACAGAGGAAGCCAAAGGAATCACTGTCAGATGGCTTCATCAGGCTTGGAAATCTCAAAGCCGCTCTTAAAGAGATGGGAGAGCTCATGACAGAGCAAGAGATGCAAGAGATGATGGATGAATGTGACAGAGAGAAGCAAGGCAAGATCACACTTGCTGAATTTGAGCGAATGATGCTCAAGACCAATCTCTGGTGAGATATCTCAGTGACTTTTGGTGAGAGATCTTTGTCACTTTTCGAGAGTAAACAAATGCCAAAGGAAAAGACTGAGCCAGCTGGAAGAGGAACAATGTCAATCATTGGAGATGCCATCCATGCAGAGACCATCAAGAAAGAGATGCGCAACTTTAGGCTGCACAAGGATTACATGCTCTCACCAAAAGCGATCGAAAGTCTTTTATCTGACACTAGACATTGTCATTACCACAAAGCCAACGGATGCCTTTGTCCTGCAGGAAGATATGATGGATGAGGACATTCGCAAGTACTTTAGCAAAGGCTCGCGTGTCAAACACACTGATCTCGAGACGCCATTGACAACAAGTGGTGTCTATGGCTGGGATACAAAGCCATTGGTGCATTTCACAGACCGTCGCTTCCATCATCCAAAAACTGTCACTGAAATCACAAAGATGTATGGAACCTGTGTCCAGCCAAAGCTCAAGGAAAAGGAAAAGTAAACTTTCCTGCATGACTACACGCTCCGCAGCTGTGAAACGCCTGTTGAAAGAATACAAGGACTTGCAGGACGACCCTTCACCTGAATTTATTGCAAGACCGATGGAGGACAATGTATTTGAATGGCATTTCACCCTACGAGGCCCTCCTGAAGGTGGATTCAAAGGTGGTCGGTACCACGGCAGAATCATGTTCCCAGCAGACTATCCCTTCAAACCACCCAACATTTCCTTTCTCACCCCCAACGGACGGTTTGAAATAGGCAAGAAGATTTGCTTGTCCATCACTGGCTACCATCCAGAGTTTTGGAGACCTGCATGGGGCATTCGCACTGCAATGATTGCCATCATCTCTTTCTTTCTCACAAAGGGAGAAGGTGCCATTGGTGCTTTGGACTGGCCACAAGAAGACAGAGAACGTGCTGCGTTGGAATCTAGGTCTTGGAAGTGTTCAGTCTGTGGATCAGAGAACAGCAGCTGTTTACCAGATGAGACAGTGGTGCCGTCTCAAAAGTTGAATGTCGATCCAGAGATTACGATTTCCATCAAAGACAACAATCCATCTACAGATACTCCACCTACAGATGACAAACAGTCTGATGTGACGCAAGAGATGGATGGACAACCAACAGATGACAAACCACTCAAAGACACGCAGCAGACAGATGTACAACCAATCGAAGACTTGTTGGAAACAAATCCAGTGACTGAATCTGTACAAAATGACAGTCAACAAACTACTGTACAACCAACAGTCCAAATCTCACAAGAGCAGAGATACAAACGACAGCAACTCTTTGTCATTGACATCTTGCTGATTATTATCACTGCACTCGTCAGCATGGTGTTTTATCGACTACTGAGTAAATAGGAAGCATGGTGTTTTATCGACTGTTGAGTAACTGGCGGAGTTTCCAAATGTCGAAAGGCATCACGACAAAAGATGCGCTCAAAGTCTGGGTTTTCAGTCTTATTGAAGGAAGAAAAGAACCAGAAACCAGCAGCTGAAGCCACGGTCGTGAAGATGTACATGCAACAGCCATTCATCGCCAAGATGGACGCTTCCCTCTCAGCACTGGTCAAGTGTGAGCAGCTCTCTCTTTCTTCCAACCTTATTGACAAAATCTCCAACCTCCAGGGCTTGTGTATCCTATTTTATCTTAGCAGCGTTGCGAGTCTTGTCTCTGGGACGCAACAGCATCAAAAAGATTGAAGGCTTGGAAGCAGTCGCAGATACACTCGAGGAGCTCTGGATGTCATACAACTTGTTGGAAAAGCTCAACGGTGTCGAGTGCTGCAAGAAACTCAAGGTCTTGTATGTCTCAAACAACAAGATCAAGGAATGGGCTGGCATTCAGCCAATTGTATCTTCATTAATTTAAGAGTGCATTACCCGCGTTGGAAGACTTTTTGGGTACTGGCAACCCCATCGAAGAAAAGGCAACGCCAGAAGGCACGTGGATCCCTGAATTCACAAAGCGATTTGTCCAAGTCAAAAAGCTCGACGGAAAGCCTCTGATTCGCTCTGATGCAGCCATGGAGCAAGAAGAGTCCAAATAAACTAATCCAGCAGCATTCGCAACGGTTCATCATCTTGTTTTGTCTCCATCATGACAACAATTTGATCACCATGTCTGTACATGTAAAAGATGGGTATCAGACTCAATGTGCCATATGCTAAGCCGATCCAGCACATGTTTCTGAAAAAGAGCATTTCAATAGTGTCTTCTTCTGCTGTGTTGGCAAAGTAAATCAACGCACACAACACGCCAATGAGCATGAACAGAAAAGTGATGTAGATCCGCCATGCTTGTCTGGTGGGTGACTTGAGTGTGTGAATGCCCATAAAGTAAAATACAATGGTAGCTCCAGTAGCTACAAAAGTGGCCCAAGTAGGAACAAATGTTTGTGCATGGTCCCATCTGAGTGCGTTTGTTGGTAATGTCCAAATAATGATCTGTCTGGACCAAAAGAGCATGACAATACATGTACTCAGCATGATTCCAATGTCAAATATCGCTCTAAAGAGAATTGATAGATAGTACAATCTGCGTGTTTCGATGCTGGCACCAAATCTGTGATACACATCCATGTCCATATGATTGATAAACTTACTGCAAGTGTAAAACATGGCAATCACACTCACAACAGCAATGAAAATGTTGCTAAAGGCAGCATATCTGATCAGCAGCACTGACGGAGACAAACCAGTCTTGATGCCATTTGCATTTGTGACCAAATCAATGAAAGAGTCACGAAGCCCAAATAATCCAGACACGAACTGAAAGGTCGCGTTGTTATCTGTAAAAGTACCATTGCTGGTGAGTCTGTTGGGAATAGGACACGAGCTCTGACTAAAGTGCTCATAAAGTAGCTTGGCACTGTCCTTGTCACTCAAGGATTCAGCCACCACAATCTTGTCCATCGTTTGAATCTTGCAATCTTGGAAATAGATCAAAACCAAACCTTCTACTTTGAAAACTAGTACCAAAGATACACAGAAACAGTACCAGTATCGAATTCAGTGCAACTTCAAACGTCGCTGCTATTCTCTGCGTTAATTCTCGCTTTCGCATGATGAAAAACTGCCAAATGGTAATCACAACAATCATCAGGTTGAAAATGACTTGCATCATGGCTCGGCTGACACCTGGACCGTATTCTCTGTTTCGAAACACGATAATGACGATGCCAGTGATAAGTTGGAATAAAAAGTGATAGGCAGTACAGCAATTTACAATATACTGAAACACACGTGTCTTTTTGTGTTTCTGTTGGTCTGCAGTTTGCATCAAAGTAGACGCGTTCAATCAATGAGCATACGTGTTTCTGGCGAGACTGCGTTGGCTCTCCTCATGCTTACGAGACTTGCAATATCATAGCAATCTCTCAAGACCATCCATGCACTCACAATACACACACAGCCACTGAGGAAGGCAATGTAAGCTAGAATGAGATCTGGTACCGACTAACCTGAAATACCTCACATTAATGTTCGTATTAGTCACATTGTAAGATCCAACAGCAAACCCAACACATCCACACGTCATGAATATCACCAGAGCAATAAACACACGCAATGCCCACTTTCTAGGTCTCCTAACAACAGACAATCCCAATATCAAGTACAGCAGTGTTGATATCACTGTGAGTGTCTGGATCCATGCATAATCGTAGTTGTATCCCTGCAAGACTGAATCGTAGAGCTCGTATGGCAAAACAGAGAAATCTCTGATGGCATTGAACCAAATGAGCATGTTCAGTGACAGGCACAAGAAGAAAGTGATTGAATAAGTGGCTGAAAATAGAACATACTTGAAGAAGACTGCTATGGTCAACAAGAGTACTTCTGATCCTCAGTGATGCACCATAGTTGTAGTAAATCTGTATGTTGAGGTAGTGGTAGAGCTTGTAGGTCAAGACAGCAATGATCAGGAACAGCAAGGCAGTGAGATACATGTTGCTCATTGTGAAGGCAAGAGCATTGTTGAACTGATAACTTGGAATGCTAAGCGCTTGAATGGTCTCGTTAATGTTGAGCACGTTTCTGTATGGCTTGATTTGATCAATATCCAGCAAGTAGTAAGTCACATTGCCATGAGTGAGTCTGCCAGGGACATAACAGAGTCCATGCTCAAAATACTCTGCAATAATAAACGATTGGTTCGTGGCTGGGAGCACTGACGCGTTCCGTAACACATCTAGTGTTGAAAGGCTGCATTTGACGACATCATCCATGATAAGATACTCTTGAATCAACATAAAGACCATATGTCGAGTAAAACACCTGCAATCCAGCATTCACCGAGATTTCAAACGCGAGTGAGATGTTTTCTGACTTGACTGATGTCCTCAGACAGTAGATTTGATATATCTGCACGAGAATAATGATGACATAGTTCTCTAATCCAAGATAGATGGTTGCAAAGTTTGGCCCATACAAACGTGAGCTCATGACTGCAAAGATGACTAGAAAGGCGACTTGATAGAGCATGTGATATGAGAAGATGCAGATGGATGCTATCCTGAAATACTTTGGCCAGTCGCGCTTTCTGGCTTTAATCGGTTTCATGTCAAGTGGAAAGCTGGTTTAGATTCTAGTGAACAAAAAGTAGACAAACCATGTGCAAAAGACCCAATAACCAGCGTCAATGATCCACTTGATCAAAAGCTGTTGTTCAGGAGAACCTTCGTAAATCTCGTTGAGAGATGAGTAAAGGATGAGTTGAATGCCAACATAGGCATACATGATTGTAGCACCTACCATGAGACAAGATGCCATTGATACCAGCACGAAGTGCTTGCAATCTCTTTTCACGAATCTTTTCTGGATCCTTGTCTTTGTTGATCAAGCCTTGGAACCCAGACTTGAGTCCAACCTGTGTCTTTGTTCTGCCTCTTGGAGTCTGTGACTTTGTACCGACCATCGACTTTTGCTGAGACTTGGAGCCAGTGATAGATGGCGCATTTCTGAGCGTGATGATGACTTTAGATCCAAAGAACCAGAGAATGGGAAGTGAGATAAAGAGAGAGACAAAAGAAGTAAAGCTAAACAACAAACGGCGGTAAAAGACAAAGGCTGGCTTCTCAAATATGCCATTAAACGCGAACAGATTCACAAACACGAGGCCGAGTATGAGCACAGTGAGTCTGATGATCTTGAGGGCTTTAGAAGGGTCAATTATGCGTTCTCCGACCTTTACGGGCTCATACAAGCTAGCACCAGTGGCTGTCGTCACGACCGAATTCACAAGACCGGACATGGCAAGGCCACCCGTTACCAGCTGGAGATGGTCGCTGTAGAGGTTGCCTCTAAACCACAATACCAACCGGTTAGTCGGAATAGCTTCGCGAGAGCCGTAAAACATGACCAAATCGGCGAGCGTGCGACCATTGGCATGTAAAGCAATGCGACAGACAGCAGTCATGAGAGCCATCAAGCCAACAAAGTCAGTAGGATTCCAAAAGTCACGCACACGCTTCTTTTCAATCAGGCCGCATTTGATGAATCGGAGTGCTAGATACAGAAAGTAGAGAAATGCGGTGCCACTGTACATGCCAGTGTAGATCGTATCTGCAAAGATAAAACTAGCGTAGTTTGGACAGCCAACATAGTTGATATGCCAATCACACACGGAGAGTAAGAGTGACATGGGAAGCGCGATCGGAGATTTATTGTCTACAATGCTGTCCAGTTTTTACTTTGCGATCATGTCAGAGTTGCAAGTGAAAAATAAGCAGCCAGCAGCGATTCAGATCACAGCAGAACAGCTTCTGAGAGAAGCCAAGGACAGACAGGACAAACCCATTCCTCTTCCAAAGCAGCAGATCGTAGACAAGGAAGAACTATTGGAATACCAGCTCACAAAGAGAAGAGACTTTGAAAACACCATTCAGAGGAACAGAATGGCTATTGGAGCCTGGCTCAAGTATGCTCAGTGGGAAGAACGACAGAACGAACTCGAACGCAGTCGTTCGATTTATGAGCGTTGTCTAGAGAACGATCCAAGGAACCAAGTGGTGTGGCTCAAGTATGCAGAGATGGAAATGAAGCACAAGAATGTGAATCGAGCCAGAAATGTCCTTGATAGATGCACGATGCTGCTTCCAAGAGTGGATATGCTCTGGTACAAGTACACGTACATGGAGGAGTTGTTGGACAACATTGATGGCTGCAGAAGAGTCTTTGAGCGATGGATGGAGTGGGATCCAAATGAAGATGCTTGGATGCAATACGTCAAGTTTGAACAGCGTTACCACGAGTTCGAAAAGGCAAGATCTGTCTTCCAGAGGTTTGTGACTGCCTTTCCAGAACCCAAGAACTGGCTCAAATGGGCTAAATTTGAAGAATCCAATCTCAAGATTGACAAAGCCAGAGAAATCTATGAGCAACTCTTGACAACACTACCAGATTACTGCGACCAGAACGTCTACATCTCATTTGCCAAGTTTGAAACCAGACAAAAGGAACATGAACGTGCACGAATGATTTACAAGTATGCGATCGACACCTTACCAGAAGGCAAAAAGGAGAATCTGTATAATGTGTACACGCAGTTTGAGAAGCAGTTTGGTGACAAGGAAGGCACAGAAAGTGTCATTATTCAAAAGAGGCGGATCAAATACGAAGAAGTATTGCGTTTAAGAGTAGGAATTGATGAAAAACCAGTACAACTATGACATCTGGTTCGATTACCTGCGATTGGAAGAAACGCATGGTGTTCCAGACAAGATTCGTGAGCTGTATGAGCGAGCGATTGCACAAAAGCCACCCATCGAAGAAAAACGAGTCTGGAGACGTTACATCTTTATATGGATTTACTATGCAGTCTGGGAAGAACTGGAACAACAGAATCCAGAGCGTGCGCGTCAAGTGTATGTCTCGTGTCTTGATACCATCCCACACCAAAGCTTTACGTTTGCCAAGATCTGGACTCTTTACTGCAAGTTTCTGGTCAGACAAGGAGAACTGGAACGCGCTAGAAGAGTGTTTGGTGGTGCGATTGGCAAGTTCCCAAAAGAGAAGCTGTTCAAAGACTACATTGCACTCGAACTGTCGCTGAGAGAGTTTGATCGCGTGCGTGTATTGTATGAAAAGTATTTGGAATGGTCTCCAGTGAATTGTGCTGCTTGGATCAAATACGCTGAACTAGAGAGAATGGTGGGTGATTTGGAGCGTTGTCGTGGCATCTTTGAAATTGCCATTCAGCAACCAGAACTGGATATGCCAGAAGTGCTTTGGAAAGCGTACATTGACTTTGAACAGGAGGAAGGAGAGTACCAAAAAGTGCGAGAGTTGTACAAGAGACTCTTGGAACGCACGAATCACGTCAAAGTACAACTATTGACAGTAGGTGCATATTGCAAGAGCCAAATTCGAGTACGAAGCACTGGACAATCCAGAGAGAGTGGAAGCGGCAAGAAGTGTGTTTGAGCAAGTGTACAAGATGGCAAAACAGCAATTTACAAAGCAAGATCGCACACTCCTCGTGGAAGAATGGCATCAGTTTGAAAAGGAACACGGAGATCCATCGATTACCGAGTCTAAACTGCCCAAAAAGGTCAAGAAACGCAGGAGACTTGAAGATGGTGGCTGGGAAGAGTACTTTGACTATGTCTTTGACGACGATGAGCAAGTGCAGAATGTCAAGTTACTTGAAATGGCACATCGTTGGAAGATGCAAGCGTCGTCATCAGACGAAGACGAGTAAAGACTTTGCACAATGTTGGTCGTTGGACTCGTTGAAGAAATTCAGGAAATCTCTGACAAACTCAAGCTGTGCAAGATCAATGTTGGACAAGAGACTGTTGACATTGTCACAAATGCACCAAACATCAAACAGGGATTCAAGACAGTGGTTGCTCTTGTTGGCACTGAATTGGAAATCAATGGAGAGACTGTGGTTGTTGAAAAGAGAAAAGTGGGTGGCAAGGAATCAAACGGCATGGTTTGCGACTCGAAAATGTGTGGATGGAGTTCTGGTGGTGTTGGATTGGCAGTCAATTTACCCAATGCAGAGATTGGTAGTGTATGTCCACCAGAAAAGCCATACGAAAAGCAGGAATCTACAGTCGAACTGCGAGATTTCAAGCAAGAGAAGCTTTTAAAGAAGCAACTGGCAAAAGAGAAGAGGGAACAGAAGAAACTACAAAAGAATGCTTAAACTTTACTCAAGTAGTCCAAAGCGACCTTTTTGATCATGTTTGACAGTTGATCTGCCATTGCTTGTTGCTCTGGTGTGAGTTTGAGATCTTCAATGGTTGGATTGTCACTCAAGTTCTGTACAAGTGTGTCCGGCAGTGATCCTGGTTGTGCAGTCTCCGATGGGAGTGAACTAGATGGTGCAGTTGCAGATGGCAGTGAACTAGATTGTATGGTCTCAGATGGCAGTGATTGCTCTTGTGTTGGTACTTGCTGCGGCTGTGTAGGAGTCTGCTCTGCTGGCTTTGGAGATGGTCTTGACTGTTGTGGAGGAGCTTGAGAAGGATTCTGTGGAGTCTGTGGAGACTGATTGATCTGGGGAAGAGGAATATTGATAACTGGCCCTTCTGGACTCTGGGTAATGATTGTCTGCTTGGGAGCTGGTGGGAAAGGGAAATTGATGATCGGACCATTCGGACCTTGTTGAATGACCGGTATCTGGTTGGGTTGTTGTCTTCGAAGCAATGCATTGCACGAGAGAAGCATTAAATACAGCATGAGTGTGAGGTACTCTGCGCACGTTATAACGGAGGAGCCCGAGTCTGAAACACGGGGGCTGAGATAGCCTTGGGGGGTCTCACTCCCTGAAAGCAAAAGACAAAAACATCAAGGATAAGGGCCCCTTGTGAGTGGTGCTCTGGTACCATGTCTGTTGCAACAGACACTCCCCCTCGATCACATTATCTCATGATTAATTCACAGACCAGCATTTGGTCCCGAATGCGCTGTTGTTTGTTTGCATGGATCTCGTGGAGACTGTCATCTCGCTTGTGCCAGTTCCATATCTCTCAACGATTGTGAACATCGCAACGACCATCTACGATGCCTACAACACCAGAAACGAAAACAAAGGTGCTATCAAAGAGCTCCGAGAAAAGGTCGGTCTTCTAGTCACGACTCTTAACACCAAGTGCCAAGGTATGGATAGTCCTCCACCACAAGCCACTCAGCAGTTTAAAGCACTGGAGTCTCTGTTGCTCGAGATCAAAGAATGGATAGATCGTCACGACAAGAAGAGCTTTGTCAAACAGATTGCTCTCTCTGGCAAAACAAAGGAGCAGGTGCTCTTTTTAACAACAGATTTCTTACTTTGAGACCAAACTGACTGACTTTGTCGGGATTTTCCAACTCGCCATCCAATCCTGGCATCCAGACTCTGCCATCTTGGCTTTCCAAGGAGACATGAGACAGATGAATATGGAGCTCTTGAAAGCTGTCAACAAACAGTCTCAAGACATCCACAAAGTGATGGATAACCTTGGTATTGTTGAAACAAACATGATCGAGTCAATGGATCATCTGCAACAGATTCTCAAAAACTCATTGACCAAGGAGTCAAAGGACATTAGAGATGATGTCAAGCAAGAGTTGGAGACCCAGATTAACAAATTGGTTCAGATGCTCCAAACAAAGACTGGATCTGGCTCGCGTGAGGAGTGCAAATGGAACATCATCACAGAAGAAGAGCTCTGCTGCTGGAGCAAGGACCCTATTGGCATGGGCTCCTTTGGTGTGGTCCAAAAAGCAAGATGGCACACGACAGTCGTTGCTGTCAAGCGAGCACACGAAGAAGTGCGAGGCAAGCAAGTGATTGACACCATCAGAGACGAAATTGAAAAATGGAGTAGAGTCAGACACCCAAACGTTGCAGAAATGCTCGGAGCATGCATTCAAACCGACAAACCGTTTCTTGTGACGAGATACTATCGCCATGGCAACTTGCATTCTTACATCAACTCACATCCAAAACTGCCAATCATTCAGAGGATCAAGTGGTTCTACGACATTGCATCTGGTCTCGAACACATTCACAGAGTGGGAATCATCCACGGCGATCTCAAGGGAGACAATGTCTTGCTCGATGACACTTATGCTGCAATCATTACTGATTTTGGTCTCAGTCAGCTCAAACGCACATGCAGTTCAAACTCATCTCACAACGAAACTGTTGCCAAGAAGATGACTGAAGCGATTCGTTGGATTGCACCAGAGAGGTACGCACGCAAATTCAAATTGGCACCGTCTTATGATGTGTTTGCGTTTGGGATGACTTGCTATGAAGTGTTGACTGGCAGAGTGCCTTACTTTGATGAAAGCAACGAGCAAGTGGTCAAGGAGAAGATTAGAGAAGGCATTCTCCCAGAGCGACCAGACAACATTGAAGATCCAGTGTGGAAGATGTTGACAAAGTGCCTGATCAAAGAGCCAGAGAACAGAGCGCCATTGTCCCAAACCATGTCTCGATTGGAAGACATGTTCAGCTCATTTGCTGGATCAAAGGATCTTCTGGGTCCTGGTCAGCCATCACACGAGAGCTTGAACAAGAGCAAGAGCTCTCTCCATGACAGTGGCTACACTGAAAAGGGATCCAACGCTGACTTGTCCAGAAAGATGAGAGAACTGGAAGTTGGGATTATTGAACAAAATGATGACTATGACATGGGGATGCAGTTCTTTGAGATGGGACAGTACCAAAATGCAGTATCTTACTTTGAAGAAGCCGTCAAGCACTCTCACACGCAGTCAGAGTATCAACTTGGCTACATTTACGATCATGGATTGGATGTGGAACAGGATTACAAGAAAGCCATGTTGTACTATGTCAGAGCATCCAGAAAACAGCACTATGGTAGCATGGCAGCCATTGGATTTTTGTATCTCTACGGCCGTGGCTTGCAGAACAAGGAACCAAAACAAGCCCTGAGCTGGTTCAATCGCAGTCTCAAAGGCAACTCTGTTCTTGGCAAGATTGGACTGGGTGTCTTGCATGAAACTGGACAAGAACTGCCAAAGGATTTAGACAAAGCCATGAGATACTACATGGAATCACAAGACCATCCATTGGCACAGTACTTGATTGGAAAGCTCTTTGAACGTGGACTAGGTGTGGATCGAGACTACGAAAAGGCAATGGATTGGTATCTGAAAGCGAGTGACAAGAGTCTGGAAGCGCAGACTGCCATTGGCTATTTGTATTTCAGAGGTCAAGGCGTACCACAAGACTATTACAAAGCCATGGATTACTTTATGGCTGCTGCCAAGATGGGAGACAGTCAGGCACAGGCAGCTGCTGGCCACATGTATGAGCATGGATTCGGTGTTCCCATGGACTATCAAAAGGCAATGGAGTGGTATCAGAGAGCTGTCAGCAGAGGAAACGCCTGTGCAGAAGATGCGATTGGTGGGTTGTATCTGAAGGGCAAGGGAGTGCCAAAAGATGATGCAAAAGCAGCCATTTGGTTCATGAAAGCAGCACACAGAAACGATCCCCTGGGACAGTTGCACTTGGCTGAAATGCAGCTGACAGGCAAAGGCATCACCAAAGATCTCAAGCAAGCCAAAATCTGGTGTGAAAAAGCAGCGAAGCAAGACTTGCAAGCAGCTCAAGAGTTGTTGAAAACAATCCAATGAATGACATCACTTTGACATGACCTCTTTCACACGGCTCGCATCACCGCAATGGATCCATGATGCTTTCTGTAGCACTCCGGCAGATGTGCTGTATGTGTTTGATGTCGTTGACCCCGAAAGCTTTGAACAGACACCAGATGAGGTCTGGCCAGCTATTCTCACGACGGTTGGACCCTCTTCTCCTCTGTATGGCGACTATGCTTGTGGCAATCTCAATGTCTTTCCTATGGATGGCGATTGCTGTCTGGCATCTACCGTCCGTGGTCTTCCAGTCGGCTATGGCACAGGATCTGGAGAGTATGCCAGTGGCTCTGTGAATCTTGACTACGGCTTGTCTTCTTTTCCAAAGCCATCGAATGGCCACAAATATTGCGCATTGAATGCGACAACCAGAGACGAGCCATCCGTGTTTGATGCAAATCTCTTTGGATGGGCCAAAGTCTACTATCTTGCCCAGCCATCCAAGGGAAGTGGAGTGTGTATCGATGACAGTATCAAGTGCTTTGATAATGGCACGCTCTTTGTCTATCCTGATCTTCGGTGTCAAGGCGTGCCATCCAGTCTCCAACTCTCTGATGTGATCCAACCGTTTGATGACACACTGCTGGGATCTGTGAGTGGACAGATGCTCATACCAACAACGGGAGACACCAAATACTTTTGGACCACTGCCCAGCCACCATGGTATTACACTTCAAACCCAATGAATGGTCCATGGCAGATGGCTGAGCTGCTGATTACGATTGTGAATGCCAGTATCTACTTGTTTGTTGCTGGACACAACATCCTACAGTTTAGACACAGACCCACTGTCGCAGGCAGTTTCCTGCTCACTCGCTCACTGCTTGGTCTGTCTCTCATGATCATGTACGTCCGAGCAACGTATTTCCACGCAGATTCTGACACAGCCAATGTCACTGCCATCATTGCAACCTACTGTTCTGGCTTCTCTTCACTTGCCTCTCTCCTTTACACTGCCACTTTCATCTGCATCTTGCAAGAATTGAGACGCAGCTATGCGATTGCCATCTATGTCTTTGTCATTCTCGTCCACTTTATAGTCGCAGGTGAAATCTATGTCCAATTCCTATGGGATTACATGGAAGACAGCATCCGATACGGTCTCTTTAGTCACACGTTTCTGTTTGCTTGGATCAAATGGCAAAAGTACTACAAGATCTTCACTTACCTCTGGGATACACTTCCTGCACCCATCATGTTCCTCAAATTGGCACACAATCGCACTGGCAGTTTGAGGAAATCCATTCTCTACATTTACAAGGAAGACAAGTGGTTCTATCTGGTCATACTCGTACTTGCATTCATCTTAGACACGTATTGTGTTGATTGTGAGCAATTACTTGATCGATCACATTGAAGAGACGACGACACTGTTGCAGAATGATATGAATGTCATGTCGTATTGGTCACTGACTTATTTGGTGTCTAGTTTGTCATTGTTGACTCAGATATATGCGCTAGAGAGTGTCAAGAAGAGTATAACCAAAACGAGCAAGATTGAGTTCTCATCTATGCAGTCGCAGGTTGAAACCATCACTTATAAGAAATCAGACATAGTGGCATAGCCAAAAAGACAAACAGTGCACTCAGAGGGATAGATGAACACTGAATAGAGATTGATGGTGTTTATTCTTCATTGTCCAGCTGGAGCTGGTCCATTTTCTCATCAAGTTCATCTGTCTTGAGAGATGGAGAGTAGTCTGCTAGGACACAGACACCGAGGAACTGGTTTTCACGGCAATATACAATCCCTTTGGCAGCTCCGACAGCGGTGACAAACTCTACCATCACGCACGACTGCTCAGGAGAGACTAGGGTGATCTGCTTGATTTCAGCGACAGATTCGAAAAAGGATCGAACCTGGCCAAAAGTAGCATGCTCTACACCTGGGAGATCTACGCGTTTGTGGCGCGGAAGAGTGCAACCGGCTGCTTTGGCTTGGATGGCAGATGCGGCTTGCTGGGCGGATTCGTACACGACAAAGCACGTTTTGTTCTGCGGCTTTTCGATAATGTGCAGGCTCTTGATTCTGCCATGATGCTCGAGTTCATTGATGAGCTCTTGGCGATCGAGTTCGAGCTGGCGAATATAAACAATTCTGTTTTCTGCAGCAGCGAGTTTGCGTGCCTTTTTGGAGAGCGTTCCAAGGCTTTCACTCTTGAAGTCATTGCCAACGTTCTCCCACAAGGCATCTGGAGGGACCATGGTCTGTTGTTGGCGAAGCTTGCTTGATTCCTGCGCTGGGTATTCAACGATGGCTGGATCTGTCGTTTCGCTAAAGAGGCGAGGTTGCTTGTTGATAAATACTAGAGCACGCTTGGCAGTCTCTGTATTGCGGAACGAAATGAAGGCGGATGCCTTCTTCTCGATGGCCCTCTGGAATATCTTAATGCGTTTGATTTCTCCTACACGAGCGAGGGCGGTCTCAAGCTCCACCTGATCTTAATCTTGTTACTTTGTTGATGTTGTGGGGACAGTTGGTAATGTGTACAGTCTTGTAGTCGTGCTCGAAATCACGTTCTGGACGCTCAAAGTACGGCGTAGCATGCTTGTCGAAACGAGCACGCACCTGAAGTGCAGTGCGCATCCCAAAGAAGAGTCTCTGAGGCACGAGATCAAGCAATTCCTGGACAGTTTGTGGATCGTCAAAGTCGACGTAAGCATATCGGTGGCCGTGCTTGACATCGATGCCAACTTGAATCAGACAAAAATACCGTTGGAAACGTCACCAAGGCGTGAGAATTCGTGCATGACATCCTTGACTTTGATCGTATCTGGAAACCCCCATATAAATAGACCGATGGGTGCATCTCGTTTCCATGGCTTGCGCTTCTGGGTGTCCATGCGTGAACGATTGACTTGGTCCAGTTGTCGGCTGACAAACCGATTGGGTTGAGCCAGATGGCGCTGCACAGGAGAAGGTTCAGGCGGTAGCTGCGGCCATCTGTCCTGAGACAGTTTCACTCGACTTGCCCAATCCAAGGGTTTCTCCCAGGACGTAGGACCAGACTCCAGCAACTGATCTAAGCCTTGAATGGGTCGATGCTCAAGCGACCAGTCTCCCGTAAGGGATTTCTTTGATCTCTGCCAGGTCTGTGTTAAGGCGTCGTTTGTCGAATAAGATCGGGCATGGGAGTGTGGTTCCTGCCATCGATCAAAGACCGCCCATGTATCAGCCTGATTCGCTTGCCATGATTCTTGGGACTGGGGGGCCCATAAATCTTTTTGTGGTTGCGTCATGTTTTCGGGAAGAATGTGCAGTGACCTGGTGACACAAAAATGCTTGAATCGTTTAGTCAGCGTCTTTCGAACCAAGAAGGCTGCAGCCAAGAAGAATCCAACCTAGAGTCAGTTGCAACACCCAATACCGCCACAGGAAGCGCAGATAACCCAGGATCTTGTACTTTGCGACAAAATCCAACACAAACTGCCAGCTTTTGTTTCTGTTGAGCTTCTGGAGTCTGTTTTCCAGTCTGTCCAACCTTTCGGAAATCATACCAAGTTCTCGCAGTACTTTGCTCTCAAACCCCTCACGCAGATCTGGTGTCTTGACAATGTCATACTCCTCCAGTTGTTCTAGAGCGCGTCCGAGAGACTCAAAAAACACTTGAGCTTCTGGGATCTGTTGTTTTTGTTTCTTGTCAAGTGTGTGAAACTGTACTAGTAAAGCAATCGCTTTCTCGCAGTATTGAGTCATGGCTTGCTCTTTCGGCAACTGTTCTAGTTTCTTCCAAGCCTGCCATTTGTACTTGCTAGAGACATCCCAGAACGATGGCTCTTTGACACTGATGTCTCCGATAGTGGATTGTTTGTACAAGGCGTACAACTCTAGCCTGGTTTCTTGACTGACTGTTGGCCAAAATGCAGGCGGTGTTTGCAAGTGTGGGATCTGTGAGACTGTTTCACTCGCTAGCTTGAACCGATCTGGTTGCAGCATTCAAAGAAGTCACATGTCAATCGCTCTTTATGCTCACAACTCTTTCAAGTGCTTTGCGATGAAAGCGTACAGTCGAGAGTACAAGATCTGAGTGTCATGCTGCTTGTGGTCGTTATTCAGTTGCGTGTACTCAAAGATCTGCTCTTCGTGTGTGTGGAATCCGTGTGAATGAGTGCCTCCGTGAGATTGAATCATCTTGCGCCATTCCTGTTCCAGATGCTGGTACTTGCTGCCTCTCTTGAGATGCAACTGAACAGGAGTGAAGAGAGGCAATCTGTCGACTTGAGATTTTGGCATTCCGTCTACGCCAGCACAAGCTATCGTCAACCTTACAACCTTCCAATGGTGTTCCATTCTCGACCATCTTCATGGCAAACTGGAAGCCAAGATCCACTTGTTCACCTTGACAAATCAAGCCAATCTTTCTGCGATGCACCATCAAGTGCTCATACTCTTTGACAAGACCATCCAAGCTCAGTTCTTTTGCTTCCACGACCAACGCACCAGTCAAATTGGCAATGCGTTGTCCTTCCTGACTCCCTAGGAGCAAGACAGCAGGCTGACTCAAGATTGAATCCTGTCCTACAAGTGTTTTTCCAGTTCTTGGAGCAAAAGTCGTCAAGCGTCTGAGCATTCTGGAAAAGATGACTCAATCGCGGTCACATTTCAGATCTCAACTCCACAGACACTAAAAGCAATAGATGGACACTTTTCCATGCCTCGCGCATCGTATGCCAAACACTTTCGTCATGCCATTCAAAAGCACACTGTCTTGCAACACATTCTGCCAATCATGTTTATTACAACAACGTATGCCTTTGGGATCACCTATCTCTACAAACACGGCTATCCTGTTCAAATTGATGACAAACTGACTTCCATCCTAGGTGTCGTGGTTGCTTTTTTGCTCGGCTTTAGAACCAACAGAGCCTTTGATAGATACTGGCTAGGAGCACAGCAATGGTCACAATTAGCCATCAACACAAGAAATGCAACGCGTCTCTTTTGGACATCCATCAAGAGCAATTCCATGACTAGGATGCAAAAAGACATGTTCTCTCTCCTCCTGAGTGTTGTCCTGGCAACCAAATGTGCTTTGCAAGGCCAAGATGGCAGACAAGACCCACACATCAAGAAACTGATTCCAAAACGAGACTTTACAGAGTATGATGTGAAGAAAGAGAGACGCAAGTCAGTCAGAGAGAGCAAAGAAACGCTCTACTCCAACAGAACACTCTTTGAATCCAATAATGCACCAATGACACTTCCTGTTGAGCTCATTCATGTATTGGGGAGGTATGTCAAGCATCTACGCAAGAGAGAACTGATTGAAGCTGAAGATGTCCATTCGATGCAACAAGCGCTTAATGCCATGATGGATTCAGTCACCAAATTCGAACTGGTTCTGAGATTGATGCTAGTTGACACATGTCCCAATGCCAAAAGCCTTTCAAGTGCATATGAAGCATATTCTGATGTTGTACTTTGCAACACTGCCACCACAACTGGTCAAGAACTTTGGATGGCAAGCTGTGCCAGTGGTGTGTATGTTGTCGTTTGTATATTATGGTGCAGATGCCATTTCAGACATGCTTGTGGATCCATTTGGGTCAGATGAAACCGATTTGCCTTTGGATTATTTCATTGAGACTCTCAAGAGTGACATTCATGGATTCTTGGACATGGAGTAATGTTTAATTGATGATCTACAGGATGGCTATTTTGCTTTGGACAATCGG
The DNA here is from genome assembly GCA_025526955.1 of Gorgonomyces haynaldii. Lineage (NCBI taxonomy): Eukaryota > Fungi > Chytridiomycota > Chytridiomycetes > Rhizophydiales > Gorgonomycetaceae > Gorgonomyces > Gorgonomyces haynaldii. The sequence continues at coordinate 65,024 of JAHLJY010000016.1, read as the reverse complement.
TGGTGATACATTGGTGAGATAGTTGTCCATGTCCAGTCGCAGATCAGACAGTTTTTGATGCAGAATATCAGAGTAAATCTTGGCACTTGTCATGTCTAGATTCAACAACATTGAAATGACAAACATGAGATCGCGTCTTGAGAGTTTTAGGACTTCTGGTTCAAAGCAGTAGCGCTGGACGAGTGCAAGGACGTTGCCAGCAAATCCAAGACCCATGCATACAAATCCTGGCAATTTTGTAAATTCGATCCTGTAGCGTTGTGTGAGTGAACGCATGATGTGTGCAATCATGGCTGCTGCTTCTCTTGCTTTGCTGATGCGATAACGCTGTCTCTTTGTTGGAAAGAGGGTTGTCATGTCATCTTGCAACTTTGGCAGTGCCAGTTCCAGAAACAGTGACCAGTACTTCAACTCTGTCAATCCCACCCATGCAATAGATTGCAGTTTGCTATTGTTTGGGACTTGGACACTGAATTGGATCTTCCAGTCCTCAAGAGCACAAACCAGACACTCGAATTGATATTCCTCCTCCTGTGCTGAGACATGCTTTGCTCCTGCGTGTTCTAGAATCTTGTTTTGAATCAGTAGCAAGACCATGTAGCAGCCATGTACATCCAGATCATGAGGTGTGTGTACGTACTGGTTCCATGGCTGTGTGGCTTGTCCGCAATGTGATTGTCCTACTGGATAGTGAAAGTCTTCGCAGTAGTATTTTGGTACCGGAAATGGTGTGGCTTCTCCAAACGGAGAGAGTTTTGGTGCTTGATCCAGAAACGATGCGACATCCACTTTGACTGCCTTTGCAGACCAAAAGACATTGATCTTGGCACATCTCAGAATGTGCTCTTCCATCGAATCTGTGACTGGCGGACCAATGGTCATATCTACAGACGCCATAGTACACCGCAGAATCTGTCTCCAGACCAAAAGACCCTTAGGATTGAATTCTAGAATGAGTCCTTGTACGAAAGATGACTGGTTTCAAAAGCAGCTGTGCTTCAACATCAAAGATGGATAGATCAGTCGTTCTTGAAAACAGATGGTGGTAGTATCTGTCTGTATAACTTAGTGCTACAATTCTGGATGTTTCCTTGTTCAAGTGCTCTGGATGGGCGTAAAAAGCCGCAACGGCCAGAATGGCGTCCAACATGACAGAGACAAGTGGCAGGAGTCTATCGACTTGGATAATCTGTTCATAGGGTAGGTAGGGTCTGAATGAGCTATCAGATATCAGCTCCTGGAATATTTCCATCAGTTTTGCCGTCGTCATCGCATCACTCACGTAGACGGGTTCTGGTGGGTGTGGATTTAAAGAGACTTTGGAGAATGCTTGTGAAATGTCAAATCCAGTGGATTCAGTCTGTGACAAACCCTCTGTAGATGAACTTGGTGAGTCGTGATCCAGTTTCATGTGCTTGGCGCTTTCTGGTGACATTTCTCTTGTCTCTCTGCTCTCTCTCCTGACCTCCAACTGTTGAGTTTGTTTTTCCTGATCTAAATACGAACAATTGAGTTTTGACCTCAAACAGGCTGTACAAGGCAGCTCCTATAAATTGACATACCTTATGGTCACACTTTATCTTCCTAGCAAAACAATGTCGACATGATTTACGGGTTCTTCCTTTTAGCAGGCGGGGTTGCATGGGAAGAATGGCGCGCCAATCCATGCTTTTGTTGTGGCGGCTGCTCCGAATCGAACTTACTCGATGCAAGGCTCGGATCCTTTCTGTTGGAGAGTAACTGAGGCACATGGACTATTCCGAGGCCGAGAATGATCCATGCACCGAGAATCTATTCTTTTTCCAGACTGCAACCAGAGAATGACTTGAAAATGCTTTATGTGCTGTATTTACTATTCCCGAGACTATCGGCCAACCGAGTGAAAAGTCGGGGATCCCTCAAACGACCTCGGAAAAACTGGATGAGAGGCCGACGAGATCTTTGATTGGCTGTCTTAATGAATGGACACTTGGAATCGAATGGTTTCCGGCTGTGCGGTTTGAATGGAGATGTCGAGACCCAAACCAGAAATCTGTTTTTGAAGGATTTGTAACAAAATTTTGGCTTGAGTCATATGTTGAGTCAGCCCTTGAAGCAAACCGAGCACAAAACCCAGTTCTGATTGCAACGCTTCACCTTGCTTGATCAACAGACCAAAGACCGTGCCACAGAACACGAGTGAGACGATTGAAAAGCCTGGAAGCTTGGTAAAAACCACACCATGCTCAAACACAAGTGTTTTGAACAGATTATGGATGCTTTGACTTGCTTGTCTTGAAGTCTGGACAATCAGTTCCTGTGAACGCGATCGTGGATTTCCAATGGTCTTGAGTTTTGGGAGATAGAGTTCCAGAAACAATGACCACGCTTTGGCATCAGTCATGTAAGCCCATATCAGTGTCATGATGTTCTTGTTGGATGGATATTTCAACAGAAACTGTTCCCTCCAATCCAAGATGGAATAAACCAATGCTTGTTCCCTCAAATGCACATTTTGATGTGGCTGGTCAATTCTGTCGCGTTTCAGATGAATGACTTTGGTCTGAATCAGCAACAGAACACAGTAAATGCCTCTGACATCGAGATCTGGTGGTGTAAAGACATAATCAGAGCCTGGACAGTTGCTGTGTCCATAGTGGTATCTAGCATGCTGGAAATCTTGTGAAAACGCCGTCATTGGGACTGGAAACTGCATGTTAGACCGTAGATTAGTAAACAGTGGTATGATCTCCAGATAAGATGAAATGGCAACATCAGCAATCACAGCACACCAGAAAATGTTGATTTTTGCGAGAGATTGCGGATCTAGACCAATAGCAGCCAGTGCATTGCCATTGGTTTCAAAAAAGGCTCTGATCAAATGTCTCCAGAACCTGACTATCTTTGGATTGTGCTCTACGATCATCAAATGTACGCAACAAGACTGGCAACAGGATGACTTGGTACCCAGCTTCAAACACTGACCGATCCTCCATCCTCTGAAACAAGCGACTGACATACCGCATCAAATGGCTCACTCCCACTCGCTTCATCATGTTCCTGTCCATCATCCCAACGGCATGATGCGCACTCGACGCAATGACAGCATCTATGCCAAACTCAAACGATGATGACATTTGGATGACAGGAAACGGAATGTTGGGTCTAAATGATGCATCCTGGTTCATTTTTGAGAACAGATCCATCAGCTTTGCCCTTGTGTCCTGATCATCCGCATAGACTGTCTCTTTGACTGGTTCGATGGCGAGTGTCTCAAACGACCGTGAAATGTCAAAACTGTCTCCCAAAGTGTCCTGACGCTCCAAAGTAGGCATCCACTTTTCGTCGCTTGTGTAGATACACACTCGTTGGTGTTTGAGACAATGTGTGCAGACTGGAAGTCCTTGATTGCACTTGCGTTTTGCTTTGTGGCAGGTATCGCATGATTTGCGTTTCTTGGACATTTGGAAAGAGTGATGAAATAGCTGGCAATCAAAGTATTGGTATGGAAGAGCGTTCACCATCGAATACTGACATCTGTCACGTCTGAGACTGTCATCTAAAGAATAGAGTGACTCTTTGAAGATCGATGGACAATTGCTTTACTTAGAATGCAAAGTAAGCTCCAGCCACGACAGCCAACGCGCCGAGACCAATGGCAGTGTCGATGGAACCAGATGTACCAGCGGTGCCTTGAGAACCAGTGGTGCCCTGCAACACAACTTGGGTAGGAACAGTGCCAGCAACAGCTGGCTCTTCAACAACGATTGGAGGCAGTGGGGAGTTGGAGATATCAGGGAGTGCAGTGGCAGTAAAGTGGTAGGTAGGAGTTGGTGTGAATTGAGCAATCACAGAGGCAATCAACACAGCGAACATGGTGAAGAATGAAACAAACAAACAGATCTCAAAACAACAAGGCTATTTTTAGAAAATGACGTGTCAAAACAAACAAATGACGATCAACAGAGTGTGAATGATGAAGTTTAGTGCTTAACGACGACCACCAGTAGACCAACGCGTTGGGTGCAGATCCAGACCATCGATTTCCTTGGTGTACTGCAATGGGTTGCGAGCACGCTTGATCAATGTACGAGCGACGTTGTAGCCCATCAACAAAAGACCAAAGCCCATGGCAATCAACCACGTGAATGGTGTCAGTTGCCAGTTGGTGTTGAAGGCAATGTTCAATGCAGGAATGTATGACAAGATGCCAACCAAGACAGTACCACCGGCAACACCAAAGAACGAGTACTTGTTCTCAAACATGAACTTGCCAAATGGCAGACCCATTCTAGCTTTGCACATGAACACGTTGAAGCACTGTTGAATGAACAATGCGACAAAGTAAGCACCTTGTCCCATAGCAAGCACAGCAACTTGTTCTTCAGCAGTCTATCATTAATCAAGATACAAAAGTTCTTCCATTTGCAGCAACAGCAGTTGGATTTCCAGCAGCACCAAAAGAAGCACCAAAGTTGACCATGTCTGTTGGAGTGATGCCATAGTGATACCACATTGCAAAGAAGTAGCAAGTCAGACAGCCAAGCGTTTCGATTGTTCCAGCTTCTAGATAAGAGTACGAGAGCAAATCGGCATCCACCAAAGTCTCTTCGTCCTTCTTTTCAAACAAGGAAGTGAACTGTTGGGAAATCTTTTGGGAGAACGTGAGATTGCCCTTCATCTGTGCCTTTTCCTTGAGCTTGAGCTTGGATTCTTCAGTCACTGGTTTACGTGGAGGGAGTTTCATAAGACCGGTCTTGGATTCAGGAGTGTCGAATGCATAGGACAGAGCAAGGAACATTTCAAAGCCAAGATCAGTCATCACAATCTGGATGGCAGCGAGAGGCAGAGGCAATGGCACAGCAATAAAGAGCAAATTGGCATAGACTTCTGGCATGGTGTGTGTGACAGTGTACTGGATGGATTTCTTCAAGTTCTGGAAGATCAGTCTGCCCTCTTCAATACCATTGACAGTGGAGGCAAAATTGTCATCAACAAGAATCATGGCTGCTGCTTCCTTGGAGACATCAGAGCCAGATTCGTTCATCGCAATACCCAAATCTGCTTTCTTCAATGCTGGAGAGTCGTTGACACCATCACCAGTCACACCCACAATGTGTCCAAGCGACTGCGCATGTTTGACGATCTGCAACTTGTGTTTTGGAGAAGTTCTGGCAAAGATGATCTCATCCTTGGAAAAGATGTTCTCCCAATCAGCTTCAGTCAACGAGTCAATCTTTTCACCATGGATCACAATCGCACGCACTTCAGATTCTGGCACTTGGGAGATATCCACACCACGCTTTTGAGCAATGATCTCCTTGGTGTCTTGGAGCATCAGGTTGATCTTTCTGCCAATGGCTTCAGCAGTCAACGGATGATCACCCGTCACCATCATGACTTTGATACCAGCTTCACGACAATGGCCAATGGCTTCACGTACACCGTGCTTTGGTGGATCCTCAAGAGAGACAAGACCATAGAATGTCAAGTTTTCCTGTGGGAAGTTGAGTGGATCCTTGGAGAAGACGAAATCCTCTGGGAACTTGTCACCTGGCAATGCGAGAGCAGAGAATGCCAAGACTCTGTGTCCCTTGGAAGCCATGAACTTGTAAGTCTTGTCAAAGGCAGCAGTGTGCTCCTCAGTCAGTGGAATAGCTTGCTTGCCGTCAAAGAATGTAGAGCACAACTTGAGCACTCTTTCTGGTGCTCCCTTGAGGTAGATCATAAAGTGTCCATTCGAATGCTTCTTTCTGTGGATGGTCATGGCCCATTTGTTGGTAGAGTTGAAAGGAATTTCAAACACTTTTGGATACTTTTCCAAAGCTTTGTCAAATTCAGGCAGTTTGAGGGCAGCATTTCTCAACAATCCAGCTTCAGTGGCATCACCCAAGACTGGTCGTTCGTTGATTGGTCCTTCGTCTTTTTCAAAGCGAGCACGGGAACACAAGACAGACATGTGCAAGATCTCATCCACACCTTCGTGGGAGTTGTCCAAAGGAGCAGCAACTTGGGTTTCAGAGGCAGATTGAGAAGTGGCAAAGAAGAGTTTCAGTCCAGTCCAGACATAAGTCACAGTCATCTGATTTCTTGTCAAGGTACCGGTCTTGTCAGTGGCAAGGAGTGTAATGGCACCCAATGTTTCGACACCTTGCAGATCCTTGACCAAGACTTTTCTGTCGGCCATCTTCTTGGCAGCAATCGTCAACAGAATGGTCACAGTAGCAGGCAAACCTTCTGGCACAAAGGAGATAAAAGTACCAATGGCAAAGTTGATACCACCACCGATAGATTGTCCCTTGGCAGTGATGGCAACGATGAAGAAGATCAAAGCAACGATAGCCGCGACGGAAGCGATAATGTGGACAAAGTGAGTGATTTCCTGGGACATGGGAGAGTCTCTTCTCTCTTCGTTTGCAGTGAGACTGGCAATCTGACCAATGACAGTGTTGTCACCAGTTCTGACAACGATACCGTAACCTTCACCATTGACAGCCAGTGTACCATTGAAGGCAATGTTGGTTGCTTCCAGAGGATTCTGTTGCGTGTTCTTGACAAGACGTTCTTGAGGCTCAGATTCACCAGTCAAGGAGGAATTGTCGACTTTGAGGTCAGTGACAGAGAACAAGATGACATCAGCAGGCACCTTGTCACCAGAGCGAATGTAAACAACATCTCCGTAGACCAGATCGGCGGCAGAAATCTGAATTGTGGCTTTGTCACGGATGACGTAACACTTGGCAGGGATCAGGTTGAGGAAGGATTCCAAGATGGCTTGAGACTTTCTGACTTGGTAGAACTCAATGTAAGCGTTGATAAAGGCGACACCAAGCAAGATACCACCAATGTAGACATTAGACGCATTGCCAACAGGATCGATACCGTAGAGGATGTAGCAAGCGATACCAGAGATAAGCAACATCAGATTGAACAGACCCAACAAGGCATCCAAAAACTGCAAAATAGCTGGTCGCTTTTTAGGAGGAGTCAGTGCATTTGGGCCATTCCTGATCAGTCTCTGCTTTGCCTCTTCGACAGTGAGACCATCCGAGTTCGTTGGCTTGGTAATCTCAAAGGACGTGCCGCATTTCTCCTTGAGCTCGTCAATGGACAAGAGATGCTCGGTCTAGAGTGAGATTTGTTACCAAGTCAATACTCTTCTCAGGTTTGTCTTCCTTTTTGAGAACTACTGTTGACATGAAAGAAAAGCGACTGTGAACAAACAAATCATTTATTCCCGAGGACGACCTTGGCACACCTCAAGACAAAAATGATCTGATGTGATCGACTGCAAATTGCACCAAGAGTGGATAACCCTGATCAGCTAATGGATCAAACAAGGACATGTGTGCATCCACAACTGTCTTTGGTCCAGTCATGTTGTGTGGAGTGAAGTAGGTGGCATATTCTGATGGTGGCAGTTTGCAAAACCTGTCTCCTTTGAGTTGCAAGTACATACCGCGGAATGGGGTGTCCAGAGTCTGAAAACGACCTTTCTGATTGTCCAGGTGCCACAGTGGACCCAAAAACTCTGCTGATTTGTAAACATGCTGTGATTGACTAGTCACAAGTCCATCTACTGCAGATTTGACACTCGAGTTTGAAGCGTACATGAACGCGCCAGCTGCAAGAACAGCAGCACCAATGCCAAAGAGAGATGATCTGGATGAAGAGGGTGAGTCGCTCACAAGGGAAGAGATGGAACCAAGTGCATCTCGTGCCTTTTCCATGCCGTGTGCAGCTACAGTGTCATGATCCAATCCAAAGAAGGGAGAATCAAATGTGAGGATGCCTTTGAGTTTGAGACCCTTTGCAGCATCCACACTCAACGGGCCGCCCATCGAATGACACACAACAACGACGGATGTAAAGGTACTGACTTTGTGTTGCAAGTACTTTCTCAACTCTATTGTCTTTTGTTCAAAACTGCCATGTGTCTCGTATTCGTAGTGTTCAATCGACACTTGATAGGGCAGGAGTTGTTTAAGGTCGTTGGGAAAGTCTAGAAATGACTTTTTGCTTCCCTGGAATCCATGCACAAAGACAATGATTGTTGAAGAGCCAAACCACATTCGCGTGTTGAGATAAGTGGCAAAGTCTGTGGTCCAAAATTTACTGACATTTCTGGTTGGATGGATCTCGCATCCTGTCGTCCAGCATCTGAATCGCGAGACCCAAAGACCATCCGATCTCAATGTTGTTGATCTTCTTGGCAGTGTGTAGGACACGAGATGGAGACAGATTGTATCCAGTAGAGAGCAGAGAGTGCATAAATGAGATGTCCATGCACCACGTGTTCTTGTTGTACTCTTGAATTTGCGGTTTCGTGAATTTAGGATCCATTTCTGGTTGGCATGCACTGTTGGCACCAGCAGACATGTCTTGGAGTGTAAATTGATCATGTTTGCCAAAGAGTTTTGCAAAGTTGTCGTAAAAGTATGAAAATGCGTACAGAACATCTGAATCCTTGATCGGTGGCATGTAAATACCTTCAAACGCACATGGCTCCATCGCACAAGTCTTTTGTTCAAACAAGTGTTTGTTCACAAACGAAGAGCATGTCTGGAATCCCTTTCCTGTGCCTTCGATTTCGTAAGTCTCGCCGTGTTGTGTGATTTCCACTTGCTTTGAATCTGGTACACATGGTGCTTTCTTTGTCTCTTCAGATGCTTTGGCAATCTTGAATCTGCCCTGCATCAGTCCATAGCCATCGTAAGAGTGTTGGTAGAGTCTGTACTTGAATCCATTGAAATCCAACTCATACACATGTTTGCCATCCTTGAGTTCAGATGTCGGTTCAAAGACAATCTGTGTCGATCCACCACCAAGATCTAGTACACCAGCAGTTGGCAAACGTCTGTATCCAGTAATTCTGCCAAGCAGATAGTTGACAGTAATCCATGCATAAACACCTTCTGTGAACCTAAAAACCTTCCTCATCGCCACCCATGATAGCAATTCCATCCTTTTCATAGATCGGAAAGGGATATTTGATCGACAAGTGAGATCGAACACTTTTGAGAATCATGTCACCACGTCCATCAGGCAACATCCTCAATCCAGCAGTTGCTTTAAGTGTCAGAGGAGTACACTTGTGCAACTTTTTTGGCACATTCTTGAGAGCCACTTGCATCAATTCATCCAACGACGCACTCGCTTCCTGTCCATTGGTGTATGAGCTCAACCCAGGCTTCTTTTGCACAAACACTTCATCCTCCAAGTCTGGTTGGTCGCCTTTGCAGTAGTTGAATCTGTAAACGTGTACACGAGAACCAGTGGATCCAGCATCTAGTACCACTGCATACTGTATAGGCGGTCGATTTGATATCTGTGACAGTGAGCACTGATTCGTTTCCATTCTTGAGAAGATGTCAGTTTGTTTTGGTTTTGTGAACAAGAGCCAGGAGAGACCCAGTCCTAGGAAGAGATAGAACAGTCCTTTTGGAGATAACAAGTCTTGTGTGAATGTGGTGCGTGGTGGACCAGACCTGTACGAAGGCATCCAGAGAGGAAAGATTTCAACATGACAATTTACGTTTAGCCACGTCCGCCGTTCAGGGCAATGCGATGATGTGTTCTATGGATTTGTCTGTGATGCTCTGCCATCTGTAGGTGCCTCTGATGTGTTTGTCTGTGTCGCTGGGCAACTTGCATGTGACTTCTAAGTGCTTGGCCGGTTTGTTCATTTTGCATGTGTCTCACGTGTGCCTGCTGCTGTGCTTGTATAACGAATTGCACTTGTGCCACTTGGTGCGTTGGTGCATTGACAGTCTCTGTTGGTTGGTAAACACGCTCTGTAGGTGGTTGTACACCAGCAATGGCTACAAATCCTTGTTGATAGACTGTTTCAGTTGGCTGGAAAGTGTCTTGATGAGGTGGCAAGTCAGATGAAGAGGATTTCTTGCGATAGCGATTGTAGAGGACATTCACGAGTATTAAAAGCACTACAACACCAATCACAATCCCAGCAATCACGCCAATGGACAAAGATTCACCTTGAGCTTTAGATTCAGTTGCTTCGGTTGCTGGATAGGTGCCAGGAGCACATTTCTCGACTTCTGGACAATAGTAAGGAACGCCGAATCCAGGAATGGCACAGGTACTGCCTAGATTACAGCAAGAATAGCTGACACCATCATCCAACAGCAATCCACCACTTCGCTGCTTGCATTCTGTTTCAATCTTGAGATAGGACCATGATCTTGGAAGTGGACCTGTGATACCACTATTTTGCAAAAAAACGTCTGTCAACTGTGTCAGTTTTGACCAATTGGATGGAATCGATCCACTCAACTGGTTGTTCGTCACTCGCAATGCTCGCAAGTTAGATATTGCACTCCATTCTGCTGGCAGCTCACCAGTCAGCTGATTCCTTGACAGCACTATCACTTGCAGATTCTTGAGTTCGCTCAAAGACGCAGGCAGCGTTCCTGTCAATGTGTTGTTGTCCAGTTGAAGCCATTCTAGACTCTTGAGAGTGCTGATTTGGGGTGGAATGATACCAGTAGCATTGATTTCATTGAACAGGAGCTCTGTAATGTGTCCATTTTCGCAAGTAACCATGGGATAGTCCCTGTCCTTGGAATTGCAGCAGTCCTTTGCATCTAGCGGTATAGAGCTACGCAGCTGAGGATAGAAAGACTTGAGAAGCTCACAATCAGCAGCAGCAGACATGCAAAGCAATTTGAGGATGCAACCAAATATGGATGGTGGCACCAGAGTGTCCCCAAAAATGGCTGTGCAAATGTGTCAGGAAAAGACAGCATCCAGTTTACTGGAGCCAATTAGACAACAGTCTGACTGCTCTCTTCCACTATCGTGCTTTGAAAATAGAGAGGAGATCTGGATGATGCTCTCCTCTGAAGCATGGGAGACTGATGAATGGATTGATGGTACGGATGCTGGTACATCTGGTGCGTCGATTGACTGTAAGATTGCTCGTACATCTGATAGTTTGGAAAACCTTGGTAAACTTGCATGTCATTCGGATCATACACTGCGGCATAGAAAGAGTAATCGTGGTTGTAATCGATCTGCTGTCCATCACTGTACCATGCAAATACGGATCGAGTTGTCGAGACTGCTGCCTTGACGCTGAATGTGGAGCGGTAGATGGCAAATCTTTTGGCAGAGACTTTTGTTTGGTTAATCTGTTGAAAAACGTCCAGATGAGACACAAAAGAACCAAAATGCCAACAGCAATTCCAGCAATCATGACCATTGACACTGATCCATCATCCATTGTGGATTTAGATGCACCTGGTGTGACAATAGTGTTGTTAGGACACATGGTTGTCATTGGACAGTTTTCTGGTGCTGTTGATCCTTGCGAGACACAAGTACTCCCAAGAAGACAGCATCTTGTCTCTTCTTGACCAAATGGATCATCAGCTGACACATTACACGTTTGTGAAATCTTGAGATTCGACCAAGATGAGGGAATAGGGCCAGTGATGCCACTCTCTTGCAACGACAAGGCTTGAATCTGGCTCATATTGGACCAAGTGGTTGGAATTGAGCCGGAAAAGTGATTGTTGTCAAGATGCAGGTATTGGATCGACACGAGTGCACCTAATTCTGGTGGTAGCTCACCAGCCAACTGATTTCTTGACAGAAATAGTGCTTGTAGAGAAGTCGCCATGCTCAGTGATAGTGGAATCGGACCAGACAATTGATTGCCATCGAGCCGCAAGACTTTCAAGCCAGATAGTAATCCAATCAGTGGTGGAATAGATCCAGTACAATTCAGATTATGTAAATGCAACCCAGTGATGCGTCCATTCATGCAACTAACAACAAAAGTGTTGGAAATCATGGTTTGGCAGCAATCACTTGGATCTAGCAGTACAGGAGTATCTAGTATTGGAAGAAATCTGTCCAAGAGCATACAATCCTCCACTGCTGCCATCTCAAAGAGTTTCAATGCGGCGTGTTCCATTCGTGAGCCGCAATCGCAGATGAGCCCAAATCAAAGGGGTAATACGTAACTCTATGATTTACTTGCGATGTGGATTGTGTGATTTGCCAGGCTTTTTGATTTCCTTGTCCTTGCTGCTTTCTGCAATGGTTTTGATTAAGTCAATCGACACTTCAATCAACTTTTCTGGCAATTCGTCCTTTTCTTCTTCTTCCTTGCTTTCCTCCTTGCCCTCTTCCTTGACTTCTTCCTTGGCACCTGGATCTTGTGTCTTTTTGGCTTTCTTGCTGTTTCTGACGTACATCAAGTAGATGCCAGCAATCAAAAAGAGACCAGCAGCGACCCCTACGATGATCGATGTGTAGTCTGTAGACGACCCAGAACTCGAAGAATCACCAGATGCACTGCCAGAACCAGAAGATCCAGATGAACCTGAAGATCCATCAGAAGTGGGACAAAAATTGGCAGGAACACAATTTTGTGGCACAAACGTGTTGCTCGTCACGCAAACATCACCCAAATTGCAACAATACGTATTGGTGGAAGTACGAGGCAAACCACCTTGTCCAACATCACAATCACCAGCAACAACCAAGTCAGACCAAGCACTTGGCATGGGTCCAGTGATGCCGCTGTTTTGAAGCATCACAGCCGTCAGCTTGCTCATCTTGCCCCATGATGATGGAATAGTGCCAGTGAAAGCATTATCATGGAGATAGAGGGTATCGAGTGACTTGCTATCATCAAATAAAGTACAGACTGCCAAGTTCTGTAGGCAAGGATCCAGTCAACTGATTTGCATTCAGTTTCAAATACTTGAGGGAAACCAACTTGCCAAGAGAAGCAGGAATCGTACCAATCAATTGGTTGTGGTCCAGATTCAATACCTCAAGTCCAGTGAGTGAACTGAGCGCATCTGGAACGAATCCAGTAGCCCCAATGTTACCGAAAAGGAGTTCTGTGATCCTGCCGCCAGCACAAGTCACAATGGATTTGGTGCCTAGTTTCGAGTTGCAGCAGTTGGATGAACTTAGTGTCAATGGAGATCTGAGACTGGCATAGAAAGAGAGTAGATAGTCGCAATCTTGCGGCGCAGACATGAGGTCACAAGGAAATCAGCACACAATTTGAAGGAGTTGGTGGCACATTTTACACCCACGCACAGACATCCAACACCCAACAAAATATCACATGTGGATGACTAGACTATGCAGGCTGTGTATCATCTGGTCCGTATCAGCACAATTCAGTCAGAGTCCATGATTCTAACGCCCTTTACTTGTTTTTGAACTGTGGTTCAGTCTCATGCTGCATCTGTCCCTCTTGCGCAACAAAATCTGTACGGTTGGCATCAATCTCAGAAAGAGGCACCATGTCGCCAGGCTCTGGGATAAAGTTGTATGGCTCTGGAGCGGCAACTTGCTGCTGCATCCACATCTGGGTAGAGGATGGAGCAGTGGATTGTGAGTATCTATTGTTGGCGTACTCTTGTGCCATGTACATGTTCTGCGGTGGCATCTGCATTGGTGGAAGTTGCTGCGGCATGTGTGACATTTGGGTAGACATGCGTTGCGGATCGCCGTACTGCATTGGCTGCATGTACTGCTGATTCATCACTGGAACAGGTGACATGGAATTTGGTGGCATCTGTTGCATCTGATTTGGTCCCATGTGCTGCAAAAGAGAAATCTGGTTCGGAGGCATTTGCTGCATCTGAATCGGCTGAATGAGATTGTGATTGGTTGATGGTTGACTGCCTTGCGATGGTGCATACGCAACCACTGGATCATCTGCCTTCTTTGGAGATTTGCGCATGAACATCATGATACCACCAACAACAGCAATCAACAACACAATGGCACCGATGGCAATACCAGCGATGGCACCAGTTCCCAGACCCTTTGCCTCCTTACCGCATTGAATCGTAGCGCCACAATGCTGTGGTCGATCGACATTCGAGCAAATGTTGTCTAAATTGCAGCAGTACGTATTTGAAGTGCTCGGCACTGGAAGACCGCCTTGGTTTGGACTGCAGTCGTCAGCAATGTTGAGTGCACTCCACGAATCTGGCATGGGACCCTGTACACCACTGTTTTGGAACAAGACAGCAGTGAGTCTGGTCAATTTAGACCAAGATTGTGGAATCTTGTCTGTAATGTTGTTTTGAGCCAAATACAACGTGTCCAACGATGCCCTGATGTAAACAAATGTACATGTTGCCAATCTCAGGTGGAAGTGGTCCAGAGAGTTTGTTGTTGGTGAGTCTGATGTAGAGCAGTGTTGAGATTTGACTGAGTTCTGGTGGAATAGGACCAGTCAACTGATTGTCTTCCAAGTCGAGGTAAACCAATCCAGAGAGTGCAGAAAGTCCAGCTGGAATCGTTCCTCTAGCACTTGTGCCGTTCAAACGCAATTCTGTGATCCTGCCGTTTCTGCAAGTAACTCTACCGCTATCAGAAGCGCAGCAATCAGTCAATCCAAGAGTGAAATTCGCCTGGAGTGTTGGAATGGCTTTTCTCAATGCTTGACAATCGAGCAGCGCAGCCATTGGAAAGTTGAAACACGCCACCATCCATCACATCCACAACAGTCACAGAATACAGTATGAAGCGGAACATCTCCAACGAGTTATCGCGCCATCTTTGCGACGCAATTGCCATGCCCTCAACAATTGAAAAAAGACTCGTGAGACTGGGTTGTGTGCCAGAGCACTTTTCTACACCATTGTATCTGCAAAAGCACATGGACAAGCATGCATTGGGTCTGGATATTGTGTCTGTTCCCCAGGGCACTGGAGAGGCAATCGAAATAACACCAGATGCTCCGATTGCTGGAAACAGACCAAGTAGATGCAGCAGTAGCATTGACAGAAGGACTGGTAGCAAGAATTTGCAAGCATTTGATCGATGGCAAGGAAACAAGCAGACTTTTGGGAAGCTACACTCAATCACCACTCAAATGGTCACTGGCAGTGAAACCACAAAGCAGATATCAGCAAATTAGAGATTTGGATGCACAAGGCACACGCATTGGCATCAGCAGATATGGCAGTGGCAGTCATATCATGGCTATAGTCATGAACACCAACTATGGATTCAAACATCCATTTGAGTTTGTGGTTTTGGACAACTTTCAGGGACTTCGCGATGGCATTGAGACTGAAAAGTGCGACGCTTTCATGTGGGAAGTCGTCACGACAAAGCCATGGTACGACAACCAGACACTGCGCATGCTGGACATTGTCTCGTGTCCGTGGCCATCGTTTTCGATCGCATCTCAGACAGAGATTCCCGGATTGCAGGAAGGCATTGATGCATCCATTCAGGACTTTGTCAAAGGATTCGAGACTCAGTATCTGGACTATGTCTTGCAATCTCAGGTCTTTCATTACCCAAACAAACAAGACGTGATGAACTGGTTCAGAGACAACAAATTCACTCTCAATGTGAAAAAGATCCAACGCAAGGACCTCAGGACGATTGTTGACTCTCTCAAGCAGTCTGGCATTCTGAATCAAGATCAACTCAAGGACTATGAGCTCAAGCATGGACCCATTGAAGCACACTTGGTGCATCCATCGGTCATTCTAGAGTGACATCAGTCTTTGATCAAGAGTAAATTTCCGTTCAAAAACTAAGGGACAAACAATGCATTTGCCCCAACTCCATTGAACAATGTCCAGAGGGCTGACCAGAACGGACAGTATCCCAAGGACAGCTCTTCCATTCCTGTAACAGACAACTGCAATGAGAGCAGCATCCTGACTAGAGAAATGGGACAAGAAAAATCTCTGAAAATCTGCGCTTTTGATCACTTTCCGCAAGATCAGTAGATGCACCCACCCTTCAGATTTGGCATCGTAGAGTCAAAAATCTACAGAGGCGGCTACCCCAAACCAAAACATCTCAAATTCCTCAAAACCCTTGGACTCAAAACCATCATTTCCTTTGTCCCAGAACCACTCGATTTGGATCTAGATTGCAAAATGATTCACATTCGAACAGACAAACCCAAGGAAAACATCCCCATTGATTACAAGCGCATAGACGACTTTTTGCAATTGATGCTAACGGATGTGACTCCAGTGTATATTCATTGTCTCGATGGACAGCTTGTAACAACTTTGGTGATCAGTTGTTTGAGAAAGTTGCAGTGCTGGTCAGTGTTTTCGTATTTACAAGAAGCCAACAGATATGTCGAGTTGCAGAGCGAGGAAATAGATTGGATCAAGAGGTATCCTGGTGAATTTGACTTGCCATCTGCTGTACCAGGTTGGATCTGGGATGAAAAGCCAAAACGACATCCTTCTCTCAGACTCAAGAAACTCGCTAGCCCCGAAATGGTTGCTGAAGAAGTCGTGCAAGACACGAGAATGCTGGAAGCATTGGATCTGGACTTGGGACACTATTAAAGCTTTTAGATCAACATGTTTTCCAATTCGCTTTCGTCCAGCGGTGGCACATCGCCTTGAGTGTCAAATTCATCAAAGTCGAAATCCACATCGCCTTTCATGGATCCAGTGCCAGTGGTGTTGACTTCCATCGACAAATGAGAGACGGTGTCTGAGATAAGCTCGACATCGTCCTTCTTCTTCTTTGGTCCGTTTGAAGGTGGCTTCTGAACAGGTGCCAGTGGAGAGCTTCTATCTGGAGATGAGCGGTCTGGGGATGGCTGTCTCTGCACTGGACTTGACGATCTTGGTGGTTTCTGCTGCACTGGTTCTACTAGTGTTGTTTGAACGATCGGTTGTGCGACAGGCTTTGACTGTGCTGGTGGAACAGCTGCTGGCACGACTGGTGGCTTTGCCTGTACTTGTTCCACTGGCGGTACTGGTTGAACTGCTGGCTTTGGTGGAGACTGTGGCCTTGCTTGCACTGGCTGCACGGGCTGAGAGGCTGGCTTGGGTGGAGACTGCGGAGAATGCTTGCCATTGGTCTGAGCGACAATCAACTGCTTGACAGCATCCAACACATTCTCGGGCTTGAATCGAGGCATCAACTCTACAATCAGACACAATACCTTGTGCCAAGTTCACGTCTGGCAGTGGATACTCTCTGGCTGCATGCACAGGCTGTGCATCTCTGTGCATCTGTGCAGCAATGCCATAAACATGTTCTGGGAATAGTTCTGGTGCTGTTTGCGGATCAGTAATCATGGATGCTAAACGCTCCTTTTTCTTGTCAATCAGATCTTGCCTCCACAGTCCAGCGACTTCTGTCATCTTTGTTGGCAAGTGTGTGCGACAGTAAAAGGCAGCTTCTGGGAATCTTTTGGCTTCCACCAACAGTTGCAAACATCCTTCGTGGTTCTGAGTCAAAAGATAGCACTGGAACGCAAGATGCACTTCTCCCTTGCCATAGGCTTGCTGTCCCAACTCTGATAGTCCCTGGTGGTTGCCAGATGCCTGGTAGATCAAAAACAGACTTTCGAGATCATTAGCACGCTTCCATGCTTCCAAAGCCAGTCCAAACTAGAGTCAATTGTGATACGTTCCAGCTGTTGAGTGCGACATCGCCAATTTGCTTCCACTTGTCTTCATGATCCACTTCTGATGCAATCTGGTAAGCGATTTGCAAATGTCCAAGAGCCATTGCCAAGTCAAATCGGTGTTCTGGATCTGTAGAGATTTCCAATGCCATCTCAACATGTCCCTGTGCCTCCAAAAACCTGGCAATCTTGTTGTAATGTTCCTGTGGCACAGTTGGGAGTACACTTTGTGCGTGCTGCAAGTCGCCACGCAAGATGGCTGTTTGGTACTCGACCATCGTCAACGGCAGTGCATAAGAAGTAATGGTCACGTTCTTGTCAGCAACAATGATTCTGTTGTTGTGTGACAGATAACCAAGCACATACACTGGCTGTCCAAAGTGCGACAGATTGGATGTTTGAACACCGACCAAGTACGATAGTCTGTTGGCTGTTGAAGAATAGATGAAACAGTCGCCGATCCAGCAGCCAGTCAAGACTGATTCTTGAATCTCTGTCACAAACTCAAATGCATCCTCCACGCCATCTTCTGTTGCTTCACCTTGTTGATAGGCTTGTCTGTTGAACTTGAGGACATAAAATGCATCCTCTCCAGCAATACACACCAAATCTGATTCTGACCAAAAGACATGCTTGACTGCAGAATCCACTTTTCTGACTACATTTCCAGTCTCCCAGTCATAAAAGACAATAAACTGTGCAGATTTGATACCCAACAGTGTGCCACCATAGATGCCTTCTGCAGAGTATGAAAAGCGGATGTTCACATTCTTTTCCTTGAAGTTCTTGAACAGCCTCACTCTTGAAGTTGATTCACGCACACAGTATTCGTTTGAATCTTGTGCCCACACAAACTCAAGACCTTGTCCAAAGGCTTTGTTACGCCAAGCGAGAGCAGTGTAGATGATAAACTCTCCATCGCCACAAACAACCACAAATCTGCCATTTGGAGAATGCACGAGTGATTGTGGGTAGATTTCACACGATCCCAAGTCTTTGATCGAAAGCAAGATAGATTCTCCATCCTGTGGATCCAGTTCGTTGGATTTGATGTTTGCTGTTTGAATCTCGTTGTGTTTGGACCAAATGATCTTGCCACTCGTGTCCATGGAAATGCTAGGTTCATCTTTGCCCAACTACAATCAACAACAATACTTGAATGGAAACTGTTCCATCATCGTAAGCAAATGCAACATCGTGGCTTCCCTTAAGACTGGCCATAGCCCAGACACGCTCCATGCCGTAGTTGAGTGTGTTTTCGAGTCTATAGGTGTTGGCATGCCAGATTCTGACAGTGCCGTCTTCTGAACCAGAAATGATGATTGGCAGCGTTGGATGATACTGCACCACAGTCACGTTGTTGCTGTGCCCTTCAAGAGTCTGAACACAGGTCTTGTTCTGATAATCCCAGACTTTGATGAGTTTGTCATCGCCAGATGTCACGAGATAGGGTTTGTCGCCTTCTGGATAGTAATCGACGCTGTTGACTCCCTTTTGATGTCCTTCAAGAGTGAAATTGGCAACTGGAGAGCCAAGAGACCAGATCTTGACAGTCCTGTCCATGCACGCTGAAGCAAACGTGTTTCCGTCCTTTGGATTGAAAACCACTTGCATGACAAAGTGCGTGTGTCCTTCGAACGTCTGGACAAGTTTCCATCCCTTTTCCCAGTTCCACATCTTGATCGTTTGGTCGTCAGAGCAAGTGAGAATGTAAGGAAGCGTTGGATGGACGGCAATGCCACGAATGTAATCCACATGTGCTTCAAAACTAGTCACTTTCTCAAGTGTGTTGTAGTTGAACACTCGCACTTGCAAATCATCAGAACCAGTCACAATCCAAGACTTGCGACTGATGAACTTTGCAGCACGCACAGGGAGTTCAGAGGTCTCAAATGTCTTGACAAGAGCCTACTGTAAATCAGAAAACTTGTGTCTCGTAGTTCCAGATGTGCACGGCGCCATTGTACAATGCTGTCAAGAGCCATGGTTCTGTTGGGTGATAGTCCACTGCTTTGACTCTCTCTGAGCGATTGGACAGCTTTCTCTACTGTCATTTTCAGTACTTTGATATCGAGTCTCAGAGGCATGCGAGATGAGCAAACAACTGCAAAGTCTTGCTCACAGTCAAAGACCAAAAATCTCAAAATCAAATCCAATGGGTCTCCTTGACTCTGGATGGGATGTGATCAAGTAGAATCTCATCTCAATTGATGACAGCATCCGTCCATTCGATCACATCTGTCTGGTAGATCAACATTTTCTAAAATTCCTGAAATTCTTTGCATGTCTGCGCCAAGAGACTGCGCTTTGATGCCTTCCATTTTAGACAGCCTACAGTCAAAGGCTTCTTTAAATACAACAGACTGCTGCTCAAGCAGTAGATACATTATTTGTGAAGGTGGTCAAATTACTTGGCTCATGCTCAATGGAACACAATCCACCGGAACCATTCCCGGCGCTATTTCACAGCTCAAGGGACTACAAGTGTTGTGGCTCTATCGAAATCAACTCACTGGATCGATTCCGCCGTCACTGGGAGACCTTTCCCAACTTCAGACACTTGAACTTGGCAGAAATCTGCTCACTGGGACTGTCCCTGCAACTCTTGGAAACCTCACTTCTCTGCAGACACTTTATTTGTACGAAAATGCACTGACTGGACCATTGCCATTGGAATTGGGCAACTTGCGTCGGTTACAGTACATTTTATTGGAGGGCAATCCAGGTATCACATTTTATCACAGATCTCAAAGGTCCAATGCCCGCTCAGTGGCAAGATCTGCAGATGGCTTATGGAGATTGTGGCGGATATGGTGTTGCCAAAGGCCCAGGTCCCACAGATTACTATTGCTGCAACATGGGCAATCTGTGCAGACCACTGCCAAATGTCACTTTGCCAAAGAACTGCGGCAACGGTATTTCAATTGATTGTAGCCGATGTGTGCATTTTACCAGCTCCACAAACTTCAACAACGCTCAGTGATGGTGCCATTGCTGGTATCTCTGTAGGTGCATTGGTTCTGGTTGCATTGGGTGCCTTTGCTGTCTATCTCTTTGTTCGACTGAAAAAAGTCAAATCTGAACCACCACCTACGCCTACTATCCCTGGAATCGTTCAAATCAACAAGCAGTCACTCGAT
Organism: Gorgonomyces haynaldii; assembly: GCA_025526955.1. Taxonomy (NCBI): domain Eukaryota; kingdom Fungi; phylum Chytridiomycota; class Chytridiomycetes; order Rhizophydiales; family Gorgonomycetaceae; genus Gorgonomyces; species Gorgonomyces haynaldii. The sequence continues at coordinate 44,501 of JAHLJY010000016.1, read as the reverse complement.
GGCAACTCAATGATCCAAAACAATCCAAGTTCGATCACACTTGCGCCAATGCACCGTCTCCAAAGCACATTTTCAGAATCTACACGACAGCAGCCTTCCTCTACATATTTCAATCCAAGTGTGCGAGCATCAACAGCAGCATCTTTGAATCAAGAAGAACCGCTGCTGTATCTACCAGGAAATGGAGTCATTCTAGACCATCCATATGCCCAGTATGTCCCACAAGTCCCTATGCAAGGACAATCTGATAAATTTTCGTGAGCCTTGGCAATCTATTTTTGGGCTGTGCCACTTTGCACCCAAATGTCCACCGACTGCCAGTTCATTCCTGGTATTCTAAACACTCTAGGATCTACTGCAGTTATCAACACCACCGACTGCTGTACAAGCACTCGCTACATCACTTGCGAGAATCAGCGCATCACTTGGTTGATGCTGAACCAAACCAACGCAGATGGCACCATCCCAGCATCTATCAGTTCACTCTCTGGTCTTCGGTTCCTCTGGTTACATCGCAACAAGCTCAAAGGATCCATTCCATCGTCACTTGGCTCCATCAACACTTTGGAAGTGATTGAATTTGGGAGAAATCAGTTGAGTGGGACTGTTCCAGCATCCATTGGTAGTCTCACTTCTTTGCAAACACTATATTTGTATGAAAACACGTTGAGCGGTCCGTTACCAGAGGAGTTGGGTAACTTGACTCGATTACAGTATGTTCTTCTGGAGGGAAATGCAGGTATTCAAGTCAAGTGTAGATCTCAAGGGTCCGATGCCAGCCAAGTGGCAGGATCTTGCCATCGCTTACGACCAGTGTGGTGGATATGGTGTGGAAAAGGGACCTGGTCTTACAGACTACTATTGCTGCAACCTAGGTAATCTGTGTGTGTCTGGAAACACGACTTATCCGAGACATTGTGGATCAGGTCTTGATGTTGATCTTAGGACCTGCTTGTCCTGTTACTGCTGTACAACCAAGTGAAAACAGTGGATTAGGACAAGGTGCCATCATTGGTATCAGCATCGGTGCTGTTGTCTTGGTTGCTGTTCTTGCTGTCAGTGCATTTCTGTTCATGCGCAAGCGCTCAAAGCCAGAGACTGGTAATCCACCTACAGCACCACAAATGTCTTCTTATCCACCTCAGATGTCTCCTGGTCAGATGAACCAACAACTGCCAATTCTTGTTGCACAGAATGTCGATCCAAGAATGTCTCAGCAATGGGTGAACGGCACCACCATCTCTTCTCAGCCATCTCAGTATGCACAGTTTTCCATGGCTCCAGTGACCTTGAATCCAGTGCAGCAGACACATCCCAACAAGCCAATGTCTTATCTCAATGCTAGAAGCGATTACGGTGAATCCACGGAATCTACTGCCAGAATGACTCCCACTGAGCCAGAAACCTTCTTGCCTGGCACTGGAGTCATCCTAGACCACCCATACAACAGAAATCAATAGATCTTTTGCTCCTGATTTCTATGATTTTTGAGTGTGCGCCACAGTTTCCAGAAAATGTCACAGGATTGTTCTGTCTTGACCTCACTGCTGGCACAAATGAACAGCACACTCTCAGTACCTTCGGATTGCTGCCAACTCACCACCAGAGTTGCTTGTTCAAACGGCAACATTCAACAACTGGACTTGAGTGGATTACAACTGACTGGAAACATTCCAGACTTTTCACCACTGACAGGTCTCTTGTGGTTGAATTTGGATACCAACTTTCTCACAGGTCCTCTTCCTCCATTCTTTGGAACCATGCAGTCGTTGGTACATATCGATGCTGGAAACAACAGACTGAGTGGACCTCTGTTGCCGTCAATGGGCAATCAAGTGCAACTACAGGGACTTTATCTCAACAATAACTTTTTGAGTGGTAGCATTCCAAAGGAATTTGTGAATCTACGCAAATTGGAAGGTGTGATGTTGCATGGCAATCCAGGTACACTGTTTGACGGTAGATCTGACTGGTCCACTGCCAGAATCTTGGTCTCAATTGCAGATTATTGCTGGAAATTGTCCACAGGGTCTCATCAGTGCTGGAGCAGACAAATACTGCTGCAATCTTGGGAATTTATGCAGTGTCAAGAATGGCACGAGACCTAGAAACTGTGGAAGTGAGATTTTGTGTGCACCGACTGTTGTTGAGACAGCACCAGCATCTGAAGGCTTGAATGGCGGTATTATCGCTACCATTGTCGTTGCAGTCGTTGTTTTTATTGTTCTGGTGGTTGGCATTGTCTACATGGTGCGCAAGATGAAGCAAAACAAGCACTACGGCACTTACACTCCACCAGTCAATGACGATGCTCAGATGCGATATCTGCAAGAATTTGGTGGTTCGCAAGTGCATCATCCATCGCTCTCTCCTGAACAGATGCATCAGTTGCAACACAAACACACTTCAATCATCTCTCAATCCTCGTATTCAGTGAACCAACAGCCGCAATATGGACAGCAACTCGTGTCTCAACCAACGATCGTGTCTGTGCAGCAAGGACAGCCTTACTTTGGACTGGCTTCTCCACCACTAGAGCATTCCAGACGTGCCAGTACTGTCAACACTGTCGTCAATCCACAAACACGACAAGATGACGTCCAACTATTTCTGCCAGGAACTGGATACATGCCTGAACACAAGTAAATTTATCGCAACTTTTCTAATCGCTCTCTTCCAACATCAAAGCTAAACCGCCTCTGTGCACTCTCTGGAATGGGATCCAAGACGTAAGCTTCTCTTGGACGCACCACGAGTTCTGCCAATGGCTTGTCGTCAATTGTACTCACAGAGCGAATGGATACTGTTCTCTGTGGCTTTGATTTGCACTTGATGAGCAAGGCAACGAGAATGATGAGACAACCAAAGCCAATGACCATGATTCCGATCCAAGAGAGGTCGAATCTTGTACATTGTGGCAAGACACCACAACTCGGTGGCACAACAGATCCGGCATTGAGACACAATCCATTCAACTGACACGATGTCAAAACAAGTGATGCCCAAGCACTTGGAACTGGTCCAGTGAGTTTGTTCCCATCCAAATTGATACTCTTGAGTTTCAGATTCTCCCATTCCTGTGGGATCGAGCCAGTCAGTGCGTTCAAACTCAGATCCAACTCCGACAGCTTTGAAAGTGCGCCAATGGAACTGGCAAGTGTTCCATCAAACAAATTACGCTGCAAATGCCTACAATCAACCCATGTACAGCGTTGTGAGGTTTTTGAGGTTTGACAACACACTCAAATCACCCGATAACTGATTATTGTCCAAATACAAGTGATCCAAGTAAGCAAATGTGTCTATAGAGGCAGAAAGCTTGCCAGTTGCACCAGTACCATTCAAAAACAAACTTGTGATGCGATCACCTGTGCAAATGACGGTATTGAGTGTGCAGCAGTTGCTGGTGAATTGTGCTTTTGTTTGAAGGTCTCTATGCAATTGCTCCAAGCCGGCGCAATCCATTTGGGGAAGAAATGAGATGGGCTCAGCGTGTTTCGTGTTCTTGCGTCACAGGATTTGCCCTCATCACAGTTGTTTGACGGTTTTGCGGATAGAATGCAAGCCAGTATCTTTGGACATGACACAGTCAGTAGTCGACTGTCACCCATCTGGTGTGGATCGCATAGAATTTGTTGGCTATCAAACTTGTAAAAGCATAATTTGAGGGATAAAGGTTTTATTAACAAGTCTTGGGAAGCATTTAAGAACGCTCACCTCTAAGACGAGTGGCCAACTGGATGTCCTTTGGCTGGATGGTGACACGCTTGGCGTGGATGGCAGCCAAGTTGGTGTCTTCAAAGAGACCGACAAGGTAGGCCTCGGAGGCTTCCTGCAGCGCACCAATGGCAGAAGACTGGAAACGCAGATCGGTCTTGAAGTCCTGTGCAATTTCTCTCACAAGACGCTGGAAGGGCAGCTTGCGGATCAAGAGTTCAGTCGACTTTTGGTATCTTCTGATTTCACGCAAGGCGACGGTACCTGGTCTGTATCTGTGAGGCTTCTTGACACCACCCTGGACTGGAGCAGACTTGCGGGCTGCCTTGGTTGCGAGTTGCTTTCTTGGTGCCTTACCACCGGTGGACTTTCTTGCGGTTTGCTTGGTACGAGCCATGTGCTTTCCCAACCAGCTGCGTGCTTATATGCTCTGGTCAGAGAACGGGGGAGAGAACAGGGACGTGGCACGCAGCAAGGAGCGCGCAAGCCACGAAGCGTATAAAACCAGACACATTTCCAGCCAGCACAATGTCTGGCAGAGGAAAAGGAGGAAAAGGATTGGGCAAGGGCGGCGCCAAGCGTCACAGAAAGATCTTGCGTGACAACATCCAGGGTATCACAAAGCCAGCTATTCGCCGTCTGGCAAGAAGAGGCGGTGTCAAGCGTATCTCTGGCCTGATCTACGAAGAAACCCGTGGTGTCTTGAAGACCTTCCTCGAGAATGTGATTCGTGATGCTGTCACCTACACCGAGCACGCCAAGAGAAAGACTGTGACTTCCCTCGATGTCGTCTATGCGCTCAAGAGACAAGGCAGAACCCTCTACGGTTTCGGTGGTTAAGCGTTTCTTTCGAAACGTCGTTGAACATAAACTTTGTTTTCAAACTCACATTTATGAGTATCTCCTGGACCTGCTACTGTATCTGGTACACATTTGGATTGGTTGGTTTCTTGCGACGGTAGATGAATGCGACTGCCAGAATGACAATGAGACCCAAGACAACCCCAATGGCAATCAAGACAATAGACCCAACACTCATCTGTGTGCTGGAAGCCAAATTGGACTGACAAGCAATCGTTACTCCACAATGACTTGGTCGCTGACTGTTGCTACACAAACTACCCAGATTACAGCAATACGTCGCTGTGCCATTGAACGATTCTCCAAATTGACAGTCCTGTGACGCACGAATCTGCAACTGGCTCCACTTGTCTGGCAGAGGTCCAAACAACTGATTATTGTGCAATCCAACACTCGTGAGTGGCAAATCACTCAAATCTGGCACATTTCCACTCAACAAGTTATCTTGGACTTGCAAGTTTTCTAGTTTGGTCAACCGAGAGAGTTCAGATGGAATGGAGCCATTCAGTTTGTTGCTGTTGAGCCTCAACACTTGCAGAAAGAACAAATTCCCCAATCCAGTTGGAATGTTGCCCTGTAAATTGTTGTTGCTCATGTCCAAGACAATCAAGCCGTTGAGTAATGATATGTTTTGGGGAATGGGACCAGTAGCTCCAGAGTTGCTGAGATTGAGATCCGTAATTCTGGAGTTGTCGCACCTGACACCGACAGAGTTGCAGCAATTGGGTTTGAGTTTTATGTTTGGTTTGAGTTGGTTGAATAGAGACTCCAATACTGTGCAATCAGTGCCAGCCTTCTCAGTCATCGGGCAAGATCACAGCCTCATCACACGCCAGATGGTCTTGAAGAATACTGCTCGTACTGGTTGAATTGCGAGACAGGTACTGGCATGTAACCAGGTCCAGGGAGATACATGGTTGGTGCTGCTGATCTGAGCGTGTGCAACGACTCAGTGTCGTCATCTCTCACCGGCAGTGTCGCAAACTGTTGCATCTGTTGATATTGCATCTGCTGATGTTGTTGGTACTGCATCTGTTGGTACTGTGGCTGCTGCATCTGTTGCTGTTGCGGCAGATATTGTTGCTGCCGAGGTAGAGACTGCTGCTGTGGTGGAGGAGGCAACTCTTTGGGAGGCACAGCTACAATGGCTGGCAGCTCTTTCTTTGCCTTTTCAGTTCTCAATCTGTAAAACAGATACCCAGCAACAGCAAACAGACACACAAACACAAGTGTGCCGATTGTAATTCCAGCAATAGCACCAGGACTCAAGCCTGGATCTGTTGTACTAGATGTGATTGCAGTCTGCTTGCATTCTCTCTCTATGATCAACAAACGGACCTAATCCACAATGAGATGGTCTGAAAGTGCCTGGACTAGAGCACAAATCACCCAAGTTGCAGCAGTAGTAATTCGTACTATTGTATGCTTCCTGTCCTGTCTTGCAAGTGCCTTCAATTGACAATCGAGACCATGAACGTGGCAACGGACCTTTCAGTTCTCATGTGATTCGTGATACCTGTGTTGCCATGCAAATCAATGCTTGTCAGTGATGTAAGTGACTCGAGTGTCTGAGGCAACGATCCAGTCAAATTGTTTTGACTCAGATTCAATGTCATCAAGCTAGTAGGAAGTGGTGGAATTGTGCCTTCGAGAAAGTTTCTAGACAGATCCAAGAGCAACAGAATGGAAAGACTAGAAAGATCAGTAGGAATGGATCCAGTCAATCGGTTGTTGGACAGGTCCAAGTAAGCCAATCCACTGAGCTTAGAGAATCCGTCTGGAATGGTCCCTGCTGCTTGTGCGTTTGGCAAATTGACAATCAGAATTTTGTTGTTGAGACAGAAGACAGTGCCTTTTGTCTGACAGCAATCGGTGCTGTTCAGATACAGTGGTGATTTGAGTGTGGGCCACAGTGTCTGTAAAATGAGACAGTCTTCCGGTGCTGTTGAGTTTGACATTGGAAAGAGCACCGCCATGAAACGCCTCATTCACGACAAAGGCTTGACAATGATGCGTCTTCTCGATTGAATGCATTCCTGGTCTGGTCTCCAACCTACAGATAGTCAAACTGAGAGTGGCGACGTGTCATAGCTGGAGTTTGACAATTCGTGTCAGTACAGAGTGCGTCTGGTCATGATTGCCCGCTGTCCTGGAAAGTCTGATGAAAGCAAAACCCTGATTGTGCTCAGACTACGCCAGAAATGTGCCATCGGACATTCAAAGCAAAGGATGTTCATTTGTAGGATCTGGCGGATACATATGAATCATCTGCCCCTCACTCGCTACATAATCACTCTGAACCATCGGATAAAGCAGTTCTGGCATGTAACCTGATCCTGGAAGGTATAGTTCAACCTCATCTTGCTTGCTTTGAGTAGAATGACATACAAATGACTCTACATCTACTGGTGATTCTACTGGTTGCTGGATTTCAAGCGGCAGTGGTGTGTTTGTTGACTCTGAAAGCACTGTTTCAGCAGTATCTTGTTTGTGTAGGGTATCATCTTCAATCTGGTACACAGAGAGTGCTCTCAATTCAGCACCTGGCGGATATTCGACGCGAGGCTGTGCACGCCTTGTAATGTAAACCAGACTCGTTGAACGGGGTTTGATTATAGGCTTGGGTCTGTAGACACATCCAGCAACCAGGATGAGGCAAGTGGAAAGCAGAAAAAGTGAGAGAACTGTGGGATCTGAGTGCGATTGCACTGGACTAGCAAGAACAGTAGGGAATAGATAAGACTGACGTTGTGCGATGCGATCCAAGAGTATGTGCATCTTGAAAGACAAGGAAAAATTGGCTGGATCCTGTGTCACGAGAAAACAGACTCCTGGTTTATTGATAAGGTCAGGCGTGCTGCAGATCCCACGTGGAGAGCCACTTGTGCTGTCTGATGACTTCTACAGACGAAAAGCCAGTGCCATAAGAGAGTGGCATAAAGTAGTAAAAGATTCCCAATGTCACACCAATCAGCAGCAAAACCACAAGAGAATAGATGATGCCTGGCTTGGCACTGTTCCAGATCTTCATGCTGATCTTGGTCTTGTGCTCCATGTATGGACCAAACGACGACATTCTGCCAAAGAAATCAATCAATGCCGTGGTAATGAGGACAGAGATGATGAACGAGGGCAGATAGTGGTGCAAGAACAACATACGTCCCATCAAAAAGAAGGGAATGTAGTGCATAAACCATCCGACCATCAGGAATCCAATGGATTTGTCCCACCAACGACGCACATTCAGTCCAAAGTCATCGACACCTCTGTGCAAGAGAATACGATCCAAGACCCACATGGTGCCATAGATCAAGACACCAGTGATGGAGAGCCACCAAGTGATTGGATGTCCAAGGAGATAGATTTGCTTGAATCCATCCTTCTTTTCCCAAAACGAGATACCACGCACGACAAATGGCCATGTGCCAGGCGAAGAAGAATAAGGATGTGGCTGAGTGAGAGCAGCATTGTGATGGATCATCAGCGCTTGCAATTCAGCCCACTTTTTGCCAAATCTGATCTTGGTTCTGTTCTTTGGATTAGGTGGTTCTTCATCAATGTCTGTGCCTGAGATCAAAGGTATTACCGTTGACGATTCGCTTGTGTTCGACTTGAAGAATCTTCCACAGATTGCCACCGTCCTCTGTTTTCTTGTTGCCGTTGATTTCCTGCATCTTGAAGCCCCATTCTGGAAGTGGTTTCTTGTGTGTATAGACTGCGACACCGTACTTGTGACTGATGATCTTGAATGGCTCCTTCTTGGACTTGAGCATTCCGCCTTGATCAGCATCTGGAATCTCAATCTTCCAGACTGTTTCTAGAATCTTTTGTGCATAGTCATTGGCATCATCTGTGATGGTTGTCATTTCCATGTTCGTTTGTGTCAATGGAGAAGCTACATCGTGTGTCTTGAGATAAGAGTTGGTTGTCAAGTGCTTGAGACGCACAAGGTCATTGTTTCTGACATATCTGACCGATCGCTGGACTTCTCGCTCAGAAAGACTTGGTCTGTCCCATTGCACGAGATCAGCATCTACTGGTTCGATAATCCACTTGGAGTTATCATCAAAGTGTGCATATCCATTCACCTGCTGTCCCTGGGAAGAGATTCTGCCATCCTCGTGTCTGAGTGGAATCTTGTGTACGTGAGAGTGCAAATGGACACCAGTACCAACATGCTTGATCGTCAGGTTAGAAAAGTATGGAATCATGGTAGCTCCAACAGTTTCCTTGTTGCCAATGAGTGTTTCTTGGAACTTGAGAGACATGAATGCATCTCCAGGACCAGAGTTCTGCAACAGCTCAAAGTGAATGTAGAATGGAATCAGATAGCAGATAAAAGGCACGATGATGAGACACAGTGCTCTGGCACCGAAATGTTTGGCAAAAGTAGAAAGTGGCAAACCACGTCTGATGTCCAGATGTTCCCACAAATCAGAGAGTGTAGCAATGCCAATGGTGGCAACAGTCAAGAGACCGACCATCTTGACACCAGTGACAGCACCAAGACCAACACCAGTCATAAAGAGCCAGAACCACCACTTGAGAGAGAATGGCTGGTGTCTCTGCTTGTAGAATTTGATCCAAAAGTAAACGGAAACGATGCAAAAGAGCATGAGCATGCTATCCAAGAGAATCAAACGCGATTGTGTGATCAAGGCATTGTCAAAGACCAGAAACAGTGCACCAAGTACACATCCAGCCAGAGAGACTCCGATTTCTTTGAGAATCAGAAAAGACACTGGAATGATGGTCGCACCGCACAAAGCACAGAACAAACGAAAGGCGACGTAGGGCACGTTGTTGTCTGGATAGCTCTCTCCAATCTTTTCAAAGAGGAAATGTCCATCATATCCAACCATGTAACCAACACCTGCCAGCAAGAGCTTTCCAAGTGGTGGATGGACATCAAAATAGTACTCACCACGCAAGTAGTAAGATGCAAACTTTCCAAAGTGCACTTCATCAAACACCACTTCATCTGGGTGGTGCAGCATCCAAACACGAGTGACAATGCTCAACAGTGTCACAATCACAAATGCAATCCTGAAGCCAAGCTGGCTTTCTTTCTTCTTTGGAATCTCTTTTTCTTCCTTCTTTGGGACTGCAATATCTTCCTTTTCCCTTGGTTTCTCTGGGGTTGCTTCCTTCTTGCGCTGTTTGAGCATGAGATGAGCAAAGTGTGGCGTATTCAACCTGGACCTTCAAGTCAAAGAGTCTCTATTCGGCAATCTCATCTGTCATCTACCATCAAATCTAGTTGTTCTCATCAGATCCTTGGAGAATCACGCTCTCGAGAGACACTGAACTCTGGTCATCCTTGGCTTTTGGAGCAGGCCGTTGACGATGTCTACGTCTCTGGCTTTTTCAAGGTCTGGGATGCAGTCAAGTGCAAATGGTGTACTACCAAAAACCAGAGCACGGCTTCTGCCAACCAAGTCGTCTGCAAAGTACTAGTCACTTGTACTCTGTTTTCTGTCTTTTCTCATCAGTGAGCTGTGCAATTTGAAAAATAAGTTTGAACGCGGCACAATGGAGACGCTGTTTGAGGCTGAACTCTTTCCGATGAACTTTGGATTGGATCAGCTCCCTGGCATACTCAAGTTGTGCAACGAGATCCAAGAGATCGCAGAGACCCAAAAGTCAAGCCAGAAGCACATTCAAGCCCTCAAGGGCAAAGTGCGATTTTTGGGAACGATGCTCGAGAAGCAACCAGGCAAGAACAACCAGGATGCTCTTGCCAACCTGTTGTCATTCCTCAATCTGCTGAAGGAGTGGATGATCAAGCAAACGGACAAGCATTTGTGGAAGCAGTACGCTCAGGCAGGCATAATCCAGAACAAGGTAATTGGGATGACTGTAGATTGCCTGGTATGAAAGCCAATTGAACACCTTTGTCAACATCTTCCATCTAGAACACACTTTGCAGTGGAAGGAGAACAGTGCCAAAGATGCGTTTGCTGAGGATCTCAAAGTCTCGCTTAGTGAGCTCACGTTGTTGGTGCAGAGAGGGGGACAGAACGTCGAGAGCATCATGGACGCACTCAAGATCGACCAGCAGAACCAGCTGGAGGCCATGGCAGACTTGCAGCTCATCATCAGGAAGGAGATTGCAGAGCATGTCAAGAATGCACTCCAATCTGTTGTTGGCACGATCCAGGCACGCACAGGCTCCATCTTGACAGAAGAATGCAAGTGGACTGTGATCACGCGAGATGAGCTAGAAAACTGGAGTGGGCAGATTGGCTCTGGATCGTTTGGCGTTGTCTTCAAAGCCAGATGGGACACGAATCTTGTGGCTGTCTAGCAATCGCACGAAGGATTGATTGGAAAGCAAGCATTTGAAGCAGTGAGGGACGAAGTGGAAAAGTGGAGCAAGATGAAAATACATCCGAATGTTGTGCCAATGCTCGGTGCCTGCATCCACACAGAGAAGCCGTTTTTGGTGATGCCGTACTACCAGCATGGCAATCTGGCCAGCTTTCTGTGCATCCATACAGATGTGTCTGTGAAGCAGCGTGTCAAGTGGATGTTTGGCTTGGCAGCTGGCTTGCATTTCATCCATGAGCATGGGATCATCCACGGAGACTTGAAGGGCGATAATGTTCTACTGGACAATGAGCTCCATGTGAGAATCACTGACTTTGGCTTGAGCCAGATCAAGAGAGCTGGCAGCAGTTCAACTCAGCAGTCTGTGGCAAAGAAGATGACAGAGGCAGTGAGATGGATTGCACCAGAGCGATACAGCCGCAAGTTCAGACTCGACAGGTCGTATGATGTGTTTGCGTATGGCATGACATGCTACCAGATCCTCACTGGCTTGGTTCCATTCCACGAAGAAAACCAGAGAGACTTCATCAAGGACTGGATCAGAGAAGGCGAGGTTCCAGATCGAACAGACGATCGACCAGTGCCGGAGAGTGTGTGGCTACTGTTTGAAGCCTGCATCAAGAAAGAGCCAGCAGAGAGACCCAAGCTGCCTGAAGTCATAGAGAGACTGGAGAAAAGTCTATATTACACCCATCTGGAAGGCGAGCTGTTGACTGTTGCTCCACAAAGGCAAGCCATCTGATCCTAGATCCACTGAGCCACAGGCTTCTCTGGAAGAACGCTTCAAGGAGCAGCGACTGGACTCCAGATATGGAAGCACAGCTGAGTTGGCTGGGTCCAAGAGCGCCATCGCTCAGGATCAAGCACCATCCAGCAGTAGAACCCTGAACGAAGGATCTAGTTCATTGCAGGAACGACCTCCATTGCACCAAGCAGCCTTGGATGGAAACCATCAGCTGTGCAGAGATCTGATCAGATCTGGTGCAAAGCCAAACGAAAAAGATCCGTTTGGCATGACTGCACTGCATTACGCTGCTGAAGAGGGACATTTGCAGGTTTGCAAGGCTCTGGTTCTACTCAAGGCAGATCCAAGCATCAAGAACCAAGAGGGCATGGCGGCACTTGAAATTGCTCGTGTGTTGCAGTATCAAGAGATTGTTTCCTTTTTGACTAGCATCTCGACAAATCAGCCAGAGCCCATTAATAATGACAAACCTCTGGTGAAGCAGCCAGTTGAACCAGAGCCAGTCAAGAAGCGTGTCTTGAGTGCAGAGGAACAGCAAGACTTCAATGACAAGCTTTTGAAAGCTGCCAAGAATGGAGCGTTGCAGGAGTGCAAAGATCTTCTTGAGAAAGGAGCAGATGTCAATTGCAAGAACGAGTATGGATGGACTTCACTTCACTATGCAGCTGTCTATGGTCACAGAGATGTCTGCCAGCTGTTGATTGACAGTGGAGCAGATGTCCATTGCAAGGACAAGGATGGATGGACTCCACTTTCTTGGGCAGCTCTTAAGGGTCACAGAGATGTCTGCCAGCTGTTGATTGACAGTGGAGCAGATGTCCATTGCAAGGACGAGTATGGATATACTCCACTTCACAGGGCAGCTTACTGGGGTCACAAAGATGTGTGCATGTTCCTTGTGTCAAAAGGTGCAGATGTCCGAGCAAGAAACAATAATGGTAAAACTGCGGGTGATCTTGCTCAAGAAGAGAAGTATTCAGAAGTCTATGAGTATCTTACAAGTCTTCGCAAGTAAACTCTACTGACCAGATCTGATACAGCACAACTGTAAACCACAATCTTGTACACTCTTTGGTCTGCTTTGCAATCTGCACTTGATGCCATCTCTGTCTTTCCACTCTCCAAGCTGCAAATGGTGTGAAGGTGACATTTGGATCTGCCAGATTCTGCATGTGGCAGATGCTCAAATGGAAAGGCATTAAATTTACAACAAGGTCAGAAAGACGCTACAAACTGTGACTGAGATCCAAGATCTCCAGTTGCTGCCAGAGAACAATCAGGAGCAATCTTATCAAGAAATAACCCAGAGTCATGGCAGTCTGAATGGCTGGAACAATCCCTGAGCACTCTGAAGACCCAAAAGTGACTGTAATGGTTCACTTGGATGACAGTTCAGAATTTACTTGCTAGAGACTACCACCAAGTATAAAGATGATAGATATGATCATCATTCACTCTAGACAACTGCCTGTTTGGATTCTGGACACCTGTCCTATAATACTCTTGAAATCCACGTCGATACCTATCCAAATACCACGTCAATGAAGTCATTGGCAGCTCATACGAAGACCCATCTGGATTATAGATGGTATCATTCATGTACGCGTAATTCAACTCGCCAAACGACAATAGGCCATTGTTGGTAAGGTCGAGTGCATCAAAGAGTAAATCTGTTTCTGATTTGGTCATCCAGACACCAAACAGTCTGATGAGTCTGTAAAACTGTGTTCGGTCGAGTTGACACATTCCTAGATATTCTGGTCCATTGGGGTCTCTGAGCCAGACTGGTCGTTGAATGTCGTCCCAGTAGCATATCAGCGGGCTAAAGTTGCGCTGGTAGAACTTGAGAATGAGTTGGTCCCAGTTGTATCTGTAGGCAATGAGCGCTGTTCCAAAGACAAAGCCGTAGCAAATGAGAACGATAGCAACGACAATAAAGTGGAAGAACGCTTCAGTGGGTGTCAAGCGAGATTTGGTTGAAATCAAGAGCATCCGAACGCGTCGCAAAGTCCAAGTGCATTTGTAAACTGTTTATGCGATCGTTTCTTGATCAATGTCATCTGCAGACTCTAGATTGTACTCTTTGAACTCCTTCATCGTGAAATCACGGGCTTCCTGTCTTCCCTTTGGCATGTCCATGGAGTAAAAGAGGAATCCAGGCAGAATGAGGAAAGCAAACAAAAAGTAAAAGCCATTGCGCATTGAACCAGTCGAGTTACGGATGGCACCGACAATGAGTGGACCCATCCAAGAAGATCCCTTGTCCGTGATTTCATACAAACCAAAGAATTCGGATTCCATGCCTGGTGGCAAGAGCTCAGAGAACATGACTCTGCATGATGACTGCGTCGCACCCAGAAGGAAGCCGTGGTAAGCAGCTGCCGGGAAGAGCTCGATAATGTGTTTGAAGAAGAAGATACCATACAGTGGCAAGAGCGAGTAAAAGAAGACGTGCATGACAAGAACCTGTCTGGTGGTAAACTGGAAGCGATGCTGCAGCCATGTCCAAAAGACGTTTCCGATACCAGCAAACAAAGGAGTCACAATGGCAGCACCCAAGAGAGAAAACTGATCAGCACCTAGTTCAGCTTGTGCAAACAGAATAGCAACAGACGAGATGGTAAAGAAGCCATCAGAATAGATGAACCATGCGATCAGGAACTTGAAGAGTTCAGACAACTTGCGTGCTTGTCCGAGTGTGTGTCCAACTTTCTTCCAAGAGTAGATGAGATAGTTTTCACCTTCTGGCAGTGGTGGTCCTGGACGTGGTTTGACGAGAGGTTGCGTGTAAAAGACCAAGAAGACAATGCCCCAGAGGCAAGAGAGACCGATACCGATCTGGAGACCATACGTGGAAGTAAGTCCATACTTTGTTCCGTTTCCAAAGACAAAGGCAATGGCGGCACCAATGATGAGCACCATGACAGAGCCAACGTAAGAGTACATGAAGCCTTTGCCAGAGATGATGTTGGTCATTTGCTCAGAGACCTTGAAGTACTTTTGAATGTCTCCAGACTGCTTGGCTTCAATCACTGTTGGTTCATATCTGGACAACACTGGCACATATGCATAGTAAAAGACATACGACGCACAGTAAAAGATGTTGGAGACAATATAGATGATATACGCAAGCCACCACATGGAAGTGTTGACGACAAGAAGCATCACGAGTCCGAGCGCGCAAGTGATGTACCCAAAGGACATCATAAAGCTCTTTCTGCGAGAGCCATGGTCTGCCAGTGCACCGAGAGAGATAAACATCAAGAACTGCAAAAAGACAGAGATTGTGGTTGCATAAAACACTAGAGAAGTCGTTGGAATGTAAGAGCCGCCAATGTGCACCTCACAGTCATAGGCACCACTGGTATCACAAGGCAGACTGTGATCACTTGTCTGGACAGCATTAGCAGCAGACAATGCTTCAAGAATGATTGGAAAGTAAACGGCGACTGCCAAACCAGAGTATCCCTCGAGTGCGAATCCATAAGAGTACCATCCCTTGAGTTCAGCAGGAGTGACTGGAGAGTGATCCAACTGATCGTTTTCAGCCATAGAGCAAACAAATGCCGGTGCCTGCAGGTGACACGAGTTCGTGTGGCTTGGAAATGTGACACAGACTCCTGAACTGCGATCTGCATGGCAGTTGCAACTGTGGGGGTAACTGTTATCTCTTCCAACAGACTGTTGTATATGTTTATTGGTGGCGTAGGTCTCGTGACATCCGTGCGGAGATCACTGCTGGAATTGTTCGGTCACAAAGTGTGCATCCTTTTTGCCTTGCTTGTCCTTGAGTGAAAACACAATCGCAAACCCAATGCCAGCACTGACAAGCGACACATAAAAGCTGCTCATGTGCAACCCAAGTGTGATCCCGATCCAGATTCCGATCACACGCATGGATTCAAACCATCCATTGAAGAGACACTCGAATCCGATCGGCAAGAGTTCAGAGAATTGTCCGCGGCTGTGACTGATGATGGATCCGTACAAAAATCCAAACAGAGATATCTGGATTTCTGGATGCTTTGTGAAGAGACAATAGACTGGAATGGCTGCATAGAAACCAGATTGGATGATCAGACTCTGTTTGAGTGTGAGTGACACTTGACGTTGGATCCATGTCCACAATCCACAGCCAAAGGCACTGAATGCATGTGCCAGGATCAAATGGAGACCCAGATGCTCTTGATGCATGAAATCTACCATCAGACAGTCTACCAAACATCAGAGAACTGAATGAGATGGACATGACAAGCCAAAAGAACAGAAATCGAGTGACTTCTGGCAGCTTGAACCAGTTTCTAAAAGCAGCCATGTGAGACTGTGTCCAACTGCCAGAGAGTGGATACTGTCTCTCGGACATCCATCGACGGGTTGTCAGAAACAGTATCAAGAAACCGATGCCTCCAGAACAAGCAATGGCAATGGCAAGATTGTAGAACACTGTCAGATTGCTGTACTGCACCAACAACAATGCAGCAACCAACTGAACAGCACCAGAGATGAATCCAATGGATGCACTGTAGGCAGAGATTGTATTTGCCTAGACTGAATCAAGATACTGTATCTGCAGATGCCTTGATAAAGTGGTGTGCTTCACCCAATCGCTTCATGAATTGGACATCGTCGTGATTGAGTGTGAGAATGGGGAGATATGCATTGTAAAAGACTCTAGAGAGACCAAGAGAAATGAGTGAGAGTGCATAGAGCACGAGAGAGAGCCAGATGAGTGATGGTGTGTGCACGATAAGACCCAATGCTCCCACAAAGCAAGAGAGATAGCTACAAAGCATCATAAATTGCTTCCTGTGTGCTCCTTGGTCACCCATGGGACTGATAAGAAAGACAATCAACTGTCCAAAACTTGCAACTGTGAAAGCACCGTAGATGAGCCATCCAGAAGCAACAGATGTACCATTGACATCCACCAAACAATCCATCTGCACTTGACACTGTTCACCAGAGCGTGTCTTGCCACTTTGAAACGCCAAACGGTCAATCAACACTGGCCAGAGTAGCAACAAACTCTGATAGCCTTCAATTGCAGCACTGTAAGCCATGAATCCATAAATCTCTCTGTCTTTTGTTGGATTCCCTTGCATTGGCAAGTTCCACCCCATCGTGCAAGTCCACGCATCTTTGAAACAGGTTTGACATGAGTGAATTTCTAATGATGGATGCAACAGGTGATCGCCCTACTTTCTCCAGATGCAGCCACCAAGCTACGACTCCCTCGAAGAAGCACCGCCGTATGCAATTGACATGGCACAGCCAGGTATTGTCCGAATCAAGAGACACAAGAACCTCCTAGACTGGGTCATTATCCACAACAAGACAATTACAGAGCTTCGAGTGCCAAGAGGCAACATTCGGGCAGTCTGGAGAGCCAAGCTATTGACCCCAAGAGACCAACAAACATTTATTGTCGTCAAAGAGCACAAGGAAGGTCCTTTTTTGGTTCTGGACCCCTTAACGAGTGAATGCGCTCATTTGACCAAGCATGAAATCATCACGTTTGAGAATCAAGTGATTGAGTATGCGGACAAGTGCTTCAAGACAGGCGGCATGGTGATTGCTAGGTACCACTTGTTTGTCACACGATCACTCGAGTTGCTGGTGCCAGTGTCGACCGAAGTCTTGATGTTGATGGTGATTCGCTGTCTGTGCAGAAAAGAGTACAGCAACTACACAAGGATTCGAGATCAGCAGATGGCGCAGTTTGGCAGTGTCGTCCGCATGCAGATGGGACCTTTGGGCACAGCCATGTTTTGAAATGTAAAGACCATTGTTGTATGTCTCTCTGTCACTTGAGATGCACACTCGGATCCACGCATAATGAGACACTGAGACAGATCTGATGACAAGACCTTTATTGACTAGAATGTGTATCGCAATCGAGTTAACAACAAGTCTTTTTTCTGCTCATGGGTCATCTGGCCAGAAAGATCGACAAACAAGTCTGCCAGCTTGTCCCAGTTCTTGCTGAGGAGCAAATAGAGGATTTCACCCTCCTCTGTCTTTTTGAAGATGGTTGCCTTGTTCTTCTTGTATTCGTCCAAATGCGAGCCGAAATAGCTTGCACCTTCAGAAAAGTGAAGCTTTGGCAGTGTGTGATGGATGACGTGGTAGTCTTCACCCCAGATGTTGTCTTTTCCTTCCAAGATCGTTACTGAGCTCACGTACGGGTTCAATGGATCCTTTGGGTCCGCAAAGCAGTGCCACATGTAAGAGATACCGCACAAGAAGATCATGGCTTCAATGGCAGGGTAGATGCAATAGCAATAGGCAAACAGGGGTCCAACAAAGATCCAACTTGCAGCAATGAAGGCAATATGGTAGATAAGACCGTACGATAGCTTCACAGCATATTGCTGCTCCTGTTTCTTGAAGAAACGATAAATAGGATAGCAGTTGGTCCAGATGGTCGAAAATCGCGCGAGATAGACAAAGAACGATGTAGTCTTGGATCGGTCCAAGTCTAGGGTCGTACTCATGTCCTCGGGTCCGTTATCGAACCGATGATGGTCCTTGTTATGGTAGATGGGATAGAAATTCACAAAGCATCCGTAGATGGGACCACTGACACACTGCATGAACCAGTTGTTCAAGACAGAAAAGCTTCCCTTGAACAGTCCCTTGTGACAATGTCCCTCCTTGTGAAAGAGTGTCTGCGCCTAGGATCAACTACAATACATGCGCAAAAAACCGAAATCGAGGACCTAGACGCAAAAGATGATAAACAAACAGAAATCCAATCGAGAAGCCGTAATGCTTATAAAACACTATCGCACTCCCAAACAGTGTCACCGACCACAGATTGATGAAAAAGTAATATGGAAGCAATGACGCATCTCTCTCGTCTCTCAGAATCTGTTTTCCGATTGACCGGACCCAAGAATCAGCAGATGCAGTGATGCGTTCATAAGTCTTGTCTAGTTGCGCCATGCGCATCAACTCCAGGGACCAAACAGACAAGGGCATCGATATCGCCATGATAGGAGCGGCAGCTAGTGGGATAAGCAAGCCGAACAAAGCGAGCACAGTGTCACTGAGGTGGTTTCTTGGAAACGCACGCATTCTGTATCGGAAAGTACGGAGTTCCGAGTGGGAATTTCCGCACATTCACGCAAAGGATATATCCATGATCCCAATGATCATAAGATTGACTCTGAGTCATGTGTTGTCCAGTGGCACCACGCCACCACCACCAAAGACATGGGAGCAAATTCTATTTATGAGCATCATCGAATGCATGTGCTTGTCTACGGCCCTTGTTCATGTCAATGGAGTAAAAGAACAACCCAGGAAGCAAGAGAAAGGCAAGCAAAAAGTAGTTGGCGTTGCGAATGTTGCCAGTTGCGTTTGAAATGGCACCTACAACCAGCGGTCCAATCCATGCAGATCCCTTGTCCGTTATTTCGTACAATGAAAAGAACTCTGATTCGTAGCCCGGAGGCAATAGCTCAGAGAATAGCACGCGACAAGAGTTGGATGTGCCTCCCAAGAGAAATCCATGATACGCTGCCACTGGTAGCAATTCAGCAGATGATTTCATGAACACAAGTGCATAGATGGGCAAGAGAGAGTACATGACCACATGGATGAGCAGGATCTCTCTCGTTGAGAGGTGCATTCTCGACTGGAACCATTTCCAGAAAAAGTTGCCTAGACCAGCTGCCAACGGTGTGACGATACCTGCAAGCAGCAAGAGCATCTGACTGGCACCCAATTCAGTCTGTGCAAACAGAATGGCAACGGAAACGAGTGTTGAAAAGCCATCCGAGTAAATGAACCATCCACCGAGGAACTTGAAGAGCTCTGGCAGACTACTGGCTCTTTTGAGTGTTCTAAAGAGCATCTTGTACGAGTAGAAGAGATAGTTTTCTCCCTTTGGCAGCGGCGGTCCTGGTCTCGTTGACAACCAAGGCTCTGTAAAAGCAAGGAGAATGACGATGCCCCAAAGACCAGCAAAAGCAACACCAATCTGCATGCCATAGAACGAATGCAATCCATACTTTTTGCCGTCTCCAAAGTACAACAGAAACCCAGCAACCAGAATCAGTTGCACAACAGCAGTCAGGAAGCCATAGGCAAAGCTACGTGCAGAGATGTCATTGCCAACACGCTCTGCTTCCTTGTGATACAATGAAAGTGATCCTTTGTGTGCACCCAGGACTTCTGGATGGTTTCGTGTCAACAGTGGCACGTAAGCATAGTAAAACACATGTGCTGCACCATAAGATGTGTTTGAGATGATGTAAATCACAAAAGACAGCCACCAGAGTGATGATTTGTAAACAAACAACAGGCACAGACCAAGGACACATGTCAAGTAAGCCAACAGGACCATGAACGTCTTTCTGTAAGCGCCATGGTCTGCCAATGCTCCCAGACTCATAAAGAGCACAAACTGGCAGAGCACAGAGACTGTGGTGGAGTAAAAGACGATCGAATCAGTTGGAATTAAAGTGCCGCCAATCTGGACAGCACAGTGCTTTGGAACTGCATTCAAGTCACAGGGCAGCTTGGGATTGGACAGTTCTACTCCTACTTGACTGGCAAGGCCTTCAAGAAGCAGTGGATACAGAATAGCAATTCCCATGGCTCCGTACCCCTCCATCGCGACTGTAAAGCTGTAGAACCCCCTGAGTTCTCTTTGTGTAGTGGGTTCAAGGTGCATGAGGGAGAGGGTTGTCTGGGGTTTTGTGCCATACATGAAACAAGGAGCCCGTTTCACTTGTTTCCTCTTCTGGTTTCATGCCCCTTTGTCACACCCTATTTCGTTTTTGGGCTTTATGGTACTTTCTTGAGCGCCGTTTCAATAGATGTCTCATTCTATGGACTTTTCTGAGAGTTGTGAAGTGTTTCTGTGTAGATAAGAGTTATTGCTGGCATTTACAGTGGAGACACGCTGTATTTCACCATGGCACCTATCATACATTGCATTTTGAAAGAGACACTTGTCAAAGAGACACTTGGAAAAGCACGAGCGTGATTTTTTTCCAATCTTCAAATGTTTCGTCGCACTCTGGCAACCCTACGCAAGACGTCGCTCTCACTCTCTGAAAAGGTTTTCATTCTCAAAAGAGGCCCCACAGAATGGTACCCTCTATGGAGGCGTTCACACAGTCACGCTTATCCCAGGTGATGGCATTGGTTTGGAAATGGCAAATGCAGTCAAGACTGTCTTCAAGGCAGCAGGTGTTCCAGTGGAATGGGAACAGTTTGACCTGACTGGCTTCTCTGAAGCCAAGGATGATACCTTGCTCAAGCAAGCCATCGCGTCCATTAGAAAGAACAAGGTCGCTTTGAAGGGTATCTATTGTGATATCAGGTGTCCTCTACACTCCTACTGACCGTTTGGGACACATTTCATGGAACGGTGTCCTCAGAAAGGACTTGGACGTCTATGCATCCACATCTTTGGTTCAGAACTTGCCTGGAAACTGGCCTGTGCGTCACAAAAACGTCGACTTTGCTATCATCCGTGAGAACACAGAAGGTGAATACTCTGGTAAGGAACACTCTCCTGTTCCAGGCGTTGTTGAGTCTCTCAAAGTCGTCACTAGAGCCAAGACTGAGAGAATCGCTAGATATGCCTTTGACTTTGCCCTCAAGAACGGCAGAAAGAAGGTCACGATCGTCCACAAGGCAAATATCATGTATCTTGACTCATTTCAGGAAGCTTGGCGATGGTCTCTTCCTCAACATTTGCAGAAACGTTGGCAAAGAGTACGAAAGCTTTGGCATCAAGACAGAAGACATGATTGTCGACAATGCTTCCATGCAGCTCGTTTCCAAGCCTCATCAGTTTGACGTCATCGTTTGTGGTAATCTTTATGGCAACATTCTTTCTAACGTTGGTGCTGGTCTTGTTGGTGGACCTGGTCTGATTCCTGGGGCCAACGTTGGTCGCGAATATGCCGTCTTTGAGCCAGGTTGCCGTCACGTCGGTTTGGACATTCAGGGCAGAAACAGTGCTAACCCAACTGCCTTGCTTCTGTCTTCAGTGAACATGCTCCGCCATCTTGGTTTGGTTGAATATGCTGATCGCATTTACAACGCCATTATCGAGACTGTGTCCGAGTGCAAGGTCTTGACTCCAGATGTTGGTGGCAAGCACACCACCACTGACTTTACGCTTGAGCTTATCTCTAAGCTGCAGTAAACCAAACAGTTGAAAGAATCGGAGATGGGAGTTTGGCCTACTGGTATCAAACCCCCGAGAGCTCTTTTGCCTTTTTTATAACGCTTTTCACTAGAAATGTCCGCCTTCCTTTTCGGGAGAGCGTTGTTTCACATTGAAGATTGCACATACTTTACCCAAAAATGCACTCCATAATCAACAACGTGTGTTTGAAAGAATGCAAGCACTTGAGTACACTCTAGTGATTGCTCTGTTATTCTGGAAGTCAACGTCAGAGCTCTTCGTCGTTGGAAAGCCAATCGTGGAATGGAAAAGGTGATATAGGCACAAACGCGTTCAAGTGCTCGACCAGAGAGTACTACCAGGATGCCAAGTCTACTCGTCAAACCACGATGGCTGCATCAGAGGCAAGCCCAAGGGACCGGTGATGCACAACCAAGAGAGCGCAAAGTCAAGGTACACTCCGTGCTGCACTGCCCCAACAGTGAATGCCATGGCATGACAGTGAACCGCGACACGAATGCTGCGCGAAACATGCTCCAGTTGCTGCTGGACCAGTGTTACGACCACGAAAGACACATCTGCTTCCAGCGTGGCACACCAGTGACTGAGCATGCACATGACGAGTGTAGGGCGTTACCCGAGAGGGCTGGCGCTCGACTGCCTGCGTAGTGGCATATAACGGGGTTCACGGTGATGAAACAACGCTCTCCCGAAAAGGAAGGCGGACATTTCTAGTGAAAAGCCTTATAGGGCATGAAACAAATCACGAGCCGCAGCTGGGTCAACTTGAAACTCGCGAGATTGAAAAGGGAAGAATGATTCCTTCTTTATGCTTTTGCTAGACGACGATAGAGTTAGACACCGATTCAGTGCTCCTAAACCACTATTATTTCTCAGAGCACTGTTCTGCTTGGTTTTGGCTGGACTGTCCATCACAAGCTTGATTATCCAGAAAACATCATTCTTCCTCCAATTTCACAACTATACTGCTGTTGGCATGATACTGCATCTTGGGTTTGGTGCCAAAGGATCGTATGACTTTGTGCACGGACACACCCAATCCAGTTACCCTAGAAACACTCTGGTGTTTGATCTACTGAGCGCCACTACACTCTCACTGCCATGGCCTGCACTGATCATGTTTATCGTCCAAAGCACATCCAGTCTGGACACACTTGGTCTCATACTGATCATCACTGCCTGTAGTGTGAGTCTATTTGAGCGATTCACGATCCACCGATTGCCACGTTGGCTTGTGATCGTGCCTTTGATGTGTCTCTGGCTTTTTTATCTGGATTTGTTCGTCTTGCACCAGAATGGTGTCAAATGGCCCAACCAAGCGATGCAAAAGCTGTTTGAGACACCTCTTTCTGTTGGATTTGGCATCACTGGACTGTCCTTGGTCATTATGTTGACATTTTACCTCAAATAAAGAGAATGCTGCCATCACATCCTTGACAATTCAGAGCAAGAGTGCACCAAACGATTCCACGACGTTTGCGAGCGCGATTTGTTTCCCAAGGATGATAGAGGACGACGCTTTTATAGAATCGTCATTTGAGATGTATTCCAACTGGACACTAATATTCAATGATCTGGACAATGAAATGCACTACACTTCCTCATTTGCAAACAGGAAACTACACAACTGGAAAGTCTCAACGATTTGTGGAATACTGATTCTTGCTATATGTGAGACAGTAGTACAGTTGCAATGGTTTGGACCAGAGAGAGCGGCAGACCCACTTGTCATGGCTCTTTTTCTAGTGCTGTGCGTTTTTGTGCCTCTCTTAGCGATCGTTGGATTGGTGTTGTTCCAACCAACGCATTGGACCAACAGACATTTGCAGCGACTGTCTTTGGCCTACATTCTGGTCATTGGCCCAGTATCGGTTTGTTTACGCTACTTTTTGTTGGCAGAGACCTTTCTGTACTATGATGTGGCCATTGCTCCTTATTTCATGGTCATCATCTTTTCCTTCACTTTTCTACTATCGCTTGGATTCTTGCACACGATGGCCCTGTCAACAATCGCTGTCATCATTTGGACTGTCACAGCTGCACTGTCTTATGCACGATCCACACAGACCATCTACAGCGTGCCAGAGCTCTCTCGGTTTGTTGTTTCGACTGTCTCGATCTTGATTGGCGCGATTCTGCTGACATGCGTGGCTTATGTCCACGAACGAAATGACCGTCTGCAGTTTCTGAGAGACAAGCACTATCACATCACCAACGAGAAGCTCTATTCACAGCTCAAAGGCTTGGAATCCGCATTTGTGTCAAGAATCGTTGATTTGGAATCACCACTCGAAAAAGCCATTCTGTACGCCAAGATGCTCTTGTCTTCGCCTTCTGTCACTGCTGAGCAAATTCAGATTGTCAACATGATCCTCACTTGTCTCAACAATCCAAATCTCATGGCTCCTGATTTGTACCAGCAGGTGCGTCAGGGGCAAGTTGTCATTGACACTGAGCAAGAGGTACCATTATTAACTTTAGAAGTGGCTCTTTAACGAACTTGCCAAGAAACACCGTGTTTCTCTCATGGATACACAATCTTCTCAAGGTGAGCCATCTCCAGTGTCCGTGAAGCCAGTGACAGAAATGGCAGAGAGTGTGGAAACTATTGGACCAGATCGACTGTCAAGAACACCAGAAATCGACAAGATGTTGGAACAAGTCAAGGATTTCAACTTTCCCATTTTTGATTACGCCAAACTGGCTCAAGACAATGCATTGGGTCATCTCGCATACTATTTGATGGTTTCGAGTGGTCTCTTGGACAGACTGAGTCTATCGACTGAAAAGTTTGTATCCTTTGTGATGCACATTGAAAAGGGATACGATGCCAGTCTCTCATGTACCTATTATGACTCTAGTCCACAACTCATTGCATGCCACAGATGTCATTCACGCCATTCACTTTTTAATGCGTTTGGAACGCTTTGAAAACACATTTTCAGATCTAGATGTCCTTTCCATGTACACGGCAGCAGCCATCCACGACTATGACCATCCCGGTGTCAACAACAACTTTTTGATTGCAACACAAGATCCACGTGCGATGCTTTACAATGACAAGTCAGTGCTCGAGAACCACCATTGTGCGTCTGCGTTCAAAGTCTTGATCAAGCCAGAAAACAACTTTTTAGATAAGCTGGACAAGAAACAGTACAAGGCCGTTCGGGCTACGATTGTTGATCTCGTGCTGGCCACAGATCTCGCACAACACTTTTCGCTGTTGACTGCTTTCAAGACAAAGATTGCAGGACAGTTTGATCCCACAAATAACCAAGAGGACAAGAACATTTTGATGCAAATGCTCATCAAGGCAGCAGATGTCTCGAATCCAACGAAACAGTGGCCCATCTATGAAGAGTGGATCAAGAGGATAACACAAGAGTTCTTTAGTCAGGGAGACAAGGAACGCGAGCTTGGATTGCCAATATCACCCTTTTGCAACAGAGATGCACCAAATGCAAGCGATCCAACGTCGAGTCAAAAGGGCTTTATCGAGTTTATTGTTGCCCCATTGTATGATGCCCTTGAGACTTATACACCGCTTGGTGTCATCAGAACAGGGCTGAACCAATCCAAATACCGATTCTGCGCACTCGTAGAAGAACCCAAGAAGAAAACAAGGCAGCGCATTGGGTCACTCTCTTTGCGCCTGGACAATGTAGATAGACAGTCATTAGAGCTCCATTCGGCATCACCATTACAATCCCCGTTGCCACAAAAATCCAAGAGGCGGTCATCCCTGGCAGCAGGGTTCAAATCCATGTCGCTCTTCTCCCCCACATTGGCCCAGAGCATTGAGAACGAGATCCCGAGTGTTGAGGGGTCTGAGCCTGAAACACAATAAACTCCCTTGTTTCAGAATGATGATAAATTCAAGCGCACTGGTCTCACGGCATGTCTGAAAAGCTCATTAACTCAAACGAACCCTTCCATCGTAAATCCTGTCTGTTGGAACACGCACCATACGTGCTTTCTATTGCTGGCTCTGGCATTGCAGGATCATTCATGACACTCTGTGGCTGGTTGGCACACGAACGCTGGGAATCTGATGTCCTTTCAGACAAGTCTCTCCCATGGATCTTCCATCCAGGACGCGCGTTCATCATTGGAGGCGAAATCTCACTTGGCGTCTTTGCCATTGTGAGTATCATGTATCTTTACTTGTATGGTGCCTTCTTGTGGTCCAAAGTAGTCAAGTTCTTTGCCAAAAAGGAACAGGCTTCACTTGGTCTCAAAGTCTTTGGATCTGTGTTTGTTGGTTTGCATGCAGTCATTGGAGTGTTGTTTGTGACTCTTGGATCACTCAGATTGCAGCAGTTTATGGACGATCCAGCGCATCAG
The DNA here is from genome assembly GCA_025526955.1 of Gorgonomyces haynaldii. Taxonomy (NCBI): domain Eukaryota; kingdom Fungi; phylum Chytridiomycota; class Chytridiomycetes; order Rhizophydiales; family Gorgonomycetaceae; genus Gorgonomyces; species Gorgonomyces haynaldii. The sequence goes on along the minus strand of JAHLJY010000016.1, from coordinate 18,333 downwards.
ATGCTTGACTTGAAACTCATCAAGACACCTGGAGCATTGCTGATCTTTTTGGGAGCGCACTCGATTGGCATCGGATTCTTGTTTATTGTGCTGTTTTTGGTAAAATACCGTTTGTTCTACTTGTGCCATTCCCAAATGAGCCTTGTATAGTCTGGTTCTTCATCTTTGGATCTGTACAACCGCAGTCCGACCAGATGCACGACAGCACAGCCATACTTGCATGTGCCTTTGAGTTCCAGATGTCCGACTGGCTTCTTCTTGATGCCATTGGCCCCCAGCCTCGCTTCCTCAAGTGCATCTAGTTTCTCATACACTGGCACTCCCACAGTGCACTCGCTTGGATAAAACCCAAACAATCCACCTTGCTCATCATAAGTGTGTCCCTTCATGCCATTCTGAAACACAACAGCAATCTCCAAGCCAGGAAACTCCTTCTCCAACACTGGCTTGGCTTCGTGAATCAGAAAGGGACATCCTACTGGCACACCGTTGAATCTAGGTGCACATTCGACTGTCATAAAGAACACAAATCCAACAATAATTCTCCTGTTGAACATTTTGGACTCGAAACTCGCAAAGTACTTTCCCACTCTGAAACCTCAACTATGGATGAATATTTGCCTGGATCAGCATCACTGGTAGACATGGTAGACCAACAAATCCTGGTCATTCTAAGAGACGGAAGACACTTTTATGGACACCTGAGGACATACGACCAGTTTGCGAATCTCGTCCTCCATGACACCATTGAGCGAATCTTTTATGGGTCAGAATATGGTTTGAGTGTTGATTGAAGGTGATCAAGAACGAGGAACGTTTCTGGTGCGTGGTGAGAACGTTGTGCTTTTGGGACAAGTAGAGCAACAGATTGAATTCAAACAGATTGAGCAGGATCTCTTGGACAGATATCAAGACCATCAGAGGAAAAAGCAGTTGGACAAGAAAGCAAAGCAACAGAAACTCTACACACTTGGGTTTTGTGAGGATGGTCTGGAAAATGATGCTTACTAAAGCTTTATCGCTTCCATGTGCGTCTGCGCTCTGCAAACTGTTGGTTGGAGCGTTTGCGTTCGGAAATTGACGTATTGACGAATTCGTTCAACAGACTTTCAACCAGTTCTGGTCTAATCTTGCTGGCTCTATATGCCTTTGGCTCCTTTTGTGGCGAGAGCTCCTTGACCATGTTCTCGATGAACAACGGAGAGAGCTTGATCTTTTCTTGATCCTTAATGATGATCCCTTGGTTCTTCTCCAAGTCCTGGACCACTTGCTTGATCTTGTTTGGGACGGCATCCACCAGTTTCTTGACATCTTGCACTTTGACTTGCTCAAACAAGACGACAATAGAATTGATCATCTTGCCCATGTTCTCCATCGTCTGTGTCAAAAACTTGTAGTTCATCTTGATCTGTGAGTCAGACATTTCCAGTTTCGCTGTGATCATGAGGTATTGCGAGTAATCAGACTGCGAATGCTTCAATCTGTCTTCTTGCCATGCTTCGTGAGCCATGCGGTAGAGTAAGAGGTTCTTGTACGATTCTGGTTGAGGTTCTGGTGTCTCAAAGGGTTTCAAGACTTTGGGGAATTTAAATGTCTTGACGAGTGCGATACTGTCTTGGACATGCTTTTGCAGTGATTGGTCAAATCTGGAATCAATACATGTACCGATACAGATGCACTCTGTGCAGAATCTGAGACTTGGGAAAGGTATTGTTCAACTCTTGCTCTGAAATGTCCTTGAGCTCCATAGCACTTGTCCATTCCTTACCAGGCCAGACCATACATGGCTCTGGTTTCTTGTTTGGCTTGTCTCCTCTGTCCACATCCACACGGAAACCAAGCAGCCATCCACGACGGACAAAGGTATAGATAAAGTTTCTCGCAGTGTCTGTCGCAATCGTACACTTTTCAGCATACTCTGACACATTGCCACCAGGTGCTTCCATGTATCCGAGCAACTCCATGATCAGATCTGACTTGTTGAGCTCTGGTTCTTTTGGCTTCTCCACTGGCTTTGGCTTCTGAGGTGGTGCTGCTCTCTTCTTCTTTTTGAGTTTGGCGTTCTGGATCTCCAACAAAAAGGCATCTCTTTGTGACATGCCTGCTGGTGGTGCTGTTGCTTGAACGACTGGTGCGCCACCTGGTGGTGCTATCATCAATCAAAATACGTGGTGGTCCCATTCCTGGAGGTGGTGGCGGCGGTGGAGGTCCCATTCCTGGTGGTGGTGGCGGAGGAGGTGGACCTATGCCTGGCGGTGGCGGTGGAGCTAAGATCAGGCAAGATACGTGGTGGTGGACCCATTCCTGGTGGTGGCGGAGGAGGTGGTGGAGGACCATTCATAGGAGGAGGTGGTGCTAAGATCAGGCAAGATACGTGGAGGAGGTGGTCCATCCATTGGTGGAGGAGGCGGTGGAGGAGGAATACCTGCTTGAATTTCAACTGGTGGTGGAGGCGGTGGTGGAGGAATGCTAGATTGAATTTCAACTGGTGGCGGAGGCGGTGGTGGTGGAATGCCAGATTGATGCTCATCAGCAGCTGGTGCTACTGAATCAGGTTCATCTGTCAGCACTGTCGTTTCAAACAAGCGAGAAGGCTTGACATCAACGTCTTTGAGCTCATCCAGACTGTCATCGATCATGGCAGACAGTCTACGAGAGCGTCTGGTAGAGATGCGGCGCGACATTCTAGAATTGCGTTTCTGTTCCAACAACTCCATGGCTTCCTCAGACAAGCCAGTTGATTGCCGCTTTTTAAGGTTCTTGGCTCTGACTTCCTTTTCCTTTTCTTCGTCCATCACAAACTGAATCGAGACCGTGAGAGCGAGTTTGGTGTACGTGATGTCGTACTCCTCATCATCGTCTTCGTCCTGTCCAAATTCAACCAGATCATCCTCAACCAGCAATTGAGGGTCACTCACCTGATCTTCGTCACTCAGTCGCTTGCCATTGACAAAAGTGCCATTGGCAGATCCAAGATCTTGGAGCCAGACCTAGTTTCAACATAAACACTTGACCACCGACAAACGTCAGTTGTGCATGACGTCTTGAGAGCACAGAGGCATTGAAAAACGCATTGTCCGACTTGGACTTGGTTTCCTGATCGACAGCCCTGCCAATAAGCACTGGCTTGTCCTTGATGAACAAGGTCTTGATAGGAAAACTGTCGTCAATCGGTTGCAGATTCACAATGCTGGCAATGGGCTCTGTATACTCTTCCACCAAGTCTTGCATCATGTTGGCGTAGTCTGGGGAGTTGATTTTCTCTTCAGAACTGGCCCACACCTATCGTCAGAGTGTCTGCCATGTCATGTATATTAGACAGCAGTGAGTCTAAGAGTGTGGGTTTGCGCTCCATGTTCAAAGTTGAACGCCACATCTCAAGTTTTACACAAACCAAGCAACAGCAACTTTACCACCAACCCGGGCATGACTTTTGGATGTGTAACAATTGCACAAGGCGCTAAATACAAAATAGTCGTATAAGCGGGTTGTCCTCACACACACGCGTGCAGTTGCCACTTCTGCTGCCTCTGCAAACACTGCTGAACCCCAATTTGATGATAATTCCAAAACTCAGACTGCATGGCTCTGTGGAAGATCTGGTGGATAAAACGACAGATCTCGCTCTTTCCTTTACTCGCATCTACTTGTGTATGAAAGAAGATCAAGCGTGTTGAACATCAAGCAGGCAGTCATGGGGTGATGGCCCTTACTAGCCACTTCAGGCGGGTACAAAACACGCCGTTTACTGATTAAAGTAATTCCTCTGACAGTGTCTACTTGACACTTCCACCACCAGATAAGGGACGCTGCGTGTTCCCAAGAGGAAACACTCGATAGACCAATCGATATCGAGATTAGAGCCAGCTAGTGACCAACGCCGCTTTCCAGCCACTCGGAGGCAATGCTGGCAGAGTTGGTTTTTACTTTAGGCGCACACTATAATGGGGTTCACGATGATGAAACAACGCTCTCCCGAAAAGGAAGGCGGACATTTGTAGTGAAAAGCGTTATAAAGTCGCTTTTTTCGCACTTTTTCCTTTTCGATGTCGCAATATGTTCTGCCACCAGCATTTCCGTCAATTGATCAGCTGCAATTCATCACACCAGCACTGATTCAGGCACCATTTGTGCAGGATGCATGGAAAACAGTCCAACAACTGGTTGATCCACAGGTTTTGGCCATTGCACCATCAACGTATGTTCCCTTGAGACCTGCCAACCCAGTATACAATGCAGACCCAGTAGCCAACTGCTATTGGCCAGCTGGCACCACTCGCTGTGTCCAGCCATCAAACCCAAAAATTCAACCTGACATTTATGTCTGTTCGGGACAGAATCAGTGGGGTCTCACTTACGACGATGGTCCATACAGCAACATTGTCAACGGACAGCATGTGGATGATTCGACTGCTGTCCAGCAAGCTTTGGACCAACAAAATATCAAAGCTACATTCTTTGTCGTTGGATCCAATGTCATTCAGCATCCAGAAGTCGTGAAGCAGCACTATGACTCTGGGCACCAAATCGCTTTGCACACTTGGACACATCATCCAATGACTTCATTGACGAACGAGCAGATTGTGGCAGAGATCAAGTACAACGAAGCCATTGTCTACCAGATCATTGGCAAGATCCCGAGATTCTTCCGACCACCTTATGGCATTTTCACTAACAATAGGTGATATTGACGACAGAGTGAGAGCAATTGCACAGGCATTGGGCTATCAAGCTGTCTTGTGGACGTCTGTGCCTCCAAGAGACTCTGGAGACACTGCGCAGCCAGATCAGTCCATTCAATCTGTCAACAATGTGGTTGGCAACGTCACTGCTTGGTTCAGCCAAAGTGGTCCTGGCTTCATCTCTCTCCAACATGACATCAACAACTTTACTGTATTTTCATTGATCCTAGTCTCGCATTGATCTCTTAACACTTGCTAACTTTGCCACTTCCCAATCTCCACTCAAACCGATGCCAATTGGTACTTGCATCAACCAACCCTTCTATCGTGAGGCAGGATCCAATCCACAAACCACTTTGGCTTCTGTTCCCACTGGCGTTCCATCTAACGGCGCATATCAGGTATTTACTTGGTTGTGTCTCTTTATTGCTCTCTTTAACTAAAATCCTGTCGCCTGAAAGTTTGTCAGAAGGCACTGAACGTGAATGAGCAGTGGGAAACAACGATAATCTCTCTTGCTGATCCTCACGAGAGAGAGATCTTGGATCTAGTTCACCAGAGAGATAGAAAGCAAGGCAGCATCTACCGAGTGGTTAAGATTGTAGAGAATTTCAAAATCGGTTGATCGACTGAGAGAAAGGTCAACAGCAACCAACAACATCTGGAAGCTTCACCGAATGCGCTCAAGATCTTTCCACCGGCTGCGGTCAGGGCTTCATGTGGCGTGTTCAAAACTCCGACTTTCCTCCACTTGATGCACTTTGTTCTGGCACAGAGTTATCCTCTCCCAGCACAATTCCCTGGTGTTTCTCAGCTAGCGAATATCGACCCTGTGTTTATCAATGTGCCTTTTATCCAAGATGCAGTCAAAACAGTGAATGCACAAGTAGATGCTTCCATCTTGAGCATTCCACCCTCTGTATACAACCCACTGACTCCAAACCAACCAAGATACGTGGTACAGACTCTAAATGCAGGCTGATCCAGTGCAACACTGCTACTTTGCCGGAACGACTCCCAAATGCGGTGTCAGCAAGAAACCAAGCATTAAGCCAGATATTGTTACTTGTCCGACTCAAAACCATTGGGGTTTGTCCTACGGTCTCCTCATTAACCAAAGACGACGGTCCGAACGCGAACATTGTGAATGGCCAGAACGTTGACGATTCTGTGACTGTGCAACGCACATTGGACCAACACAACATCAAAGCCACACTATTTGTTGTCGGTATCAACGTCTTGTGGTATCCAGACCTTGTCAAGAGAGCTTTTGATGCTGGCCATGAGATTGCTTTGCATACTTGGACACACCATCCACTGACATCTCTTTCCAATGAGCAGATTGTGGCAGAAATCAAGTACAACGAAGCGATTATTTACAAAACCATTGGTGTCATTCCAAGGCTCTTCAGACCACCTTATGGCCAACATCTTGACACTAGGTGACATTGATGACAGGGTGAGAGCTATTGTGCAGGCGTTGGGATACCAGATGGTCACTTGGACCTTGAACCCAGTCAGAGACTCTATGGATTCTGACCAGCCAGACTTCTCCAACACATCTTTCACAACTGTCATGAACAACATTGCTGGATGGTATCAACAGGGAGCACAGCCAGGCTTCATCTCGCTGCAACACAATCTGAACAATTTCTCATCTAGGATTGCATCGCAAGCAATCGACGCCTTTGTTCAATCCAAGTCTCCTCTGCAACCCATGGCCATCAGTACGTGTCTCAACCAGACATTTTACCGAGACTGGAAGACACCCACTTCCACGACAAAAGCAAACGCTCCCACTCCAACTGCGACTGTGCAATCTAGTAGTGCCATCAAGTCAGTACCTTTCTATTTGTTGTTGTTAAAATCTTTTTGACGCGTTTCCATGTCAGACTGCGCTTATTTGGCCCAGCTCTTGCCGAGCTTACAGTCCCAGTTCACTATCCGAACCAACAACTGCTGCAACACGCAAGGAGTTGTGTGCCGTGCTGGGAGAATCACTCGACTCTATCTGAACGATACGAACGCCATGGGTACCATTCCATCCCAATTGAGCCTATTAACAGCATTAGAATGGCTTCATCTTGAACGCAACCAACTCTCTGGTCCCATTCCATCCTCCATTGGAACCTTAACGCAACTCACGAGTTTGCATCTCAACAACAACCAACTCTCTGGAAGCATTCCGGCTGAATTGGGAAACATTACGACTTTGCAAACACTCTATCTGTTCAACAACCAACTTTCGGGTCCCATTCCACCAGAACTGGGCAAACTCACTCGCTTGTCTGCAATGTAGTGGTATTGATGGTAGTCTATTGCACAACAATCCTAATCTCGTGGGTCCCACACCGCCAGAGTGGCAATCCTTGCAGATGACGTCAGCACAGTGTCAAGGCGTGGTTCCGGTCAACAACTCGTTCTATTGCTGTAATCTCGGATCCCTGTGTGTCTCTAGTCCTAATCAAAGACCTCTGAACTGTGGACAGGCACCACTCTGTCCCACAGCCACTTCTATCTTGCCCACTCAAACTGGAATAGACTTGTCCACCTCTCTCCTACCAACTCAGACTGTAATAGAATTGACGACCACTGAGCCAATCTTGCCGACCGGCCCACCCACTACACCAAGTCCTGCACTTTCATCCAACACGATCACATACTCTCTCATTGGCATCACGGGTGGCATCGTCTTTGCACTCTCCATTGCATGGCTTCTCTTCTGCCTCACCAAAAAGCGACCCGCAAAGCTTCTAGACCAACAGGCAAGTGTCACCACGATCCAAGAGAGAAACTCGTACAGTGTTTCAGTGGCACCCAATTTCGCTGGATTTCAACAGCCTTATGCATTTGTACAGCCAGAGATGCAGAATGGATACTACTTGAGAGATCCTGCTGTGTTGAGGCAGCAAACAATTTATCTGACACCTATGCCGCAACAACCAGATATTCAGTGGGACTATGTGCCAGAGAGAGGGTACAGCGTCAGAGATTTCGTTGCAGACGATGGTGAAATGGTCCATGAAGAAAAGTAAAAAAGCTCTCCGAGCAGGGCTCGAACCTGCGGCCTCGAGATTAACAGTCTCACGCGCTACCAACTACGCTATCGGAGAAGCCGGTCAGCGACGCTCATTCTGATACAGGTTCCTAAACAAAATATGTCACTAATTCTGAATGTGCGTGTCCGATCGTGATTGTTCAAAGATGATGTATGATCCAGATGAAAAATTCTTTCCCAAATGCGCCTGTTTTCTACAACACGCCAACTTTCACGCTACAATCGCATAGTCCTGGTCGGAAACATTGGAGCAGATCCCACATACAAAGAGATCTCATCGGCAAACGATAATGTGTACAAGAAATGGCGCTTCTCCCTTGCAACGAATCGATCCAAGAAGATTGGTGGTCAGTGGGAGCGATTGACAGATTGGCACAATGTGGAAACCTTTCGAACTGTGGAGCACCTGGGTGTTGGGTTTGGTGGTTTATTGTAGATCGACTGTTGTTGTTGAAGGCGTGTTGACGTACAATGAGTATGAAAAGGATAATGTCAAGCACCGTGTAGCAATCATTGAAGCAGATCGAGTGGTTCCAGTGTCTGGAAGAAAGGATCAGGAGCCAGAAGAATGAACCTTTTTCAACTCGATCCAGTGATAGATGGGCCATTTGGTCTGAATCGGATAGGGAGTGTGATGTACAGCCAAGATCCATCCATCCTTGAACAGATTGCGATAGTGTTCTTCGAGATTTGCAAGTGTTTGTGTCCACAATGCCAATTTTGGATCGAGAGGCGCTTGTTTGAGTGGATCTAGTTTCGGTGCTGGTATTACTATTCGTCTGATCAGGTTCCAAGACTGTCCAAGTCTATTGTTCCAATATGCGAGATCTGATGGTGTCCATACAAGATGACAGGGATTCTCTTGCGCATCTGTGCCAAAACTAGCAATACCATGCTCAAAAATCAGTCTGCCTCCATGTTTGAGTATTCTCCACCATTCTCTGTGACTTGTGTTGGGTTTGAGGTACCTCCATGTGCTTGAATCCACTGTAATCGAATCAAATGCATCATCTGGCAACAATTTCAACGATGAACTGTTGAAATCCATCCACAAATGGGGTTCATGGTCAAAAGCACCTCCAAAGGCATCCACACACACATAGCCATCTGTTTTGGTACCTCTACCAATGATCAAGTGGCCACCGGTGGGAATATCCTGTTCTCTGAACTTGTACAGCTCGTGTCCGAATCTGCCAATTTCCATGAGGAAAAGTCAAACATTGTTTATAAAAGTATCAAGAAGATCTGATCCTGTAACGCACTCGCATAGGATTTTGTGGTACCATGATACCAAGTCCTTGCCGGGTGGGTTCCATTTTTGGCACTGGATCTATGACTTGGAAATCAAACTTGGTCAACAATCTGGTGACGAGAGAGAACACTTCTACTTTGGCAAAGTGTCTACCTGGACACATGGTGGTACCTTTGCCAAACGGCAAGAATGGCACAGACACAACCTGTCCGTTCTTGGTCAATGCTTTCGTGTCCAAGAAGCGATCTGGTACAAACTGGTCAGGATTTGGATACAATTCAGGATCTCTGTGTGCTGCTTCAGCCACGGCCATGACTTGATCACCCTTTCTGAGACGGTACGTCTTGTTCTGTGAAGCAACCACCAAGTCGTAATCATCTCTGCAGATTCTGACACCATACGTAGAGGATGACAATCTAAGAGACTCGTGGAAGCATGCCTCCAAGAACAGTGTCTGTTCTTGTCCAAACTCTGATCTCACACGCTCAACGACATCTGGACGACTGATAATGTTGGCCAAGGTCCAAAATGCAGCCATAAGTGTGTTTGATTGAGATCCAAACATGGTTGCCATGTGGAACGTGGCACCAAGAACCACTTCAATCTGCTCTTGATCATAGTACTTGAAGCGTTCCTGCATGAGAGTGGAGCAATCCTTGGCTCTGAATCTCTTGACGACTCTGTCCACACATCTCTTGAGAGCAGCTCTTCCCTCCTTGGCTGGCAAGATTCCGGACATCATGTCCAAGACTTCTCGATCAAAAGCAACATAGTCGTTCAAGAATGATTCATAATCCTCTTTCAACAAGTCTGTTCCAAAGATCGTGTCAACGGAAGCCTTGAAGAACATGCGTCGGCTGAAATCAACAAGATCGCATTCCTTCCACTCTGTTGCACCCACTTTGGCAATTTCAATGTCCATATAGTGGTCAAAAGATGATCTCAGATCCACCAATGATGGGCCAGAGAGATACTTTTGGTAGTGCTTCGTGAACGTTGGATTGGAGTGTTCTGTGAGATGCGTCTCGACCCTAAAGACGTTCTTCATGAACTCTGCAATCACTTCATGGAAACCAAGAGTGTTGCGTTCCTTGAAGTACTCTGAGAACGTGATTGGATCCATGACGTAGTGGAATCGCTTGCCAGCCATGTAGAAGGTAAAGATGTCGCCGTACTGTTGCTGTGACTTCTTCAAGAGTGCCCAGCCTCCCTTTTGGTACTCGATTCCCATTCCAATCAGCGGTAAACCAGAGATAAGCGGCGGTTCGTTCTTTCGACGCAAGTACTGTGCAGAGATCCATCTCCAGAGCAGATGCGATCCAACTAGGACAAACAGAGTTGACACAACTTCAACGATAGTCAACATTTCTGCAAGTTGAAAAAATCGGAAAACGACAAGACCCTGTTTCAGAGAGATCTGTTTACTGCTTGTTTCTGTATCTGAAGCGCATAATAGTCTCTGGTACCATGATTCCCAATCCAAATCTCAACGGATCTGGTCTTGGCACTGGATCCAAGACTTGGAACTCGTACTTTTCAACCAACTTCGTGACGAGAGACAAGACTTCTGTTCTGGCAAAGAATCTGCCTGGGCACATGGTCACCCCCTTTCCAAACGGCATAAACGACAACAACACTGGCTGTCCGTTCTTTGTTGCTGGTTTGGTCTCCAAAAAGCGGTTGGGATCAAAGACATCAGGGTTTGTGTACAGTTCAGGATCTCTGTGTGCAGCTTCTCCAACAGCCATGACAACATCTCCCTTTCGGATGTTGAAGTTCTTGTCCAGGGATGCGATTCTCAAGGAAAAGTCGTTCTTGCACAGTCTGATGCCATTGGTAGAGGATGAGAGTCTGAGAGCCTCTTGGAAGCAGGCATCTAGATAAGGTGTGGTTTCCTTGCCTGTTTCTGCTTGTACTCTTTTCAAGACCTCTGGATTGCTGAGAATGTGTGCCAGTGTCCAGAATGATGCCATGAGCGTGTTAGACTGTGATCCAAACAATAGACCAAACTGGAAGGCAGCAATGAGATGAGAGTTGAACTTGACTTCATCAAAGCCCTTTTTGCGCTCACTGACGATCGTAGAGGCTTGAGAGTCCAAGAACTGCTCCATCTTGTTGATACATCTGTGCATGGCTGCTTTAGACTCTTTAGCTGGCATGACACCAGACGCAAGTTGCAGCAAATCACGATCAAAGATGAAGTAGTCCTTCAAAAACTCTTCAAATCCATCCTTCAAGAGATCTGTGCCAAAGATGGTGTCTACAGAAGTCTTGAAGAACAATCTGCGAGTGAATTCCACAAGATTGTCTTCCTTCCACTCTGCTTGATCCATCTTGGCGAGTTCAATATCCAATCTGTCATCGAATGCCTTCTTGAGATCTTGCAATGCCTTTCCAGACAAGAGTTTGTGATATTGTCGCTGCAAAACTTGGTCAATGGTGTCCAACTGCTGTGGATGGATTCCAAAGACATTGTGCATGAACGTTGCTACAAACTCATGGAAATCTAATGTCTGACGCTCCTTGAAGTACTCTGAGAACGTGATTGGATCCATGACGTAGTGGAATCGCTTGCCAGCCATGTAGAAGGTAAAGATGTCGCCGTACTGTTGCTGTGACTTCTTCAAGAGTGCCCAGCCTCCCTTTTGGTACTCGATTCCCATTCCAATCAGCGGTAAACCAGAGATAAGCGGCGGTTCGTTCTTTCGACGCAAGTACTGTGCAGAGATCCATCTCCAGAGCAGATGCGATCCAACTAGGACAAACAGAGTGATAAGAACTTGAGCAAGCGGAATCATTCGTGGCAAAGTGCAAATCGGCCGAAAATCAGCGGAAATCCAAGGACACTTGCTGACTGCAAAATGCTCATCTACTATCAATTTCAACGACATTCAAGCGAGATGTGCACTCTTTGATGCCTTGGTACCAACTCGACGCTGTGCCTGAAATCTCATCATTTACGCTTGACATCCAACAGAACATTGTAGTTGGACATGACACCAAGACAGTCGTTCCAGGAAGTGTCGAAATTGACTTCAAATCACCACTCAAGAACGTGAAAGCGTTGGATCTACGCTTTGTTGGTGGAGCAGTGTGTAAACACGACGAAAGTGTACCAAAGCTGACAAGAGGATGCGCAGTTACGAGGAAGTCAGCGGTTGTTTGACCAGAGAGTGTGTCTGATGGAAGTCAGTTCAGGAACAGTCTTGGAAGACAAGGTCAAGTTTGATTTCTGTCTCCAGATACCTTCCAAGATGCCGAGCTCTGTACAGAATGACAAGATCCAGGTCCAATACGTTGTTGTGTGCGCGTTGAGTTTTGAAAACGGCTGTTGTTGGATTCCACTGTTTGCTAGAGAGCCATGCATGATCAAGCAAGTACTGAATGTGTATCAGACACAGCAGACGCTTGAACTGCCAAAAGATGCATTCTGGAACGAAGACGAGTATCCAACCATGTCCTGGTCGCCAGATGAGAAGCTACTCATGACTGCACCTGCCATTGTGTCAAGTGACCAACAAAGAGTGGTTATTGGTGTCGCAGGTGAACTCAAAGAGCTCCAATGGAAGATTGTTGAAGAAACAAAATTGATGTTCAACAGCAACATCATTCCAACCAATGCAGACATGCAGTATCTGAAAGAGAGTCAAAAGACAAGAATATTTGAACAGATCCTCTCTCAAGGAGAATGGTTGCCAGAAACAAGCCAGGAATTGGAACGCGTGATTGAACTGCCAGTTCATCTGGACTACACACCTTCTATTGACACAGCAGTAGCTCAAGTGAGACATTATTTGGTGTTGAAGACGGACAAGGGACAAACATCACTTCCAATCAGAATTGTGCCATCTCAACTGGTCCCACACGTCTTTGAGCCAGATCTGGAGCTCAACAGCATTGCAGCAGCTGCAGAACCAGATCATGTACTCCTGTTGATGGTAGATTTCAGATCCGATACTCCAAGAAGGCATGCGTCGTCGCAAGTGACTTTTCATGTCTTTGATTGGCTATAAAACGCAGTTTCAGGAAATAAGCGGTATCAAGTATGCCTACCACTTGATCGAGAACACTGGACCAACAATCTTGCTGCTCCATGGCTATCCAGACACCAGCTACTCGTTTCGACACTTGGTCCCAGTCTTGGTGAAGCATGGCTACCAGATCGTCACTGTGGACAATGCAGGCTTTGGATTGACTGTTGCACCATCTGAAATGCACTGCTTTACACTCAAAACAGCAGCCGACAACGCAGTCTTGCTCTTGAACAGTTTGAGGATCAGACAGTTTTATGTCCTTGGTCATGATTGGGGATCCAAAATTGCACAAAACGTTCTCTGGCGTTACCCTAAACAAGTGCTGGGATGCATCTGTGTGTCTGTGCCATTTCAGTCACCGATGCGTGAACAAAAGACACTGGAACAAGTGGCCAAGGATGTGCCGTCACTGGGATATCAGTTATTTTTGGCTTCTGGTATCGGATCTAAGGATAGAACAGATGCCTCATGTGCTGAGACAGTTTGGAGTGGACAATTACCTGAAAATGGTCTTGACCAAGGGCGGATCCAAGAAACTGTTTGACTTGAAGACCAAACCACCTCCGATTGACGAGACTCTCGTGTCAAGACAAGAGTTTGACATTTGTGTCAAGGCATTGGAAAAGACACTAGATCAAACAAGATTCTGGTATGCATCGCATGAACACAATTGCATCAACGACATGGAGTTTCTCAAACAGCATCCCAAACTGCACATCAAGCACCATTGTCTCTTTATCGGTGGTTCGAATGATCCTGCCTTGCCTCCATCCATGTGGCAGCGACAACACAGGTTGTTTGAAGAGGGGAAATTACAGCAAGTGTCTCTACCAGCTGGTCACTGGATCCTCTGGGAAAAGCCTCAAGAGTGTGCACAACTCATCTTGGAGTATCTGTCGATTTCAAACAAGGCAAAGCTGTAAATTTCCGACGCGTCTATTTTTTCTTTCCAAATTGTTGAAAGTTGCGAGACTTGATACTTTGTTTGACGATGATGAGTGACGCAATGTCCACAAATCTGACACCTCTTGTTTGACGCTGCCTTCACACAGCGGCGGATGCACGAAATCAGTCTCTGAGTCAAAACTAAAGTTTTTTATAGCATCCAGTGCAATAGGGTTTCTGTTCTTTTGTCTCAAACTGTGCCTTGTCCAGGAGTTTTCTGCATTGCGTGCATCTGAAGCACTGCGTATGCACTATCTGAGAGTTGGCAATGATCTTTTCGACTTGAGTGACTGGTTTCTTGCACACTTGGCAGTACTCTGCCTGTGCCTGCATCTGAGGCACATGCGCAACGTACGAACCACCTTCTTCGAAAGCTTTGCCAATCCCACCCACTTTTTTCATCGTTGGTTGAGGCTTCTTGCTGTTCTTGCAGTCTTCGCACCAGAAAGAGCCCAGTTTGGCTCCAGGATCAGTGTTCTTATAGATTTTGCCATCTTGCTCGATGTATCTATGGCATTGTGAACAATTGAAGCATTTCATATGGTAGACTGACTCTCCAATGAAGCGGTCAGTGATGTCCTTGCATTCCAGGCCGCACTCGACGCACAGATCCATGGGAAGATCCACGCTCTTTTCATGAACCGAGCCTACTTTGTACTGTTCTGCGGCGGCTTTAGTCTAGCTATGATGCTCAAGCTCACTCCCTTATTTGCACACAGGCAGTTTCTTGTCCACTTGATCTTCTATCTGGCTTTCCTGTTGTATCTAGTGATTCAGATCACGAACGGTTGGTCTTCTCTTGAGGGAACAGTTATCCCCAACTTTACGTATCTCGTCTCCTTTTCCACAGTCTGTTATACCATCTCGCTTTTGGGGACCCTGTTCATTTCTGCCAAACGTGCCGCAGCATTGCATCCCAGCACGCAATATGCAAGAATCATTGATCACTCTTTGCTTCCAGTGCTCATTGTCTTCTTTATCATCAGATCTTGCCGCTCTGTCCTAGTGTTTATGCAAAACAATGGCAGTGGGTTGTCTGTAGAGTCAAACTGGTTACAACTCTGTACACTCTTGCCAATTCTGTTGATCCGATCCATTCTAGACATTTCGAGTGTATCCGTGATCGAACGTATCCGGTCCCAGGTCTCAAGTGGTAAAACCATGAGATCTCGCATTGCAATACGCCAAATGGCCATATCTGTTGGTGTAGAACTTGTGTTTTCCATTATGGCTTTGGTAGTTGCTTTTGTGGAAGCCTTGCAGTTCAATATCCCACTCGCGAATATCGACTGGCTCCTCATCGCATGGTCCATCTCGAGTGCGTTTGAGACCAAAGTTTTGTACAAGTGGATCTTTGATGAACCAAAGTTGGGAAACACGATTGTTGAGATTTTTGGGGCAACAACTTTCCGTGATGCCGCTCAATAGATCCTTCTTTGCACTCTTTGCCGGTGGCTACTCCCTTGCTCTTTTGTTAAAGCTTGTTCCTTTGTTGGTCGTTGCAAAACCCTATTGGACACATTTGGTCTTGTACGTCTCGTTTCTAATCTATTTGTTGATTCAGATTGTGAATCACTGGAACAGAGTAGAGAACACACCCATTCCCAAGTACAACTACGTTCTCTACACCAGTACGTTGTTTTATTCGATTGCGTTGCTTGGAACTCTCTACATTAGTCTGCAGCGACTAGTGGCTCTCCTTCCCAAGGCAGGATACTCGAATCTGGTCGAGAAAGCCACCATACCACTGCTTGGAGTCCTGTTTATCGTTCGTCTCGCCAGAACCGTCATCACGTTTGTACAAGACCAAGGCAACGCTTTCTTTGAAGTTTCAAACCTACTGCAAGCAACCACACTTGTTCCAGTGCTTGTTCTGCGGTCCATCGCAGACGCACGTTCTCTCGGAGCGATTGCTGAAGTTCATGAGAACACCAAGCCCTTTATTCAACGCTCGAGTATCAAGAACATTGACAAGATCATCAAGCAACTCACTGCTTCGCTTGGAATCGAGTTTATCTTGTCCATTCTCGCCTTAACCATTGCGATGATGGAAGCACTTCAGTTTCAAGGCTCTAATCTAGCATTCACAGACTGGTGGTTGATTTCGTGGTCCATTTCTGGATTCTTTGAAAACAAGGAGTTGTACAAGCAGTTGTTCCAAGAAAACAGTAGAGCCTTGCTATTACAGTCTCAAGAGTCGATGGTCGTTACAATTGACTGATAAAAAGACAAGGATATTTCAGAAATCCGTGATCCCCAAGTTATGACCCGAACAATGGCCTCAGAGAGACTGTCTTCATTGGTTGGAGAGACTCTAGACCGCTTGTATCTGGATTTGGTCTCACAGCAGTGAGATCTACAATGTCTACGCGACTGTCAAATCACACACACTGCTTCAACAACCAAGACTGTCTCATGAGTCCCTTTGCAGCGTAGTTTATGAGAAGTGCATTCCATCGACAGATGTTTGCGGAACTATAGACACCCTGACTCTGGACTGTCCCTTTTCTGAACTATCACCTATGAATGTCAGCTGACTCTGGACTGTCACAGGTCTCAATGCATCACATAAATGGATAGATGATCAGTTCTTGACATGCAACGCGCAGATCTAGAGTGACAGTCGACCATTTGACACAATTTCTCAATCAATCACACTTGCACACATTGCTCGTCTCACTTTGCTCAAGATGGAGCATGTTTTCGTCTTGGTCAAGAAACATCTTACAAGATCGGAACAACTGAGACTACTGAGTACCTGCAGATCACTGTATCAACTCTGGGACTGCTCAAACAGACGACTGTCTCTGCAACGCTATCAACTGTTTGTCAAAACTGCCTCCATCCAGCAACTAGTGAGTTACAAGAGACACAAGCAGATGGTGAAGCAGCTGATTGACAACAAATGTGAACAGAATGTCCAGTTTTACAGTTTCAGACGAGGCATTCCAACATTGTGCCAACTGTTTCTGGACATGGAGAGGAAGCTGTGGATTGTAGAGTGTGTGGATTTGGGAATCATGAGCGAATTTATAGAGTTTTGTACAATGGAGTCACTGGAACTGAACGAATTGCAACTTGCGTCCATGTCCGGTGGTTCTCAAGTGTGTGAAATGCTGTTGAAGACTGGATTTCCACCAGACTGCTGCCAAGTAATTCAGAGCAGAGACAAACGCAACACAACAGTCTATCCACCATTGACACCATTGATTCTGGCTGTCATTCACGGGCATCTGGACATTGTCAAATTGCTGATCCAGTATGGTGCTGCTGTCAATCCAGTGCACTTGAGCGGTGATGAAGTCATCTGCAGCCATGCACTGGAGATTGCCATCTATTTTGGACGTGTTCACGTGTACGAATGGCTTCAGAGTCAAGGCTTACAACTGCAACAGGAATCTATTGTCAACGTCATCCAATCCAGTCTGATTCATGGACAGCAGGACCTGTTTGAATTGAGTGTCCAAAAATGCAAAAATTCAGATTGGATGACCCAAGAGACACTCTATGCTGCTGCCAGAGGTGGCAATCTACAACTCTTTGAACGTGTGATTCCAGTCTCAAAAGCACTCACAACAATGATGTCCCAATCTCTTCAAATCGCCATCGAAAACAACCATCTCGATATCTCAATGTATCTCTTGGACCAATTCTTTGAGAAATGCGAAGACAATGACAAGCGAGCACTCAGTCTTGCCATAGAATGTGGCAATTTCAAGATATTTCATCACATTATCAAAGAAAGAGGCGATGATCTCATTCTCAAACTCAAGCAGTCTGATGTCTTTGAATTGGGCAAGAAGAACTTGAAGGAATTGGAAAACATCTTGAAACGAGGTGCTGTGCTGAGTGCCATTCAGGCAAAAGTATTGCTGTACCATAGCATTGAGCAAAAGCAATCACATCTGTTTGAAATGCTCATGCAATTCAATCCAGTCGTTTCTGGATTGATTGCTCATGATCTGTATTGTCTGGCTGAAAAAAACGAAATGAAGCAAGTCATGATGCAACTGGAACCGTTGTTGACTTTTGCGAGACATCACAAGCCAAAACCCAAGCCAGAGCCAATTTCTCTCCATGACTTTAACTTGGAGTATCCATCCACTCCATCATGTGAAGAGGATGGATTGGATGTGCCAGTGGCTGCAGAGAAAGACAGTTCGAGGCATCCATCTATGGATCCCAATAGTCGTGGGAGATTGTGTACAAGAGATGACGTTGCTGCTAGAATAACTGTCACTGGCATGTTTACAAAGGTGGCAAACAGCACCACAGGACTATCTGGTCAGCGTACGAATGTGGATAATCCTTCAAACCAGACAGAAGAGACAACCGAGAGTGCAAGTGATACATCTTCTAGCA